>OV049868.1:21590795-22190795 GCA_920104075.1 Melanargia galathea
TGAGAACTTTATTTTGTGGGTATTGAATGAAACTGAGCCATCACGCTCGGCTATGTAACGCTCATTCGGGTAAAATCGACACGATTCGACTGAGGGAACGAGAGAGAAATAGTCAACGTGTCGCTGCTGCATTCGCTCGGCAACCGTTACATGAGAGAGCGTGACGTATCAGTCGCATTCAGTATTAACATAAACGCGGTATATGTAGTGCCTATATGTTTTATTTCTCTATACCGAAACTGTCACACTATTCAATTCACTGCATAACATCGATTAAAGATGCAAAAGTTCTTTAAACGCATAATATAAAAATATCGTTCCTTTTTTGGGTTAGTCGTAAAAAACAACATGTGCATCAACCTTTAAAGATCTACGCAACAAAACGTTTGAACTATTGCAATAAATGAATACAAAATCAATTGATTCCCGATATTTTGTCCCAGTTTTTACTTCATACATACATATTATTATGTATGTATGTTTAAGTAATATTGTTTTTGTCCGTCTTTGAGAATCGTAAATTCACGGATTACCCAACAACTAACTACGAAGAAGATATTGTAGTGCACAAGTATTGGGCACTCTATTCCCTCAATCTCGCAATGCGACACGAACGGAGAGAGATCAGGCGCACGACCGACGGCTTCACGTGCTCTCCGAGGCACGGGGGTATACTTATCTAATACTAGCAACTTCCAACTCTGGGTTGCTACGAATTTCTTGAAGAGACACCAATATTTTTTGGCCCAATCCGGGACTCAAACCCAGAGCCTCAGGGTCCGCAGCCGAACTAGTTAACCACTAGACCAACGGGGACGTAGATCCATACTAATATTATAATTGCGAAAGTAACGTCTAGGTATCTGTCTGTTAACTGTTTCCATGTCTAAACGGCTACTGAATCAATTTTGATGAATTTTGTATCCCGTAAAAAGCAACGCGGTCAAAATGAACGCGGATGAAGTCGCAGGCATCACCTTGTATATAATATGTGTAAGTAGGTACGGAATATGGATAATTATGGATTTGCATACAAAAAAATCTTTTTCGAAATAGTTCAAACCAAAGCATGTTTTAAAAATACTAGTATCTAGTAGTACAAACACAATACTTGTGGTACAGTCATTATGTCTGTATTATTGTTTCCCCATTTCTCCCCGTCATCCATTACGGGGCGGCCATTTTTAATTCCACCATAGACAATGGCGAATACTCTCTTTTCGTAATTAAAAAAGTGCCCATTGTGGCTTCCCCTTAAAAAATAATGTGGAAAATGGATCGAGGAATCTGTATCGCGGGATGAAATATACAAACAACGAAACATATCTAGTATCTACAATATACAGAGATTTTTAACCGACTTAAAAATGAGTAGGTTTTCGATTCTACGCGTATTTCCGTTTGTTCCAAAGACAAATCCAATATGTCGCATGGGGGATGTGACAAACAACAAAATAAACCTACTTTAATATATCGAAATAAGGGATAACTGAAATGGGAAAAGTGTCCATATCTTGAAAACTGCTAAACCGATTTTGATGAAACTTGTACTCCTCCCTAAGTTGAAGTATGAAAGTCAATAAAACGAAAAGAATGGTCACAATCCGATTAATAAGATAGGAGAAATGCGTGGACAAGGATTTGTACTTACATAGTGCATACAAACACCTATAAAATTTTGTATGTTAGTAGAAAGTCCTGATAGATTAAAGTACAAGGGGGGGTTCTCAATTCATCAGAATCTTTTTCTGTATGTTCCCCGATTACTCCTGAACCGATTTAGATAATTATTTTTGTTTGATAAGGTTTAGGGTATACTTCCCATGCTCATCAGAAACTACTTTTTTTAATAATCATGTGCAATCGGTTCCATTTAATTTGCGAAAACCAAATGCCATCCCTCTAAGCCCTCATACGCATTAGCGGTCAACCGCGCACGCGGCTGACCGCGCGGCTGGCCGCTTTTATATTTTTATATTATGCAACCGCTTATTTTGTACGCGCTAAACCGCGACGAAATTCTATGAAGAGGCTAGCCGCGCGGTCAGCCGCGTACGCGGTTGACCGCTAATGCGTATGAGGGCTAAGTGCCTGTTTCACCACCTTTTGATAATTAAGTGGCGGATAGCCTAAACGTAAGTTTTGTCACTTTCTTAGTTTCTTACTCTATGTCAAAGATAAAAGTTGTAGATAGCTATCCAACACTTATCAGAAGGTGGTGAAACAGGCCCTAAGCGTAGCAGAAAATTTTAATTTCTCATCTCCCGTGAGTAATACCTACACGGTACCGACTACAATTTGCGATCGTGCCTCGTTTGAATTGCTAGGCCGACTCGCATGTTTACTTAACTTTTTACCCGACTACGGCAAAGCCAAAAGGAAGGGTCATGATTTTAACAGTCTATGTATGTATGTATGTTTGTATCAGATTCTGTGTGTTCCACCGTAGCGCTTAAACTAATGGGCCGATTTTGATGAACGAGGTGTCAATTGATTCGTTGTCATGGTCCGGGTGACATAGACTATATTGTATATACCTACGAATAAAAATCGAGAAGTGAACTTCGCGGCTTAAACTAGAATATTGAGTTAGTTTCAGATAGATAGATGCTTGCCCCGCGCTTTCTGCACACTAAGTTAATATTTTATATTAAAATTATTAAGCGTAGTCGGGTTTTAGTTAGTTCACCTTGTTTTAGCAAGATTGACGTAGGGTTATGCCGAGCTTGCGATGTGTCATTGTGACAACGATGGTCGAAACTCGAGTATCGAAACACAATGACTTCAGAGTGAAATGGACCTAAACTGGCTTGTTTTATATCCAACCATTAGTCTACACCCAACGCCAGCGCCGAAATAAACATTCGAAGTACTGGATTACGACTTTAAAGGCCTGTTTCACCACCTTCACATAAGTGTCTGACAGCTTTAACGTATGTTTTGTCACTTTCTTACTTTATGTCAAGTGACAAAGACAAAAGTTGTAACTTGGGTAGATAACTATCCGATACTTATCAGAAGGTGGTGAAACAGGGCCTAAAATAACAAGATTTGGGTCCATTTTGCTCTGATATTATAGTTTTTCGATATTCGAATTGTATTAGCGTTTTCGAGGTGTGCAAACTCGGCATAATCCCACTGCACGTTAATGGCGTAGTGATCCTGAAACGCGGCATTACGGCCCGGCTTGATGTAAATGCGTTGCTTGCGGATGACAACCGAGTTTTGTATTAAAGTGCTTTTTTTTCGAACGCTTACTAAAACGTCAATTTCACAGACTTCCCTGAGTGCAGTTTTGTTAATGTCGTAACTCGTTAGAGTGCTCACATCCAAAGGGTGTATGCAGTTTTGAATGGGAATTAAAGTTCATTTTTGCATCTCTCTAATGTCTCAGAGACTCGCTCCGAACTACACGGCTCCGAACACGATCAATTGCGAACGTCAATAAACGTACCCTATGTATAACCCCCGGCACGTAAGTCGAGCGGTGACCTTCAAGTGCGCGCAGCGTCGTCCGAGTGAGCGGGACACAATACGATTGGAGAGCCAATCAGCGCTTACGAGGGACGTGCGAGAGCTAATCAGTGCTTGCGAACGATCCCCACGCCCTCCCCGCGACCCCCTCACACCCCGAGATACCTCATTTTCGACTTCTGCGCATTGAAGGTCACCGCTCGACTTATTTTCCGTGACTTATCACTACATAGTATAAAACAAAGTCGCTTTTTCTGTCCCTATGTCCCTATGTATGCTTAAATCTTTAAAACTACGCAATGGATTTTGATGCGGTTTTTTTTTAAATAGATAGAGTGATTCAAGAGGAAGGTTTATAAGTAAATTGGACCCGGTAGGTGGCGCTAATAGCGGGCCGGACGACGTCTGCCGGGTCCGCTAGTACACAGATAAACAACAAGTCGGATCGATAACTTCCGTTATTTGAAGTCAGTTCAAAAATCAATCGTAGTAAACTAGTAATCAATTAAATTATATTGTAACACTTCTAACTCACTGAAATGACTCTCCAAAGCACCAGTCACCAATCAACGTGGCATATACAGGGTGCGTGTATAGTCTACTTAAGTTCACAATGGATGGGGAATACATTGAGTGTTTCCTGCTTCAAATTGAGTTTAAAAATTATACTTTGTCATCCCTATTGAATTTACAAAACTCATTGGAAATGTTCATGTGCTGTTAGATAGCAAGAATTAATTTACTTCGTCGTATGGAAGAGAATACCTTTTTTTATATTCATCTATACAAATACTTATGTAAAATTGAGCCTGTATGCTATGTACCATTTACCAATTATTTTGTATGATATTTAATCAACAAATACTGAAAAAACCGAATGATAGGTAAGTAAAATCATTTCATTGAATTTCTAATATTATTCGGATATTATTGGTCAACATTATAGTGCATCAAATACCCACACACGTCTTCCTCAATCCATCTACGGAGTACAGACATGTGAGATACGGACGGACAGACAGACTAACTGTCACCGTGTCATTACAAGTATAAATTAAAACAATTAAAATCGTTCGACATTCGCCATTTTGTGGTGGCGGCCATCTTGGATTTGCATGCTATTTTACTACTCAAGCCCTTTCATTTGATACCCATATTGAGGGAGTTGTGAAAAACTATAATATAATCCGCCATTTTGTGGCGGCTGGACCTATTTTCATCAAACATAGCAGCTAAGAACACTCCCGATGAGCCGTGAATTACCCGTGTGAGCGCTACGGTGGAACAGACAAACACACAGGCACGTCAAACTTATAAATAAAACCCCGTCGTTTTTGCGTCGGGGATTAAAAGTAGAGCTCCGTCTTGATCTTGCCCTTTGGGTCGGAACTCGGAACCCTAAAAACGTAAATAAAATCTTCAGTCAAGTTCCAGCGCCAGCCACTGGTTCAAGTGACTCTCCCCGCTCGAACATCCAGCAGTCATTAGCTAAATACAAGATGGCGGATCGGTTGGGGCGCATGCGTCTCACGCGGCGGGAACTCGCGCGATTGGCTGCTTCCTGCCCGCAAATTGAACGCTGCGGACGTCCGTCGCGCGCGTTCCTATTTTAAAATACGAGATTCGATATTTAAATCCTCGTGATCGTTATCGGTTTGCTGTGTAAGTGTGTGTGTGTGTGAATTATTCGTTCGAACGAGAAGGATTTTTTTTTTGCTTTTTAGTAGAGTGGCTATAAGACTGTTTAGGAAATTGGGACTTTGGTTGGATTAGTAGGGAAAATTAATTTCAAGTGTATTTATTATGTTTACAACAATTAGTACATGACAATGGTACTAATTCTGTTGTATACAATCTCTAGACTAAATTATTGACAGATTTTAATGTAATGTCATCCTTTTCTTCAGGGAACACTGTGAAAAGTATACCACTATTTTTAGACCTTTCAATTTAGTTCAGTTTAGTGATTTTGTATAACTACCTGTATTAGTATTGGACATACCTAGGTATCAAATCATGTCTCAAAAGTCAAATTCCGTACTAAATGACAGCCTTACATACAGTTAACGTGAATTTTTTAAGTAACACAAGAACCTCAGCAAGAATAAAATTCTAAAAACATTTTGCAGCTATGTATAGCTGTATACTGTTAGGTGCACACTAAGTTTATGGAAAGTAAATTTAATGTCAAACGACGAGACACAGTCGCTTAAAAATACGAATATTCAATGACAATATAACACGGTCGCGACTCGCGAGTCTACAGTTTTGAATGCACCAAGAGTGAAATTAATTTTGCGTTCGCCGCGAGCTCAGAGATCTCTGCATAATCACGGCGCAAAAAAAGAAATGCAAATACGCTACCTCGACAAAGAGATATGATTGCGCGGGCTTAATTACTAACTGTAATTTTGGAAATGGGTCCTTGTGAGTTGTGACAGCCCTATTAGGGTCACTCTCACAAGGGCCGTGGTTGTCACGACCCGAGAAAAATTATGTTTGGCGACCAAAGAAAAAAATTTTTTGGCTCGTTTTTCATTCCCAATAATAAAAATATATTATGTATAATTTATAGGTACTCTACGCAATACGTTCTAGATCGCGAAATCCCAAATGCCAAGATAGGAAAAAAATATTTTAACAACTTTTATATTAATGTTTCTATTAAAATTAAACATGATTTGATTGAATTTCTAATTCATTAATTTGTTTTGGGTTTTGCAACAGTCATCATTCTACAATATACATCAAATGTCCAAATTTTAGGACTACATATAAATACAATAGTTACTATCATAAGCCCTTTTCACGGCTCAACCGCCGGACGAATCTTGAAAAAACTTGGCACAGAGATAGCTCTCATCTTGGAAACAAACGCAGGATACTTTTTATCCCGGAAATCAAAGAGTTTCCGCGCTATTTTAAAAAACCTACATAAATACACGGGTATGAAGTCGCGAACAATCAGAAAAAAACTTAAACCGCCTAGATAAATGTGAATCGATGCTGTCGAATGTATTCCAACCGTACATTCCAAAGATGACATTTTTAAGAATCTTACTCCAGTCACGTCCATTTCAGGCATAGTTTTGTATGCAATAGAGAACTACCTAGGTAGGTACAGTCAAAAGATTCAAATTAAAAGATCTCTGCATTAATCATGGTGCGAAAAAAGAAATGCAAATACGCGACCGCGACAAAGTAACCCGTAAAAGTAGCTCGTGCTTAATTACAAACTGTAATTTTGGAAATGGACGCTAGAGTAGCGGAGTGGCTCTTGTGACAACCCTATTAGGGTCATTTTCATAAGGGCTGCAGTTGTCACGACCATTGTCGGTTACGATATTTTTGTTTTAATATTATGTCAAACTCTACCATGCTAATTTCTGCTAAGTAATTCTCCGGCGCGTTATCCATACAAAACGTGAGTTTCCACGGCGTGTTAACAAAGGGCCTTAAGGTCCCTTATCTTAGAGTCCCAAATTTAATGCTACCGATTTTTATTTCGCTAATTTTCCGCTTGGGGCGCTGACTACAGATGTCCGGATGAACTTGGGCCTTAAAACAATGCATTTAGGGTTCTATTTACTTGGACATTATGGTGTTTCGATACTCAAAATCAATCAACATGGCAAACTCGGCATAACCTTACTGTATGGTTAGTCTCAGTTTGCATACCTCGAAATCTTTTACTAAATATTACATATCGAAACACAATGAATTCAGAGTGAAATGGACCTAAACTGGCTTATTTTAAGGTTTGAGTTCGCCGATACATTCAACATTCGTTTATAGAGCCAGCGCCTCAAGCAAAAATGTTGTAAAATAAGTGTTCGAATTACGACTTTAAAACAAGAGTGTTTGGGTTCATTTCGCATTACATATTACAGTTTTTCGAAATTTAGTATTTGGTAAAGTTTTGGAGTTGCGCAAATTCAGAATACAGATGAACTATAGGTACAGATGATACATAACTATACACTATACAGATGTCAGATGTGTACCGATGATCTTTCCGAGAGTCCTCGAGACAGTAGTAATTCGCGACCCGCCACTGCCGTGCGCAATCTCAGCGATCTTTCTTATGTAAATTTTTATTCCTTCCAAACAGCGCAGATAGTATCAGGGCCTGCCTAATTGTGTATTAATATTTAAATTTGCTCTTCTATCTATATCCTAATATACTAATATCATGAATGCGAATCAGTAAGTCTGTCTTTCACCTTTGAATGGCTTGACGAAATGTCACTTGCAAATTGGCATCCTAGAGCGGACATGGGCCACTCGAAAAATCAGAGGGTCCTCACGGGATGTCTATACTCTATACCCATGCGGACATAATCACGAGCATAAGCTAGCTGCTAGTACATCATCATATCGTACATAGTACAACTCATTACTGGCCCACTATAACACGCCACTGGTCTCGCATAATGATAAGGGTTTAGGGATTTAGGCCGTAGTCCACCACGCTGACCGAATGCAGCTTGGTAGCCTTCACACGCATTTCAGAACATTATTCAGAACTCTGAGGCGTGCAGGTTTCCTCGCGATATTTTCCTTCACCATTAAAGCGAGTGATATTTAACTGCTTAAAACGCAAATAACTCCGAAAAGCAGGTGCGTGCCGGGGATTGAACTTTGTCCCACCGAGAGGAAGGCAGAATTCTTAACTACTAAGCCATCACCGCTTAGCACAGCTAGTACATTATATTCGTTCGTTCGTTCGTTCGTTTCAACCAATGGACGTCCACTGCTGGACATAGGTCTCTTGCAAGGATCGCCACAGCACACGATCTTGTGCCGCCTGATTCCAGCGGCTACCAGCGACTCGCTTGAGATCGTCTGTCCATCGAGTGGGGGGTCTACCTACGCTTCGTTTGCTGGTGCGAGGTCGCCATTCAAGCACCTTGGGACCCCAACGTCCATCGGTTCTTCGTGCAATGTGCCCCGCCCATTGCCACTTCAGCTTCGCGACTCGATGAGCTATGTCGGTGACTCTGGTTCTCCTGCGGATCTCCTCATTTCTGATTTGATCCCGCAGGGATACTCCGAGCATAGCTCTCTCCATCGCCCGCTGAGTGACCCTGAGCCTTCTTATGAGGCCCATTGTTAGCGACCATGTCTCAGATCCGTAAGTCATCACTGGCAACACGCACTGTTCGAAGACTTTCGTCTTCAGACACTGAGGGTACATTATATTATAAAGTATAATTCGAATAAAAATATCTCTATTCTATTCATAACAAAAAGCTTCTAAAAGGCATCCTTTATCCGTCAAAGGTCAGGGAATCTTGTTTGAGCGTCAAATCTGTTCTTACCCATATCACAGTAGTCAGATCTCTTTATTCCACGGCGCATCTGTAGAGGCACGAAAAACACTTCCCATCCGGGTCCCGTATTCATTTTACATTACCCCGCGCTTTGTGCCCGTACGCCCGGGGTGGCCAGGTATCTTATTTTTTTAGGATAAGTAACTAAACTGTAGTCGGGCGCACTCCGTCGCACATCCATGTGAGACCAGCTATTATTCTATTTCATTATCCAGTGCTCTCGAATAAATTATTTTGAACGTATGCGGCTAACGAAAACTTTATGAAGCTATTTATTAAAATTTTAGTGTAGCAGCTGTTCTTTTTTGTTATTTTTTTTTTCGTAACTGCAACATTGACTTCGGTAAACGTTTGAATTTTATTGGACGTGAAAAATACTTATGAATAAGGAAAATTACTCAATCTTGATTCCGCTATTTATTAACCACGATTTAAGAGCAGTTTTACCTTTTCTCTGAAAAATCTGAGATTTCAAGCTCCAAATTTAGCATCGTAGGAGAGACTTTCACATATTTCAATACATGTTTTAAATAAACTAATCCTTCATATTGACATTTGTCAGACCATATTTACAAAAACTATTTTATTTATTTTGTAATGATCAATTTCCCACACCTCGTTTTAATAAAATAAATAACAGACTCAACTTTGAAGCTCTATATCTGTTCTTTAAAGTCATCTGATTTACTTGAAAAAAATACTTAAATATCAGACATATAGTCCTATTGACACATTACATACCAGAATATAGATTTTTTATCAAATTAATGGGTAAAAAAAAAGAACTTCCGCCACATTTCCCGAATTATACGGTTACTTTAACATGATTTTTTGTATTAAAAAAAGCATAAATTCAATAAAATTTTTATGTAGAAATAAACTATGTTCTTTAACGAATCTATGTATATAGTTTAATTATTAATCCATTTATTTGATCAAACATAAAAACTTATTAAACATCACTCTAAATTACAATAAATAGCTATGCAATGTCTTAGCTTATTTAGTATGCGCCCGGCGCTCGTTGGGGAAGGACCTGTGCCAATTTTGCCACCAACGAGAGTCGTGTAAACACTAATTTATACAACGACTGCAAAGTTTTGAGCATGAATATTTTTCTAAAAAATATGCGTGAGTAGTAAGTAATAGTGCGTATTTTTTTAAATAAGTGAAATTACAGCATATCACCTAGGACAGTCACGGAAATATAATATTATAAACTAATATTCCATTTTGAAATCCAAGATGGCCGTCGTATTTTTTTTTTAAGAAATTATCTTCTATACATATCTATACATATAATAAAATCGTAGAATTGCCATATGTGTACATTGAAGATTTGTGCAAAATAATAACTGGTGGATGTTAGGGATAAGTAATAGAACATAAAAAAGCTATTTTTGAAATTTTTGTCTGTTTATCTGTTTGTCTGTATGTTTGTGCGCGCATCACGTAAAAACTACTAAATGGATTGAAATGAAACTCGGCATGATTTAAGTTCATACTACGGAGTAATATATAGGATACTTTTTATCCCAAAATTCAGCACGGTTCCCTTGGGAGAGGGGATGAAAGTCAAAATGTGTACTTAGCTGTAATTCGTTAACGGGTGGTCCGATTTCATTCATTCTTTTTTAGTTAGAAAGGAGATACTTTATAAATTACCGGCCAATCTCTGAAAGGCTGGACCGTTTTTGATAGGACTTTCACTGGCGGATGTTTACATTTTGATGTACCTAAACATCCGCCAGTGAAATTTCAACAGTTTTTAGCAAGGTATAAGCTCAAAGGAGCTTAGGAAAAACAAAGAGTTCTCAATGAGAGGGATTTTTAAAAACCAATATCCATGCGAACGAAGTCGCGGGTTTATCCACTTGTTTATAATATGGGTGTCATTTCATTTCCGAAGTTTTTTGGGGGACTGAACATAAAAAATGATGTTCATTTTGGAATCCAAAATGGCCGTTGTATTTTTTTAAGGATGAAATCAAAAGAAGAAGAAAAAAAAATTATACGAAATAGCAAAATTCGCCCCCTCCTCCCAAAAAAATATACTAGGTACCTACCTAATGACTACAAACACCTGTTGTTTATTACTAATTACTGTAATAAAAGTCGCACTTGCACTTCTGACTAAACCGACATTTTAGCAGTAAACAAAGATTGCATACTTTTTATTGTTCTATTGGTAAACTTTAAATAATTGTACTCTTATCAGAAAATGTATCCAAGAACTTCAACAGGTGCAATGCAACAGCTCTGTAATGTTATTTTCAGACAAATGATTTGAAATATGTATAATAATAATAATGATTGGTTATTGTTAGAATATAATAGAATAGAATAGAATAGAGAGCGTGATACCTATGATATAAATACGGAACCCTACATGTCATTATAGAGAAGAACATCATATTATCCTGGTCGCTTTTGTTTTGTAAGTTGAACGTAGATTAATGAAATACTTATTCGATAAAGTCCCACGCGAAGTCATTTTAAAAATATTTTATAGTAAATATATAATATATAATACTACAATATCAAATAAATAATTTATAAATTAATATTTAATACAAGTACCAAAACTATAGTCATAGTCGCGCTATATCCAAGTAGTCGTCCGTGTAACTGGCCGCCAGCCTACCTGCCGTTAGATACCTAAACTTCCATAGCGTCAAACTGGGAGAGGGGTCTTAACTTTTTTATGTTTTAAGTTATTTTTCCTTTTATGGATCTTATACTCTTCTCAATGTAGGATATTTACTAGCGCAGAGGGACTAGTATAGAAACTAAAATTATCCTACTAGCCTACTAACCCTTTGTTTTCCCGGATAAAAAAGCACTCAATTATACCCAAGCAAAAAATCAAGTCGATCCGTAGACTGTTGTGTCGTCCCTGTTGCGACGAAAGAACAAACCATCAAACTAACAAATAAACACACTTAATATTACTCGTAATTAGATTCCTATTTTATAATAATATCTATCCTAGTCTAATCTATGTCCCAGTTTCCGAACCAAACCGATGGTCACCGCGCGCAACTGCCCCTGCGTTTCGAATATAGAATTTGTTTTCAATACGTTATTCTTTTGTTTGGCCGCAGATGTACGCACGTGTGCGAGCGAGGACCGGTCGAGTTCACTTCGAGAGAATTAATGGAACAAATACATAGTAGGGGAGACAAATGGAAGTTACTATGTGGTGAGTAATCTTTGTAATAATTGTAGATTATAACGACTGAAAGATCCTTATTTTTCAGATTTTTAAATACTTATATATCATCATATCACCATCATCATCATTATCATCAACCAATTACCGGCCCACTACAGGGCACGGGTCTCCTCTCAGAGTGGGGCAGGTTCAGGCCGCAGTCCACCACGCCGGCCGAGTGCGGTGCGGCACACGAACACGCCGCGTCACTACATTATGGAGAACTCTCAGGCATGCTGGTTTTCTCGCGATGTTTTCCTTTACCGTTAAAGTGAGTGATATTTAAATGCTTAAAACGCACATAACTCCGAAAAGTTGAGATGGGTGCCGTGGACCGAACTCGGTCCCCACGAAACTCTACCACTAGTACCAGAGTCTTAACCACTAGGCTATCAGCGATATATATATATATATATATTATAGTTTAAACTCTATAATTCTGAACCAGTCTCGCACTTGACCTCTATAATTGTTATTTAGTAAACGTGGCTTTTCACCCTTCCGCCTCAGCGTCCAATTTTGGCGCTTTGTAACAAATGGGTGAGCATTATTAGCTCGTTACACCCATCATTAGTCAGGCAGTCAGTCAAATTCTACGCTACATATTGACAGCTCGTCTTTAATATTTGTAGCCTCAATAGCGCAACGCTCTTTGGACATGAAAACCAAAAGGTCGACGGTTCAAACCCCACCACGCGCGACAGCCAAAAACGCCACATGCGGCGAAGTGGGACCAAATGGTGATAGCCTATAGTGGTTAAGACTTCGGATTCCTTTCGGGAGAACCGAGTTTTATACACCGCATGCATCTCGCAACTTTTCGGAGTTATGTGCGTTTTAAGCAATTAAATACAACCTGCTCTAATGGTGAAGGAAAACATCTAAACCTGCAAACCTGAGAGTTCTCCATGATGTTCTGAAAGGCATGTGTTGTCTACGAATCCGCACTCGGCCAGTGTGGTGGACTACGACCTAAACCTTACTCATTCTGAGAGGAGACCCGTGCCCTGTAGTGGGCCGGTGATGCAGGGTTAATTTTTGGTCAGCCGTGCCTTATAGTGGACAATGGGGAGAGGAAACCCGTGCGGTCCGTGCCCTGTAGTGGGCAATGCGGGAGGGTAGGCCCGTGATATTCGACGTAAAAGTTAAGTTGGTCACCACAAAAACCGTCTCAGACAAATGGTAAACTGACTGTAAAAAAAGCCTAAACTGACTGTGGGTACTCTTGCATTATACTAAAGAATGTGTTGTAGTATAAAAGCGTTGTTTATCAGCGTTAAACAGTTAATTAGTGTTTGTTTGACCCCAAACATTGACCGAGTTTGATACGGGGTCATCACACCCCGCGACACCCGCGACACCCGCCTGTACCCGCGCAGGGGCGTGGTGGCTACATTCGCACTTTGATATATCGACTGGAAGAGATCACGTAGGTCTGCCTCATTGGTCTAGTGGTTAGCATATTCGACCACAGATCACGTGGTCCCGGGTTCGATTCCCGGGTCGGGCAAAAATTGTTAGGTAGATATAGGGTTTTTCCACATTTCTGTCAAGAAATTCTCAGTGACAGCCCGGAGTTGGTAGTTGACGGTGTTTCACCCCCGTGCCTCGGAGAGCACGTTAAGCAGTCGGTCCCGGTTTTTATCACTATCATCTGAGAATAGTCGTTAAAGCCCGCCAACTCGCATTGGAGCAGCGTGGCGGGTCTAAGCTCTAAATACCTCTCTCCTACTAGAGAGGAGGCTTGTGCCCAGCAGTGGGACGTCAAAAAAGGTTGTAGTGGTGGATTATGTAGGAACTGTTAACGAGCTATAATAATTTAAGAAAAATCAAACCGACATCACTATCATGCAACGCGTCGCCCGTCTGTCGGTCTGTTTGCGACAAACTCTAAAACTGCTGAACGGATTTTCATGCGGTTTTCATCAATAAATAGAGTGATTAATGAGGAAGGTTTCGATGCATAATTTATTAAGGTTTTGTGTAAATTGGTTGAAATATGACGATAATTGTTAAAAATGTCGCAAAAAGTCCAGCCGCCTGGGAGCTTTCATCCGCGCTGCCTAATCCCTTTGAGATATAACAAAACAATGTATGGTAGAATAATAGCGGGTAATAACTATACGTATGAAGTCATGGTGGGTCGCTAGTTTATGATAATTTAAATGAATCTCTTAGCTGCAAAGAATCAATTCATCATTCAACATTAAACCATTACATTTTATTCTAAAGTGTAACGTCAGCGTTTCAATCACAACCGAAACTGTGTATGTGTATATGTCACATCCAGTTAACCTCTACATCCGTAACAAAAAAAGCGTATAATAAAAGAGGACAGGAAACATCAGCTTTGTCGCGCAGTAAACCGTCCAAATTGGCTCGCCCTCTCACCCCCCCGGCGTTTATTGCGTGATTATGTGAAGACTGTTCGGTTCACAGGGCATCCGTGAATTGGTAGGGTTTTAACGAGTCGATTATATCTAATACTAGCTGTTGCCCGCGACTTCGTCCGCGTCAAAATCTAAGCCCTAGAATGAACCTACCTTCCAAATTTCAAGTTGATAATAAAAATAATTAAAACTTAACATTAACTTAAAACTTAACATTAACTTTCAACCCCTATTTTTTTTCAAGATTTTTCAGAATAAAATATACAGGTTTATATTATTCAAAACTAATAATCTAAATGCCGATTTTCAGGTCTGTAACTTTAAAAACATAGGACTTTCATACCAACTTTCTATCCCCATTTTACCCCCTTAGAAGAGGATTTTAGGGATACTAAATAGCCTATAACCTTCCCGAAAAACTGTACTACCAAATGCGAAGAATTTTTCAAATCCGACTGGTACTTCCAGAGATTAGCGCGTTCAAACAAACAAACTCTTCCGCTTTATTATATTAGTATAGATTACAAGCGACCAGTCCCGGCTTCGCACGGGTAGTAATTACCCGCTACTATCCCACCATCCACTACTACAGACTACAGCCTTTTAACGTCCCACTGCTGGGCACAGGCCTCCTCTCTCGTAGGAGAGAGGGATTTAGAGCTAAGACCCGCCGCGCTGCTCCGATGTGGGTTGGCGGGCTTTAACAACTATTGTCACATGATAGTGATAATAACCGGGACCGACTGCTTAACATGCTCTCCGAGGCACGGGGGTGAAACACCGCCGACTACCAACTCCGGTCTGGCACTGAGAATTTCTTGACAGATAAAC
Organism: Melanargia galathea; assembly: GCA_920104075.1. Taxonomy (NCBI): domain Eukaryota; kingdom Metazoa; phylum Arthropoda; class Insecta; order Lepidoptera; family Nymphalidae; genus Melanargia; species Melanargia galathea. Next base: position 21,606,038 of record OV049868.1, read on the forward strand.
CAATATCTAACAATAATTTGCCCGACCCGGGAATCGAACCTCGTGATTATCGGTCGAATATGCAAACCACTAGGCCAACGAGGCAGGCAATCAACCGCTGGTATCCCTAGTAAATAGACTTGTCCGTATAGTTGATTAAAAACTTCCGCCCGAATGACAGTTTTAATGGAAACTTAAAATGTAATCATGATAGGTCTGTACTTACCTAACCACTTAGTAGCTCCTAGAGTCTAGACAGCCAGGAATCGGTTTCAAATTGAGTGTTCATGTTGGTAATTGTTCATGTTGGTAATTAAAAAGCTGTGATAGCCTAGTGGTTAGGACGCCCGACTTCTAATTGGAGGTCGTGGGTTCGATCCCGGGGCACGCACCACTAACTTTTCGGAGTTATGTGCGTTTTAAAGTATTTAAATATCACTTGCTTTAACGGTGAAGGAAAACATCGTGAGGAAACCTGCATGCCTGAGAGTTCTCCATAACGTTCTCAAAGGTGTGTGAAGTCTGCCAATCCGCTTGGCCAGCGTGGTAGACTATGGCCAAAACCCTTCTCACTCTGAGAGGAGACCTGTGCTCTGTAGTGAGGCGGTAATGGGTTGATCATGATGTTGGTAATTACCCGACTACAGCAAAAGGAAGGGTTATGATTTTAGCAGTCTATGTATGTATCCGATTTTTTGTATGAGATTCTGTGTGTACCACCGCGCCGTAACGCCTAAACTACTGGATCGATTTTGATGAATCAGGTGTCAATTGATTCGTTGTTATGGTCCGGGTGACATATACTTAGTATGGATTATAAATTCTCAAATTGCCAGGAATCGAACCCGGGACCTCCCACTTCCCTTCCATAGTGCTCACCACTGCGCCAGGGAGGTCGATAGATTTGATGGGATTTTGACGCCATTAAATGAGCAGACTATTATTTTTCGATTGCCATGCCATCTAGTAGGTAGTAGGGCAAACCGCCAAGATAACGAAACAACATGGCGGCTTATTAACGTTGTAATACTCTTTCATTAAAAGAGCATTGTTGCGATTTCTTAGCGCTTTTTAATTAAACCCGAGCACAGGGAAATTCTGAGGGTTTTTCATATATTTTTTTCCCCCATTCACAGCTCGAGTTGCCGCGGCCCGCGAGAGGAATTATTGTTGGCTTTTTTTTTTTTCACTCATTATACTAATTAAAAAAATAATAATCGGAACATAGTGGTAGCTGAGAGTCTTATGAAAATGTGGATGACTCATTATTTGTTTTTTTAATTATTTATTAATATTGGACATTGGGAAAGTAAATTAAAAGTAAGTATTCAATCGGATTCGATTGATATTCCAAATTAATTAACACTACCTACCTACCTACATTTTATAAAACAAAGTCCTCGCCGCGCAGCGTCGCTATATTCGCTATATTAGTCCTATTGGCGATAAACTAAAAAACCTCTGAACGGATTTTCGTGCGGTTTTCACCAATAGACAGAGTGATTCACGAGGAAGGTTTAGGTGTATAATTTGTTAAGACTTTGTGTGAATTGATTGAAATATGACGGTAATTGATTAAAATGTCGGAAAAAGTCAAGCCGCCTGGCAGCTTTCATCGAAAACGCTGCCTAATCCCTTTGAGATATAACAAAACACTGTATGGTAGGATAGTAGCGGTATTTACTACCCGTGCGAAGCCGCGCGGCATCGGTCGCTAGGTATTTCAAATTTAAACAAGCTGTAATTAAAGAAAAATTAAATCGACATATCGAAATGAAGAATAACAGAAAAAACAAAAGATGTGTCCATATCTTGAAAACTACTGAACCGATTTAGATGAAACTTACACTGTTCCCTAAGTTGAAGTAAACGTAAGCCAATGAAAATAGAATAATCAAAACCCGATATAGTTTCTGAGAAATACGTGGACAAACATACATACATATACACCTACATATACAGCTATATTTGTTTGGAAACCCTGATAGATTATCATAAATGTGAATAATATTGCTGTTCCAATAATATTACATAGTGGTACGTGTCGAATTGATAACCTCCTTTTTTTGAAGTAGGTTAATAATATCGAATTAAGAGCGAAGTCGCAGGCGTCAACTAGCGCCGGTCACGCGAGAAATTGCAACTGTCGCAAACGTACCGTTTGTTTAGGACCGGGGCGTTGTAATTAACGCTTTGTTTGTCTGTTTGCACTGCGTTAACGCCGAAACTCTTTGACGTACCCAACTAACTATATACCTACTGCCCTTTTATGTTACCTGCGGTTTCGTATCCGCTACCTTCGTTTATTTTGCACTTTTAATTTTTAATAATTTAAGTATAGCGTAACTAACTTTTGCCCGCGGTTTTGTCCGCGTAGAGTTAGGCTATAAACTTTATAAAGGAATCCCGTGGGTTTACCATTTGTTTACTCAGGAGTCAGGATAAAAAGTGTGTGTGCGACACTTTTTATCCTGGGTAAACTAATGGTATGGGTATGATTTTCGTATTATACTAATATTATAAAGTCAAAGTTTTTATGTTTGTTACTCTTTCACGCAAAATCTACTGGACGGATTCAGCTGAAATTTGGAATGGAGATACTAACCTCAATCCACGCGGACGAAGTCGCGGGCATCATTTAGTTCATAATACATATATGTACGTACTAATGCTCCGTGTGGATTTATGTTTAAAAAAAATGCTGGAACGATTTTGCTGAAAATCAGTTTCAAGTTACGTAGGTACCTAATTATGCGTCGAATGGACTTTGTCCCATGTTCATATTATCATATATTCATAATATTATGTTGTAATATCATGTTCCGTTCGCGAAATACTTAATCGAGACAAAATATAATTTAAAACGTACATAGGTACACACATTAAACTAAACACAGACTAAACTAAATCAAAAAATATAATCGTTAAGTCGTTAAAACTAAGTCGTTTAAAAATGGGTTGACAGAAAACTCATAGAATACCCCTCAAAATGTTTCGTTCATTACTAGGTGACCCTTTCCCGAGAAAAATGGGACTTTTTTCGGGGGGATGAAATGGCGAAGTGTCAAAACGGCCCCGGGCATCGTTTGACGCGAGGCCCCGGCGATGGGCGGGTGTTACCTTTAAATTGAAAAGTTCACGACTTTTTAAAGGGTTAAATATTATGAGCCTATGGATCATTTTAGGGTTAGAAGGAAGGAATACCTCACCTTTGGGTCAGTTAAAAATTGTGATCCATACTACATTTTTAATTACGAAAGTCTTGTCTGTTACGAAAGTGTGTGTTGTACACATTTTTACGGCTCAAGCCTCAACCTTTAATTCAGTGGCCTCAACCCATCTTGACGTTTGGCACACAGTTAGCCCTTTCCAGACGGATGTTGGCTACTTTATATCCCGGAAAAGCAACAAGTTCTCACGGGTATTTAAAAAGCTATAACCACGCGGGCATAACACGACAACATTATGAATGCGAAAATCTGTATGTCTGTCTGTCACCTGATGTCTGCTCCAGACTATAGTCCAACTCTCCAACCCTCCAACATTGACCAACATGTACGAACTGCCTCTCAACACGTGGAAGGTTGGACGAATTGTTGGTATGTTGGACGATAATGTGGAGCTAACATGAAACGTCACCTGTACATTACGGAGACGGACATACTAAGCTGCTTTCTATCCCGGGAAATCAAAAAGTTCCCGCGGGATTCTTAGTCATTCATGAGTGCATTAATCATTATGAATACCAGCTTCGTATCAGAGAGTTTTGCACAAACCAAAGCGTTCCGAGCTGTCATACCAACAGACAGCGGCCAGCGTAGCACACATCACATTTTAAACAAGTTAAGCAAAACTACGCTACTCTATAAGTCGAATAGCGGCAACTCAAGAGCTTAATAGAATCAGGGTTGTCAGTACAGTTTAATGTGTTTTAAACATATTGTAAAGTGACTATAGATCAACCAGAATCTCATGAAAAATAGGGAAATTAAATTTTGTAGTAAGCAACACTAGGTTAACTCGGCTGCCCTAGTAATAAACAAAGTAATTACATTCAGAACACCTTATCTGGGATCGTTTCACGAAACGAAATATCAAGCAACTGCATTTTAAATACAAAAACGAAGTAATCAACATCCAATTACTTTGTTTTTGTGTTGTGCTTGTTGTTTACTTGCTTTTTGCATTTATATTCCGGGTTAGTGAGTGCAGTTACTTTGTTTGGGCAATTTAAATTTCAGTAAACGGTTCAAGTTATTTGAAATATTAAACTGTGGTAAAAAAACTACTTGACATAAAACTTTTGTTAATGCAAAAAGTCAATTTCACAAAAAATGTCAGTTACTTTGTTTATCGCTAGGGCAGCCGTAGTGTTGCTAACCTTGGAATTTCATTTCCCTATTTTTCATGAGATTCTGGTCGATCTATACATGACAAGACATGTAAAGTATAATATTATGTTGCACAATTTGTTTTAAACCTATTTTCTCTGAAAAATAAACAAGTTCCGAGAAGTTTTGTGCAACTTGTTTAGCCTGTGAGAATTCAGGGTTGACATTATAATTTGTTGTGTTTGAACACAATGTGTACAAATTCGTCGTCAACAGATAGACGTCCACTGCTGGGCATAGTTCTCTTGCAATGATCGTAACAGAACACGAAATTGTGCCTCTTTTATGCAGCAACTGCAAGCGATTCGCTTGAGATCGTCCGTCTATGTAGTGGGGACGTCTCAGAACAGTGTTCTGAGACTTACCGTTAACCGTTTGCCGGTTAACGCAATTTTGACCTTTTAACGTTGGGCATTAAATGAAAGTTTTCGATAAATTGTCCAAAAACTTTTTTCTGCAACCTTTTGCTTGCTTTTCGTCTGTGTGCATGCAGTTCAGATCTCTTCCCAGAGTAAAAACCATCCTATAATTGATCTCTAGAATTCTAGCTATCTTTATGCTAAATTATGTCATGATCCGTTTTGCGGTTGCGCTGTGAATTCGAAGGTAATAGGCAGACAGACATTTTTGTATCAGATATGTACCTACTAGCAACAAATTCAAATTCAAATTTATTTAAAATTGGTACACTGTATACTTTTTGAACGTCAATAAATAATTGTACAAGTATATAGAAGTAATTGTCATAATTAATTACGAAATTTGAAACTAAAACTAGGAGTGTTCCAAACGCGCCCTGGTTTGAGATGAGCTCACGACAAACTTAGCTATATTTTTTTATTATCACCATCTCACAATATGATAACAAACTAACTAAACCTTTTCGAGCTGTCACAACATCAGACAGCGTAACACATATCATTTAACCTAGTTAAACAAAACTACGCGACTCTCGTATTACGCCCGTAGTTGTATCACTCCCGAGGGTGCAAGACGATGTGAAGGCTGCCAGAATAATGTATGTATCTAGCGTTGAATAGCGGCAACTTAAGAGCTTAATAAAATCAAGGTTCATGGCATTATAATTTATTGAGTTTTAAAACATGTTAAGGTGCAAACGTGATAAGTACAATATTTTGCACAAATTGCTTAAAATCTATATTTCCTACTAGATTTTGCCCGCGGCTTCGCCCGCGTGAATTTCGGTTTTTCACAAATCGAATCGTGGATTTCCGGCTCCCGTTCCCGCTCCCTTTTCCAAACTTTATACTTTCTATCAAGGAAGTTCGCTATAATAATCTACCTATAGCTGTAGATATAGACTTCGGGGTTTTCAAAATCCCATGGGAACTGTGCATTTTTTCCAGGATAAAAAGTAGCCTATGTGTTGCCAATGCATGCAACACAGCAAACTATTGCAATAATGTGTTATGTTAACGTGATTTACCTAAGAACAGTCAGCGCCCTCTATGGCGTTTTTGGAAGATTATATCTATTTTAGTCCCACAGGAATACTTTTCCGGGATAAAAAGTAGCCTATGTTTTAAGTCAGGGCATAAGCTATCTCCATTCAAAATTTCAGCCAAATCGGTTCAGTAGTTGCGGCGTGATTGAGTAACAAACATCCAAACATACAAACATCTAAACATCCAAACATCCACACTTTCACATTTATAATATTAGTAGGATATAGGGTATATGAAGCTGGTTTTCATAATGTAAATATACGAATTACTTATTAAAAATCTCGCGGGAACTCTTTGTATTCCCGGGATATAAAGGATCCTAATATGTCCGTCTCCGCAGTGCAAGCTATAGAAAGCCAGGTTGGGTGTCTAATCCCTGATCCCCGCGCTGTAGGCGATGGGCTAACCACAATGCGCCAGGGTATTGTCTAGTCAGGAAAATAAACTGACAGCCCTGCTAATAACTCCCGGAATGTCCAACAGATGGCGCCGCGTGTACCTCCGAAGCCGTGTAGCGCGTCAATATAAGCCCATGCATAGTTTATTAGCGCGTAGTATCATAACACTCCCGGTCGGGGTATATCATCGGATTACTATGCTCCAGCTTCGGGAATGGCGTGTAAAATATTCAGCGGAACAGTAACTGCTTTTGTTTTGGGGCCCCCGTGTAATGAACGATGGGCCCACCAGTGCTATGGGATGTGATTATTTATTTATCTAGTTATATTGTTGCGAGTTTGTTATATTGTTTGGGAGTTAAGAGGATCTTGTTGAGCGGTGGAGCCTGGAGGTTACCTCTATGTAAGAGACATATAGTATGTCTCTTACATAGAGGTGTACATAAGACGCATCCCGGTCTGAGAAGACTCCACAACAAACTCAATTCCAATTACTTTATTTACATAGATTGAGTACAAGAGAAAGTCATACCTAAGTATAGTTTTTTTAAAGTAATATTCCCCTTACCTTCCAATTAAACGATAAATCGTGCTAAGAGTGAGTACGACAATAGTGTAACGGGTGGGGTTTGAACCGTCGACCCTATGGTTCCCGATCCGCGTCCGACGATCGTTGCGCTATTGAGACTATTAATTTTTTTTTATTCAACTACAAGTTAGCCCTTGACTGCAATCTCACCTGATGGTAAGTGATGATGCAGTCTAAGATGGAAGCGGGCTAACTTGGAAGAGGTATGTATACCCCTTGATCGGTTTCTACACGGCATCGTACCGGAACGCTAAATCGCTTGGCGGCACGGCTTTGCCGGTAGGGTGGTAACCAGCCACAGCTTAAGCCTCCAATATACCTTAAGACCAGCGACAATTTAGAAGTTATAAAATCCCAAATTGCCCCTGCCGGGAATCGAACACGGGACCTCCCGCTTATAAGACCATCATTAAAGTAATCATTAACATTGGCATAAGATTTTTCAATAAGTTGACGTTTTATTGTTTAGAGATATCTCCAAAATGTCTTATGGTAGGTTTTTTTTAAATTTACACAATCACCGATAAATGGATTGCAAATACCTCGCAGCCGACGTTTGCAGTCTCATAAAATCATTTGACATACTTTAAACAGCAACTCCGCCCCCTCACATACTACCCGTAATACATAGCGGTAATTTACGACCTATATACTACATGTAAATACGGGAGGCACAATAGTGTAGCGGACATCAATTCACATCTGTCCACACCATAGCCTGGCGGCGACAAGTTGGTTTATTGCTCAGCTCCTAAATGCGTGCTTATGCAGGATTACATAATTGAGGGTACATCATCTATTGCCACAGACTAAAACAGTACCCTGACTAACTCATAAAGCAAACAGTAAGTAGAGATGATCACACAAAAAGTGGCGGCCGATCCACTATATTGTCATGATTTCAAATAAAGCGTGTACACGAACACTCACACATGCACAAATTCAAGACATCCAATGAACGCACATTGTTAGAGCTGGGATTATTCTTATGTGAGAGTAGTTTTTAACAAGTTAAAAAAGTAGTTATGCCATGTCTGCCCTCTAGGTGTCTGTAGACTGATTGGCTAACTGGCAGACATCGCACAGGCTAAACCGATGGACCTAGAGATTGGAAATTTAGAGGAAATATCTACAAGACCTATGTCCAACAGTGGACGTCTGTCAGTTGCTGACGCCGACTTCGATAATTTTATATTAGTTAAACTATAAGATGAGCAGAATCGTTAGCAAATGCCAGTATTAGAAGCGCCCTTCATAAAATTTACTTCAAATGTCATCGATACAGAATACACCATCCAATTTACTTTAAATGTCACTTAATGACATTACCAAATCATTACGCGACATTTCGCGACGCTACGCCCTTGTAATCGTTATGGGGGCGTTTCGGAGGAATGGCGAAGTGGAAATTAAACTGATAAAGCCTGTCAAACACGAGGCGACATCGTGTTTCTGTTATTTTGGGGTTCGGTTGATTTTATATGAAAAAGCGGGTAGACAAGTTTTAAAATTTTTCTTAATTGACGCCCAAAATGGGACTTTTTTATTTTTAACCTTTATTTGTTTAGCCACATCGGGTTGAGAAAAAAAGAAAAAAGATTATTAATTGTATGTCTTTGATATTTTTGGTTTAGTTGTTTTTTGGTTCAAAAAACAACCCAATATTATATGTAATTGCAATGCAAAAAAAAACAATATTATATGTAATTATGCCGTTTTGTTCGCCAGCTCCTCATATTATAAATGTGAAAGTAACTATGTCTGTCTGTCACTCTGTTTTCACCCACCATTTCACAGCTTAACTGTAAAACAGACCTTGATGAAAGGCACAGAGATATCTTGCATCCTGGAAACGGATACACGCTAGTTTTTATTCCAGAAAATTAAAAGATTCCATTGCATTTAAAAAAAAGTCTAAATACTAGCCGATGAATTCTCTAGTAGTAAATAAAGGTTCGCTCTTATTAAAAATTACCAGACAACAAAAAATACCTAACTTGATCTATCCCACAGGGAACCAGCGTCCAATAAATTGACATTAAGATCCTCACAACGGCCAAATTGGCGAAAAATATAAAAATTGATTTAAACTTTGCACCAATAACACCACCTAACGACCTCTGGGGGTCATTCTGCCTTATTAATGACCTCTTATGACCTTTTTCTGTCACCCCTTGAGCACTTTGCGTTATTAATAGCAGCGCGTAATGAACTGGGAGAGTGCACGGATTTTTACAGCGGTATTTCTTATTTACACGTATCCCTACTAATATTATTATCAATGCGAAACTGTGTTTGGAGCCTGGAGGTGGTACTTTACGTACGTTGGTAACTACTATAGACAGTGTATCCTACATTTTTCAAATTTGTATATAAAGTTGAATTTGAGAGAGAGACATTTTTGGAAAAAGTCCCACATTGGTCGCCATTTCTGTGCGAACAGAGGATTGTTCAAGGTGACTGTTTATAGTGAACATTGAAACAGTCATAACGATAGTGATATTTATGAACGAGATATTTATGACATCGATTTACGATCTGATGCCCGCTTCTTCTACTAAATTTTCATTCGTGCCTTGCATGCTTTTAAGTTTTTTAAAAACCCCACAGAATCCTTTTCGTTTTTCTGATGTATCATATACTATGTCAGTCTACAGAATGCAAGCTCTTTCTGTGTGCCAGTTGATAGTGAGATTTGAGAATCGGGAGATACATTTTTGAAGAAACAGTCCCACATTGGGCGCCATTGCTGTACGAACAGAGAACTGTTCAAGGTGATAGTTTATTGGTGATTGTTTAGTGTGGTAGATATTGAAACAGTCATAACGACAGCGTGATCGCTTTTCGTCGACCCTCGTCAAGCTCACGCGTGGAACCGCCGCGCTCCTCATTAGTCAGCCGGTTGTCATTCGCGTTCATATACCGCGCGCCGTGTTGCTACACTCGCGACGTAGCGGCGGCGGAGTGATTTATGACACTGCCATATCTACACAACACTTATTGAATAACTACCTGGTGCCTACGACTTGTATTAAGTTTTCACTCGTCACTTTATCCGCATTCTTTTAAGTTTAAAAAAAACGTGATAAAGTCATGAAAAAACAAAGAGAGATAGATGCGTCACAAGCTAAATGCTTAGGCCGATCGTGCCTCTCTATCGCTTGTTCCGCGCTCTCGCTTGCATGCTCGACTCATGCGGAATATAGCGTATACGGCAGCTGATGTTCATCGGTTTATAAGCTTCCAGCTTCTAATCATTTTGCTTTTTGAGAGTTTCATATGTCAGTTATTAATGCAAGCTGCTTCTGTGCCAAACGTTAACATTGCTTTGTACTATGCAGAGGATTAAAATGATAGCGTGTGGCAGATTTAGGCATTTATTAGAGACTGTCTTTTATAAAATATCAAACTTAAATACTAATATTGCTTACATGCCAGATTAGCTAAGTTAGGTACCTACTTCAGTCTATACTTTATGTATACTTCATATACTTCAGCATTAGCATTGAGCCGTGAAAGGGTAACGGACAAACATACAAATAGATAGACAGAAATCATTTTGCATTTATAGTATGCATGGAAAGGACCTGTCGGTGGAAAGAGGAGTGTTGGTAGGCCAATTAAACGGTGGGCTGATGAAATAGTTAAAAGCGCAGGGAGAGACTGGATGGGAAAAGGGAAAGACAGAGAACAATGGAAGAGGATGGGAGAGGCCTTTACCCGAGAAGGGACCCTTATCTCAGCAAATGAAAACCTAAACAGAAACCATTTTAAATAGTCAAAAATTAATTATGTAAATACTTATACTAACAAACTAACCTAGATTTTAGATATTACTGTTACTTACTCAACTAACAATAAGCAAAATGTACCTAGTTTAAGAGATATGGGAATTAAAGGCTTTTTTATTTATTTATTTTATTTTATGGATAGTAAGAACCGGGAGAGACATTATTGGGAAAAGAGTACGATTGGTCCCACAATGGTCGCCATAGCTATGTGAACTGCAGAGAACTGTTCACGAAATGTACTGATTTGTGCAACTGCCATACACAGTACTTATTGAATAACTACCTGATGCCCGCGACTTCTACACAATTTTAACGTAACCCTTACAAGTATAAAACAACAAACATCTCGCTGCCAACAGCCGTCCATTAATAACCGATACGTAATAACGTTGTTTTCCACGAGAAAAATTGAATTTTCACAATTCCCATCGCCGGGGTCGATTAGACCGACCGCTTTAAGTGGTCGCTCAGATCGTAAATCTGGTCGGGTCCATTTGACGCAGCCGTCGTCGGCCGGTTCACGGTTGCTTGATGCGGGATTTTTACGGGTTGGACTGTTTGCGGGTAGTTCGGTTATTTTTTGATAGTTTCTGTTTCAATCGGAGATTTATTTCGTTTCCAATATCTCAATTTCTGAGCTCGAAAAGTTTTGAAATTCAGTAGACATTGGAAAAGTATACCTACACAGCAGTACCGGAACCAACTGACTGATTGACATAGCGCACAGCATAAACCGGTGGACCTAGGTGGATATAATATGAAAATATGAGGAAATATTCCTTGAGAACCCTTTGACGACCTCTCTGGCGCAGCGCTGTGTTCTTAGTTGGAGGTCTTGCGTTCGATTCCCGCCAGGGGCAATCTGGAAAAATTGTCCCAGGTCTGGGCTGGTGAGAGGCTTCAGTCGTGGCTAGTTAGGCTTAATCTCTTAACGACAAAGAGATTTTGCATTCCAGTACGATACCGCGTAGAAACCAATCAAGGGTATGGGTTTAGTGAAACACTGTCATACATATTCCAGGTTAGTCCGCTTCCACCTTAGATTGTATCGTCAATTACTATCAGGTGAGATCGCAGTTAAGGTATAACTTGTAGATAAAAAAAGAAGTTGGAGTGAAAACCGTGGGAACTCTTTGTATTTTCTGGGACAAAAGTAGCCTCAATCTGTCGCCGAAATGCAGTTATCTCTAAAACTTTAGTGCAATCAGTTCAGCAGCTAGACCGTGAAATGTTTTAATATCGTCCCCACTAATAGCAGATTTTGTATTTCCGAGCATAAAATTAGCCTATCTAGTCTTTCTTAATAACCTTCTACCTGTCTCTGATAGAATAGAATAGAATAGAATAGAAAAGTTTTTTATTCAAATAAACTTTTACAAGTGCTTTTGAATCGTCGATTGAGTCTACCACAGGTTCGGAATGCAGTTCCAGCCGAGAAGAACCTGTAAGAAACTCGGCGGTTGCTCTTTTTTAAAAAAATAACATTATAACAATTATTATTATTAATGTACATGATTGAAATGCCGTCTCGCGCATTGCTGGAACGAGTTAAATCCAAGCTTTTTTATCGTTTATATAATCTTCAATTGTATAATAAGCTTTTTTTATGAGCATACTTTTAATAGAGTTCTTAAACTTGTGTAAAGGCAAGTCTAAGACATATTTTTTATTCAGATAAACTTTTACAATAGTGCTTTTGAATCGACAAATGAATCTACCACTGGTTCGGAATGGTGCTTACAATTCTACACGTTAAGAAGGGCAGACAAAAGTAGCCCCATTTCCGACGGCGGCACCCGTTCACGAGCATGACGCATGATCCAGCCATTGCTTCGCTCAACCATATTTGAGGGAACGTAACAACCCGCACCACACGACACCACCACAGAAATGTTTAAGGAGAGCGTGACATACTTAGGCTACCCATGATTAAAGCATCGAATTAAACACCAATAATCGAATACTCCTCAAGTTATAATAGCTTCGAAATAAGTTAAGTTAAGTTTAATAGTTCCGAGATCAGTTCAACCATTCCGAAGATAAGCCCTGACAAACAGACTGACAGAAAGTTTTAAAAGCGTTTGCTTGAAGATGCTATTGTCCAAATAAAAAACTCATAAACTTCTTAATAATAATTGTGCACATAATTGGTCTAATCTAACCCCTACCTACATAAATACACGCATAGATTTTATTCAAACAAAATGTTCCGAATAACATGGTACACTCACGAAAGTTAGGTATATTACGAGAATGAACTCCTGAAATGGTTCTAAACAAGTGTTTGCACTCAAAACTTGCGCCGGTCGGTCACTCAGCGAACAACCGATTACATTAACGCCATCCAGTGTCGGGAAGCGGCAACTTTGCAAACATGGCAGCCGCTCGCGAGCCACCAAACTAAATAATCGTCTATACTGTGGAATATTATGAAACTCTGATACTAGGGCTAATTCTATTTGTAATCTCTAAACTAAGCTATAATGAGGAGTCTAAATATATTCCTATCTCTTTCACAATGCTCCCTGCGGAAAAGGATAGCGCTATTTTTAAACCTGTCAATTTAGTTTGGGTTCGAAATTGTGCGCAACAGAATTAGCCAATGTTTTTTTTATATGTATGCAAAGAACCCAAAATAAGGATGGGTTAGGTAGACACTTAAAATGTACACGTATTAGGTATAATGTAAATTGTACATAATTACATTGAAGCACTCGCCAGTCGCAATAGCAATCGTCTTTAATATTTAATGTAATTGTTATTACGACTATGTTCCGCAATAAACTCCCTAGGTACTTCCTACCTTACAGTCTCAACCACATGTATTTGTAAGATACCACGAACGCCATCTAGTATCGACTAGCGGCAACATCGCACGCATGCCATCTCCCGCCGGCCCTGTACACGTCGCACGGGTCAGTATACGCGCAGACCTCGGCGCAGTCGGGCGTGATGTGAAAAATGTGTTTCACACGAGTCATTACACAGTTCTATTTAATAAATCGTTGTACGGCACTGCTTGTGACGTCTTGTCGTGACCGATTCGTGGTGGTTTTTCCTTTATTTAGGTAACTACACTTGTAGAGTTGGAGGCTGGGTAAATTTTATAATTGGTTGTGTGACAAGATTTATTATTATTTCAAATGTGCTTGTAGGTAGTTAGTGTGTTTTTGAGTTAAAGAAATTATTTTTGTTTTATTCGAAGTTATTAAGTGAGCTTACGTTGGTACCTAGGTATAATATGAGATAATAAGATAACTCACGTACCTATAATAATGGCGAATCTTAAATGTCAATTTGAACGGGTGGGTGGGCATGACTGTGCTTAGATACATATTTCGGGGAAGGGTACTTTTTAAGCGCACTATAAACGATCAATTCGTTTTTCAAATTTTATTCACGTGTTTGTCAAAGATGCAGTTTTGTTTGACGGAAGAAGAGGGGGTGGGGTATAATTTCTCTTAGTGTTTGACGCGTTCGTCAAACCACCTGTTTGATTAGATTTGATAGAAATTTTTATTGATGACCATTTTGAAAACCTTAGTGTACCTTTAGGGTACTCAAATAATATTTTCTCCTGAATCTTTAGTTATGGGTAGGTACTGTTTTATACTTATCTAAGGAACTTATGAATTATGATCACAATCATTATTACTTATTATAATTAAATATGAAATACAAGACGTGACCGTTATTGAAATTGAAATTCAACAAGAACTTGAAATCGTATAACTTCATTAAAATCTGTTCGGAATTATGACTACTGATTTAGAATTCGCGAGAGTTTTTGGATTTGATTAAGAAAATTAATTATCTTTGAGTTGGTGCTTTTGACTAGTTTTTCTTGTGGAAACTCATAGAAGACGTTATTTCATTAATTGTCTTCAGTACGGACTTCATGGTATCGTAATAAATTTAAATTAACTATTGGCAAAATATTGAGGTTTTTTGGTAAGGTCTGATTGTTTAATGTTGGAAAATATGCTCGTAGCTAGTCAGCAACTTGCAAGCGGCAAAAAAGCCGAATTTCCATTCCATTCCACTGTGTGTTTACTGGTATTAAAACTTGACGTTTTTTGACGTGGTACCGTCCTATAAATCTATGAACGCCGGCTATACGTACGAAAAAGCATGACTCATTGTCACGAACCGCGTGCAAGCGAGAGCGCGGAACAAGCGATAGAGAAGGCACGTTCGGCCTAAGCGTTCGGCTTGTGACGTATCTATATCTCTTCGTTTTCTTATGACGTTATCATGTAAAATTATCGTCCGTAAACCGACTTTACAGACATTTTTTTTATTACCTCATTGATCCCTCAGAGGTCCCAGGTTCGCGCCTCGGGTCAACCCAAAAAGTTGTTGCGTTTTTATGTCAAGAAATTCTCAGCAGCTGCCCGGAGTTGGGAGTTCGGCGCTGTTAAATAAACCGCGCGCCTCGAAGATTGGCCCTGCGCCTGATCTCTCACTGGTTGCGTCCCATCGGACATTCAGAGTGAGGGAATAAAGAGCACACATGTGTTCGCAATTCACATACACACTTCTGCATTATAATTTGCTGCCGTGGTCGAAATTCAGTCAAGAACATTATACCGTATCATCGAATTCAGTACCACATTGGGCGCCAATTCAACAAATGCCTAAATTAATGATTGTTTTTTGCTTATTGTTTCAGGAAGTCGGTACATCTTATGGAATGGCGGGAGGAGGGTGTGGCGCTCGCGGGAGGGAGCTTGATGATCGAGCTGAAGAGGACCAGCGTACAAAAGTGATCAATAATAAAATTATTCACTCTTTTTAACCCCGATGCAAAACTAGGGGTGTTATAAGTTTGAGAGCTTTATCATTAGCCTAACTGCAGGGTGTAAAGGCGTCTTGTGTATTTTTAACCGACTTTTAAAAAGGAGGTTATCAATTCGACACGTATGTATGTAATATTATTGGAACTACATTATATTCACTGATAATTCTGTTAGAATTTCCAAACAAATATACATTTTATAGGTGAATGATATGTGTTTATGTATGTTTGTCTACGCATTTCTCTCAAACTATTAATCGGATTGTGACCATTCTTTTTTAAAGGTTTACCATATTATATTTCAACTTGGGGAACAGTGCAAGTTTCATCAAAATCGGTTCAGTAGTTTTCAAGATATGGACAATTCTTTAATTTAGTATAGTAAGCTTTAATTATTCTTAAATTAAAGCTTGTTATTTTTCTATATTTGTGCAATAAAATGTGCATTTATTAATAAACAGAAAAAGCACACCAATAAAAATTGCAATTTAAATTCAAATTCAAAATCATTTATTTCTCGTAGGCCAACGTGTGGCTCTTATGACATGTCAAGAATCTACCACCGGTTCGGAATGCTGATTCTGCTGAGAAGAGCCGGCAAGAAACTCAGCAGTTGCTCTTTTCAAAACAAAATTGTTACAAGTAGCTCAACTATCTTGTGGACAACTGAAGCAAAGCCGAATAGAATAGACATTATTTATTCGAAATATTCGAATAGAATAGATACACTTTTACAAATGCTTTCGAATCGACAAATGAATCTACCACCCCCTAGTCAAATCACATTCTATTCTCTTTCTATGATCGTGATCGTTATGAGCTGGGTTTCCCAAATTTTTTTTTAAATCTTAGTTTATTTTAGTTTAGAAACAATAAAAATCTTATAGTGAATGCGTTAGCGTTATTTAACATCATCACGGCTGCGTCACCGATCCTCAAGCAGTTAACCACGATTTAAAAGTATTGCATCGCCATCTAGTTTGCTATTTTGAAACTCGAACATACTCTGCACAATAATAAAATTATATAATTTACTAATAACTTATGAATTTAAAATGCATAGTAAAAATTAAGGCGCTTATACTGCAAAAAATGATGCGAAATATATCAATAACTTTGGGAAACCCTGCTCTAAATCGTTCACGATCATAGAAAGAGAATAGATAAGAGTAATTTGGCTACGGGGGCTGGTTCGGAATGGTGCTTACAATTCTACACATGTTAAGATGGGCATGTTAATTTGTCATACTAATTCTAAATATATAAATCTTCAAGCAAACGACTAGCAGTGCTATGCTTCTCTATAAAGAGCATTATTAAAACGACGGTACTACTAGAAAAACAACAACCTGGTTACCTTGTTTAGTACTTTTTCGAAATTGAACGCTTTAAGAAATAATTAATAAAAATTTGCGTTTATTTCCAGAACACTGCAGCTGTCAAGATAGAAAAGCTATAGAATCACTTAAGAAGATGTTTTAGATGAAAATACAATTACCTAGAAGGCTTCTCTACTAAACACCAAAGAATTCACTAAGACATCATTTCTTGCGGTTTATTTAATCTGTGACAAATGCGACTGTCACATTATTTTAGGCCGCAGGAACATGACCACCTCCATGACGAATTCACTAAACAGTTCAAGCGATTGCTACTAGATGGCGCTAATATAAATTGTTTGTAAAGCGGGTGCTAAACGTGGGCTCTAATCGCAATTTTTTTTTTCGAAATCCCCAGATACAAAAACACTTTTAAAAATTTTCCCTATTTTGGGAAAGTTATGCCATTAATTTTTTTAGACCTTGCAATATTCTGTAAACGGAATATATAAATTTTTGAAAGCACGTTTACCACCTGCTCGAAAATCAGAGAACGAAGAAGAACAGAAGAAAAAGAAGAAGAGAAGAGAAGCGCGCAGTGTTGGGCCCTTGTCATTCTTCTTGCCCGGTGTATTTACGCTACTGGACGGAGAACTGATAAGGGCCTGCCCTGTGCCATATCTACTGGAGAAGAAGAAGATGAAAATTTTATATAAGTGCATAAAAATATTAATTTTTAGTAAAAAAATTGGTTTTTCCATAAAGTCGGTTTACGGACGATAATTTTACGTGATAACGTCTCTTTATCGCTTCTTCCGCGCTCTCGCTTGCACGCTCGACTCAGGCGGAACGTGACAATGAGTCATGGTTTTTCGTGCGTGCAGCCGGCGTTCATCGATTTATGAGACGTTATCACGTCAAAGGTTACTGTCATAACCTTAACATCAGAAATAGATAACGGGTTTAAGAGGACCGCTATTGGAAATGAAGACAGGTAAAAGTGATAATTACTGACAAGACACCACAAAAAATACAAAAATAGTTATTTATGTAACTGTTGTATAATAAGCAGTATTAAAACACGAATGTGGGTTTATCACATGAGTGTTTTAATACCTAATTATCAACAGTTGCATACAAGACTTTATCTACACCCATAATTTGAATCCTCTATAAAAGATTCTGAAACAGTTAGCTTACTGCTAAGTCCTAGTAACCATAATATTATTATGAAATCGGATTAATAGGTACCTAATGTTGTACTGAATTTCATAATAACACTCCTTTGTATGATAATGGTTAATAGGACATTGGGTGTTAATGGTGGCAATAAGCTGACTGTTTCAGAATCTTTTATAGAGGATTTAAAGCATGGGTGTAGATAAAATATTATTTTGCTGTTGAGTCTTGGATATTATATGTAACATGGGTTTACATTAACGTTATTAATTTATTAACATTAACTAATACCCAATAATAGTTAAAACTTCTAATATCCACCTACTTAGAATAAGATATAATTGTAAGATGTTGGTAATTAAAAATAGTAGGTACCTAGTAATAATCCGGCTGTATTATATTAGTAATGCTCTTCTCAGGCCAGAGTGCTTAGTCTAAGTTTGAAGCGCTCCAAAACTAAAAGTATACTAGAAGTATACTATTGATCGAATCACGAATGACTTCAGAGCAAAATGAACCCAAAGACCCTTATTTTAGGTCCATTTTACTCTGAAGTCATGGTGATTCGATCAATAGTATACTTATAGTACACTAAAAAGTTTTGGAGCGCTCCAAACTGAGACTAAGCACTCTGGGCGTGTACCTTTTACCTTTAGTTTTAAATTGTCGTAAATATATGTATAATTGTCACCATTATGTTATTTATTACGAGAATTTGTTAATTTTTGTTTAAATTCATTATCGACCTTTTAAAATATTACTTAGCGTAGATTTGAGAAAAATAAGTCTTAATTTGACAAAATTGTTAATTATTTTATAGAACAACCGCTCAAGTTTTTGTATATTTTTACCAATATTTTATACCAATAAACAGTATGCTTTTTAAATATAATTAATCGTTGTGTTTCAATGAATAATTAAGTACAATCCCAATAAACTATTGAACCTGAAATGAATGGCTAGCCAATGCACTGACCTCTATCAATATATGTAAGTCATCATTATCATGATCAACCCATCACCGGCCCACTACAGGGCACGGGTCTCCTCTCAGAGTGTGGCGGGTTCAGGCCGCAGTCCACCACGCCGGCCGAGTGCGGTGCGGTACACGAACACGCCGCGTCACTACATTACGGAGAACTCTCAGGCGTGCAGGTTTCCTCACCATGTTTTCCTTCACCACCACCACACCAGCCTTTTGACGTCGCACAACTGAGCACAGGCCTCACAGGAGAGAGAGATTTAGAGCTTGAACCCGCTACGCTGCTCATATGCAGGTTGGCGGGCTTTAACGACTTGTCACATGAAGTGATAATAACCGGGACCGACTGCTTAACGTGCTCTCCGAGGCACGGGGATGATGTACCGCCAAACTACCAACCCCGGTCTGGCACTGAGAATTTCTTGACGAAAAAACCCAATACTTACCTAGTAATTATATTTGCCCGACCCGGAAATCGAACCCGGAACCTCGTCATATGCAGTCATCGAGACAGTCACCGTCACCGTTTACAAATAAGTTTAAATAAGATACAGCAAAGTTACCCGATGGAAATAGCATATCTAAAGCTGTGTCTCCATCAAAGAACAATTGCCAACTTTTACCTATGTAACAAGTATAAATTAAAAATTAAAAAAACCCCCGACATTTGCCATTTTGTGGCGGCAGCCATCTTGGATTTGCATAATGCTATTCTACTAGTCAAGCCGTATCATTTGATACCTATATTAAGGGAGTTGTGAAAAAATATGTAATCCGCCATTTTGTAGCGGCGGCCATCTTCGATCGATTTTCATCAAACATAGCTAACAACACTCTCGACTAATTCATCTTTCAAACAAAAAAAAAACCGCATTCAAATCGGTTCAGCCGTTTGAGCGATACAGGGGAACAGACAGACACACACACACATACACGTCAAACTTATAACACCCCATATAAAAAACTTTATAGGTATCTATTGGGTTTTTCGTTAAAAAATTCTTAGCTACCGCCCGTAGTTGAGACCACATTTAAGGACTAACTTGGTAGATAAATAAAAACTTTTCTTAGCAATTAGTCGATTGCAGTGGGTAAGCAACGTTCATCCACGCCGATAACCGGATGGGTGGCCGACTTTGGAGGTCAAATTTTGGTCAAAATTACCTCCGTGCTACAGAGAACATGGTAAGTTGTAACACGGTAAGATAATAAACGATATACGAGAGATTAGAGCTTTTATCCATCTCACTGCCCCAATACGGGTTGGCGGGCTTTAACGGGTATTGTGACATGATAGTGATAATAACCGGGCGTGCCCTCCGAGGCACGGGGATGAAACACCGCCAACTACCAACTCCGGGCTGGCACTGAGAATTTCTTGATAGAAAACCCAATACATAAAAATTATTTGCCCGACCCGGAAATCGAATCCGAGACCTCGTGATCTGCATTCGAATATGCTGACTACTAGACCAACGAAATATACCCTATAATATATGTACAAAATTGAGGTCATTGCATTACTAGATGACACTTTAAAAAATCCCTACCATCATCTGATCACTGGAAAGGGGTGAGAACCATCAGCAATTATGAGCCTACTCAGGTTCCTAGGTTTCCTGGATCCTAGGTTTGACGATCTCCCTGGTGCAGTAGTGAGTGCTGTCAAGTGGTCTTATAAGTGGGAAGATCCGGGATCGATTCCCGGCAGTCGCATTTGGGGATTTAATAATTTCTAAATTGTGTCGGTCTAGTCTGGTGGGAGGCTTCAGCTGTGGCTAGTTATTTTATAGTACCACTTAACGTTCCGGTACGATGTTGCGTAGAAAACTAGCATACCATACCGCTTCCAGGTTATCCCGCTTCCACCTTAACCTGCATCGGCAATTACCATCAGGTGAAATCACAGGCAACTTGTAGATGAATTTAAAACAAGTGATTTATTAAAAGTGAAACCTACTTGACCACACACTTAATTATCTTAAAAACTGCTAAGCCGATTTTGATTAAACTTACAGTGTTTCAAAAGTTGAAGTTAATGTAAGCCAATAAATAAAGAATCGTCACAATCCGCTTAATAGTTTCGGAGAAACCCGCGGACAAATATATAATGAAATTTTGTATATTTATTTGGAAGCCTTTATAGGATTATCATAATATATTAATATTTTGCAGTTCCAATACATACATACATACTGTTTAATTGATAACCTCCTATTTTGTAGTCGGTTAAAAAATTTTTTTAAATACTATTGAAAATATTTAACGCCTAGCGGTCAGGTGATAGCAAAATCATGTTTTAACGAAATTGCATCGTGTATTGCCTCGAGCTATATTTAATTTTCACGAGTATGTCTGTACGTAATCGATGTACAAGCGACGATCGCGTACGGTAATGGAATTGAAATGTTATCCCATTAAAATATCTAGTATTTATCTGGTATCGCCGCTAGGATTTTTTTTCTGAAAGATGGCTAACGCCTGACATGAATCATGCCAGTGCATTGAATTCGCAATGCTATTTTGTAGATAATTATGTAAAACACACACCGTAGGTTTATAATATAAAACTATGAGAGAACCAATGAACTAACAATAACACACATACCTATAGTTAACACCTATAGCAACGTAACCGAGTAAAACAACTACACCGTTGCAATACTTCGAAAACAATCACATTTTTCTTCAACGAAATAGTACCACGGTATTTGGAGAGATCTAGCCCCAGAAAGTTCATCGTGACCCTCAGCGCGGGGCACACGAGCGCGCGGGGACTAAGGCCGTGTCCCTATTAGGCGAACAGTGGGCGGTTAACTGTTCGCTTCCAAACTGTTCGCTTCCAGTTAGCCTCCCTATAAGTTTTAAATGAAGTGTCCAAACAGCACGTAATGTACGCAGTTCGCTTGCCAACTTAATCAATCAATGAGCGGCTAATTCGTCTACAAATGCCTATAAGAGATCCAGAGCTATGAGTTGCGACCGATACGCCACTCAGAGTCAGTCAGCGGACAGTCAGCCGCTCTACCGCCATAACTACAACCTTTTTACGTCCCACTGTTAGGCACATGCCTCCTCTCTCATAGGAAAGAGTGATTCAAAGTCTGTTTTTCCTTAGTTCTCTTAAAAGGTAAACAGGTTCATTCTCGTAGAAACGCATAAGCGACCCGTTTTGCACGACACATACGACATTCTTACCGCGAACAAACAATGAAGTCATGGTTTACGTGAAAATTCTAATACAAGAACGTCTAAAGCGCCAGGGAAAGAGCGTCATATTTACGCGTCTCTCCGAGAAGATTTTTTGCGACTTTTTTACCTTTTAAGACAACTAAGGAAAAACAGTTTGTAGAGATTAGACCCGCCACGCTGCTGCAATGCGGGTTGGCGGGTTGTCAGGCGGTTACTGTTCGCCTATTCGGGACACGGCCTAAGGCCGGGCGCGCTGTCCCCGCGCGCACATTGTCGCCGCGCGCGGCCGCGCCGGAACTCGCTAATTGGTACCGCCGCGGGCGCGCCCCGACGACGGATGCTCATTCTCCTACATCTGTCCACGCTGTGGAGTCGACGAGCGCTGAATATCTCGCCTCGCTACGCTAAGACTGAGATTTATAGAGCATATTCTGACTCTACTCAGACTGGAGATGGAGTTGAAATGACTACCTACATCTGTCAATATTGTGGAGTCACTTATTTTTTTAAATATTCATACACACACGGACGTCTGTTCCTAAGGTAGGCAATTTAATGCCTGTGGGACAACAGCCGAGTGATACACATTTTTAAATATTATATACTTATGTATTATATTTTTTAAATACATAATACAGATTTATATACATACATAATAATACACACAGGAAACTGGGCAGGAATAGAACCCGGAACCCCAGAGCGAAAGGCAGTCTCGCCTCGCTACGCTATAAGACTGAGATTTATAGAGCGTACTCCGACTCTACTCAGAATTGAAACGGAGTTAAAAAGTTACGTCTGTCGATGCTCTGGAATCGACGTAGGTATATCGATTCTTTTCGTCTTTATCGCCGATCTGGACATTGGTAAAGAACTCTACTACTACTAGGGAGCAGAAACTCTGCCTAGCGGCTAGGCCCTAAGCCCCTCTACAGCAGGGGCGCTGAGCGCGCGGGGCAAGGTAGGGGTCCCCGCGCACATACACTGATGCAGTGAACGTGTTGACATAGGTAGGAAGCAGGAACTTCCACACGCCGTGATCTTGCGGCTCTTGTATCCAGTTCCAGACTTCTGTATGGTCGTACATAACTATGTCGCTCCGCTTCCACATCTATTTCAATAAGCTTGCATTTTATAAAACCTTTGAACTTGATAAGAGAATCTCAGAATGTCTTCAAAAAAATCGTACCTTTGAGTCACTTTGAGTCATATTATTAATTGTATCCATGCCTCGATGGTCTAGCGGTTAGCGTGGTTGACTGCAGATCACGAGGTCCTAGGTTCGATTCCCGGGTCAGGCCAAAAATATTGAGATTTTCAAGAAATTCTCAGTGCCAACCAGAAGTTGGAAGTTGGTGGTATTATATACACCCCCGTGCCTCGGAGAGCGTCTAAAGCCATGTCGCAATGGCGTCCCATCGGAATAAGAGAGTGAGGGAATTAAGACTTGAAGAGCGCACACACTTGTGCAATATAATATATCCTGCATAGTTAGCTAGTCTCCGCCTCGGTTCAGACTGGCCGCTGTGGTCGAAATTCGGTCGGTAGTGACATTATTATTACAGTAAGTATCCATATTGAATTTAAAATATTTTTACAATACAAATCGACTCAACGCCACCGCTGTTCTGCGAAAGTTTACAGAAAGTATGTTTTTTCTTTTCAAAAAAAACTGAAATAATATCTATTCGTGTTCAAATATACAAAATATTATATATCCATACATTTACATTGCTGGGGGAAAATTACACGAAATGTTGTTTTTTTTTTACATTATTGTAATAATGTTGTATACTTTGACCTCTCTGGCGCAGTGGTGAGTGCTGTGGTCTTATAAGAGGGAGATCCCGGGTTCGATTCCCGGGCAATTTGAGAATGTAAGTATAATTTATAAATTTTCTCGGGTTTTGGTGTGGTAGATATTTTTTGTTTTTAATTTCATATTTAGCACAAACTGTAAAATCCATTTTACGTTATGAGTTAAAAGGTAAACAAATCGCAAAAAACTTCTCAGGCAAATGTGTAAGCGACGCGCTTTAGACGTTTTTATATTTGAATTTTCACTTAAACATGATGGCTTTGTATTGCTAGTTAGCGGTAAAAACATCCTATGCGGTGTGCACAGCACATGTCGCTTACGCTTATATCTGCGAGAAGTGACTGGATTACCTTTTAAGTCCTAGAAGGAAAGCTAGAAGGAAAAAAGATCGTAGAATATTCGTTTTTAACCCCCGACGCAAAAACGACGGGATGTTATGAGTTTGATGGGTCTGTGTGTGTGTTGTGCATCGATGGTGTTGTGTATATGTCTGTCTATTCCCCTGTAGCGCTCAAACGGGTGGACCGATTTGAATGCGGTTTTTTTTTGTTTGAAAGGTGAATTAGTCTAGAGTGTCGTTAGCTATGTTTGATGAAAATAGATCCAAGATGGCTGCCGCTACAAAATGGCGGATTACATATTATTTCACAACTCCCTTAATATGGGTATCAAATGAAAGGGTTTGACTAGTAGAATAGCACTATGTAAATCCAAGATGGCCGCCGCCACAAAATGGCGAATGTCGGGGGTTTTTAAATTTTGAATTTATACTTGTTTATTATAAAACCATAATATTTAGTTAGGTATTTATGCAACTGTTTTATAATAAGGGGTATTAAAACACGAATGTGGGTTTATCACACGAAACAAAGCCAAGTGTGATAGTATCACATGAGTATGATAGTACAGTTCAAGCATCGATGTGTTCAAGCAACAAACGATTGCACAGAAAACTTTTCTAGAGTCGGGTAAAAAGTAAAAAAAACTCATACCTTAATGAACTAATTTGTAGAGCGAAAATACGCTTTGGTGGCTGCAAAATTATACTTGGAATAACTCGGAACACGCTGAAAGTGTGCTAGTAATGGCAGAGAGTTGTCGAATCGCTAGAGCGGCGATGACCTGCGAAATAGACTTTTAAAATGTTTTCCAAATTCCAGGTCAAATTTTGCCCACGGAAACTAGCCAATTACGCAGGAGATTTCATAGTGCATAATAATGTGAGAAAACACAAGTGCACTCTATTCCCTTACTCTCATAGTCCCAGGGGACGCCAGTGCGACAAGACCGGAGAGAGATAAAGCGGGACCGACAGCTTTACGTGCTCTTCGAGGTACAGGGGTGTAAGACTCTGTTTTTATTTAGTCAGTCAATAATATTACTTAATATCTTAGCTTAGAGTCGAAATCTCACAATTGAATCGTACGCGGAGTGATCACTACATTATGACCCCAAGAAAACTTCCTACCGTTTAATTATGGAGAGTTACGACTAATAAATCCAATCCCGCATCGAAACTGCAGAGCCGCAAGACTTCGAGACTGAGGTACCATGAATACTGCGGATCCGCGGGATTTGCAGGATATTTAAAAGCACCTTCTCAGTCTAAATAATAAGTTGTGAGATTATTCTACAGACCCGCGGGGTGATTACGTATCTCGCGACAAGTTTGCGACAGGCGTAAATCTCGCGATCATTGCTGTCAAACGTCACTTTTGCAGACAGCAAATTGGTATTATCTAATTTTACTTGACAGCAATACGACAGCAATGCGACAGCGACAGCCGAGCAAAATGAAACGTCAAACAGCAACAACCTCTGCACCTGTTGCAAAGTAGATATGAGCGCCGCGCCGGCGCGCCGTCGTCGCCGTGAGTTCAAACGGCGCGCCGCCGCCGATTGAAACATGCGGCGCGCCGTCGTGCCAAGTTGCAACTTGCTTTCCCGCTCGCACGCACTTATTTATTTATCCCAAAATCAGAAATCCTGGTCTCGAAAGTACCGGGAATTCCCCCGGTTCTTTTGTCTTAAAAAAAGTACCGGGAAATCAAATTTGATTCCCGGTTCTTTCGGTACTTTCCACTCCTACTCCCACTGTCCACTTTATTCATTTTCTCCCTAGCGTTAAGTTTGTCTGGAAGAGATCGCTACCGCCTTGTTGTACCTACGTTTTAAGTTTTCTTTTATATAACATGTCCTTTGTATTCTTCTCTTATGTAGTGTGCAATAAAGTATATACATGTACATACATACATACATACTTTCGGGAATTTTATTTTAATTACACGATTCACGCTACTACTTACATGACATAAACTAACTTTACTTTTTTATACTTACTGCTGTTCAAAAGTTCAAAACTAACTAAGAATTCAGCGCTAAAATACAATATGGCGCGAGATAACTTACAATATTCTATCTTCTCTCGCTCGCTGTTGTGTGCGATCGCTCGCTTACTCAGTTTTCGGATTGCAGTGCGCGCAATATTTAACCCACTTGGGGATAGAATTTTCAAAAATGATAAAATTTATATTTTTTGTTTTTTATCGAAAGCTCAAATACCAATTTTCATGGATATAACTTGAAAAATGACAGACTTTCATACAAACTTTCATCCCTTATTTAACAGTATTTTTTTCACAGTAGCTTTCTTTTATGATGTAGGCGCACACTCCTCCTTGCGTCAATCCCCCAATACTGTCATGGCTCGTGACCCATCAGGGAATTAATTTCTCACGAACGATGTTGCGCCATCTGTTCCGGCTTTCAGCGACGTGAACCGCTTCGGCAATTTTCATGTTGAGAGTGGTGCGGATCTGGTCAGTCCAGCGAATTGCTGTCCATTTTCCCGGTAACTATAAGTTTTGTAGGTTATCGCCGGGTTTACGGGCGATATGGCCGATACATATAACAGAATAGGAGATACAATGCATCCTTGACGAACTCCTTTGCCAAACGAGAAAAGTGTTGATATCGTCTTGTCGGTTTTTACTACCCCCTGACTATCTGAGTATACGCCTTGAAGCACTCCGACCAGCTGGGTTATTCTGTAACTTAGTTAGCAACTGAAAATAGTTGCCAACTATTTAGTTCGATATACATTGCTGCTTTACTGTGGGAAACTATAAAGTGTTTTCAAAATTTCACACAGTAAAGCAGCAATGTATATCGAACTAAATAGTTGGCAACTATTTTCAGTTGCTAACTAAGTTACAGAATAGCCCCCCAGATGTTTTGGGGCTCCCATTTTCTAGATAACTGTACATACATAAGTAGGAGCTTCCAGTTCACACAGTCAAAGGCTTTACTGTAGTCGACGAAACACATAATTACAGAGGTACATTGAATTCGGAAGGTTTTTCAACGTAGGCGCATACTAAGAAAGGATTATTGGAAATTCCACCCCTATGGGGGTTAAATAGGGTATGTAAGTTCGTATGAAAGTCGGTCATTTTTCAAGAGATATCCATGGAAATTGGCATTTGAGCTTTCGATAAAAAATAAAAAATATGAATTTCAGGATTTTTGGAAATTCTATCCGCAAGTGGGTTAAATAGGGGATGAAAGTTAAATGACAGTCCGTCATCAATTATGACAGATTCAAACTAAGTGCTTTGATTAAGATTTATGTTATGTTATGATAGAGAATTTTACTCGCTTGTATTGTGTTTTTCAACTTTATCAAAGAAAAACTAAGTATTTGTTCTTCGTGATTGTGATGTATAAATTTTGTTTTTTATATATTTTTAAATTTAAGACAGATTCAAGCTAAGCGCTCCTATTTAAATTAACGTTATGTTATTATGGAGAATTGTAACTGCTTATTAAAGTAGTTAATAATTAAATGCAGGTAAAGAATATAACTGTTTACAAAAAGAAAACAAATTTTGATTAAAAGTGTGATTTGTTGTTGCTAAGAAAGTAAAATGTAAGAATTAACGATTATACCTACATTGTTTTTGTACCACGTTCCTGTATAAGAAGAATATAACGCCTTTTTTTAAACCTACAATATGGGTTTTTAATATAATTTAATATTATATTTAAAAAAATCGATCCCTGATAAAAACTTTAAGGCCCACGACCACGCCGCCGCGACGCCGCCGCCGCCGTGAAAATTTTCAGATTACGCCGCCGCCGTGGAATTGGCCATCGGCGCTCATATCTATTGCAAAGTGATTGTTGACTTGTTGTAGGTAATAGGGTATTTGACAACATTGAAAATATACTATTGATTGTGGTCATCTTATCAGATAATAGCCTAAAAAAGACCTAATTCACTCAATCAAACTAAATTATGTAATTTTACGCGATATTTTGCACGAAATAAAACATAATAATTTTTGAAATTTTATCGGTAACCAGAACGCTCTGGGATTAATTGTGACGTCACTTGATTTGCACTTGACTTGGTTGTTATAATTGAAGTTTATCAAGTCAACGGAAACTAAACTTTAAAATTGAAAGAATATGATTGATATTAAAATGAGTAGGTATAACAATTTACAACATTACGATATAGCATTCACCTTGCGTAGCGTCTCTGTCGCACGCACCGAGTTCCGTTAAGGAGCGAGCGAGAGAAGTGACTTTCTTACCGATTCGTGACGTCACGCGTATCATGTGATCAGAAATGTCGTTTTTGGCGTGGTTTTCAAAACTTAAAATTAATCATTGATATAATTCTTAATACTTTAGATATTCCGAAAAATATCAATGTAGTGTGTTTTAATAAGTAATAAAGAATAATTTAAAACAATTTCCAAAAATTAGTCAAATACCCTATTGTCGAGTACGTTTACTGTGGTTATTGAAATACATCCATTTAACAAGCAATTTTATTAATCTTTGAAGTATCGATGGCAAAAGTACATTCTGCGACAGGCGAGCAATAGACGTGCGATTGGCTTGCGTAATACGAATTCAAGTGACATTTTGCGACCGATTGCGTAGTGGTCGCTGTCGCATTGCTACTGCTGTCGCGTTGCTATCACTACTGCAAAATTTTACGTAATCACCCCGTCGATCCTTCGTAGTACATTTCCAGATATAATTCGGCATTGCCAGCGTTTGCATACGCATACTCCACATCTTTTTTTTAGATTTGGACACTTTTCCAGTCTCGCAAATCCAGCATGTCCCACACGTGCAATCCCGCATCACTGATACAGCAAACACGGGAACTAGAACCCAACTAGACTGCGGGATTGGGTTTCCTAGTCGGGACTAGGAAACCCAATCCCGCAAATGCGGGATTGGGTTTCCTAGTCACGACCAAGTTCAAAGAAAGTATGATGTTCGCTCCTCTAGCAATACAACAGCTCCGGGCAGGGGTATCTTATAGAGTAGTGTGTTTTTGCGAAATGCAGTAACGAACTCTCTACTCTCCAACATGAGAGATTTTTAGAGTGCGATACGAAAGTCCTCCATTCGAAACTGTTCCAATAATATTAATTATTCTTGTAAATAAGATTATTCTTGTAAATATTAATTATTCTTATAAAAATTTTAAAAATTCCTAGTTAAAATACTCAATTCAAACAGAGATTTTTCGATTATATTTTTTCATAGAATCCATATCTATACTTAATAGTACGAATATTTGTAAAAGATGAAAATAATAATTATTATGAGATGCATCCATTCAAAATTCATGTATTAACATAAAAAATGAATACGTATCTTTAGTTTTTCAAATTCAAATGAATGCAAGCGGGCATAGGTGGGTACTTGGCAGATACACGAAAAATAAAACCTTTTGAAACGCGGGGCCGGCGCGTTTGGAGTGCTGAAAAAACTGTTTTAGTGACGTACTACAGTGTGTTATATCGATGGAAACGATATGACTTATGGTGCGCTCTTTTATAAGTTAAGTACCTACATGTCTGGTGGCCTATAATGTTAAAACTTATATTTTAGGAACCTGTTCCGAGCACCTGTGTAATACGAAAACCGCATCGCAATTGGCCCGTAGTTTTTAAGGGAAATGGTAACGTTACAACGGTAACAAACACACATAAACTCATATCAAGCATTAAACGCATAAACCGTCTCCGTTTTATCGTATTGGCGATTCAACAAATTAAAAAACTAAAAAAAAAACAACGAAACAAAAGAAACGTATTTACTGTTTTTTGTGTTTTTATTTATTTATTATAAAAACAAATTCTACACACGTTACGTTGGACCACCGGAGCATCTCAGGAGATTTTGACGATTTGCAAAGCAATCTTGTAAAGTCATATGACTTATGGAATTACGCAAAGTAACGTATGTTTCTATTCAACTGAAACCGGGAGGCTCATGAGAGAAAAGCTATCGATAAAAGTACACGAACATCACTAGTCTAATGAAAGTGTACTCAGAAAGTTTGTCCGTAAAATAGCACACTGTACACAAATATAGTATTTGAAAAAATCAAAAATCGCCTCGTCTATGTACTCTATGTCTCTTTAGTTCTTTACTCTCTTTTACATTTGCAGTTAGAATAAATTTTGAAATGTAAATACTTTGCATTTAACTCCCGGACGCGTGAAATATTTACTTCTTCTATACCATTTATATTCAATACTCCAGAAGCTGGTGCACGATTTGTTAATAGCTTTTGCATAGTGGGTTATAAAATACGCGTAAGCGAGGTTTTATATAGCGTGAAATATGTGATTTAATGTCTTGATATAATTCGATGGAATTCTTACAGTTGTCATTTAAAAATAGTCAGATATTTGTATGAAAAACAGGGTTACCACCTGAAGTTCGATTTTACACCAAACCTGTACCTCAAGTATCTGTCAGGCATTTGTCGTAGGTATCTACATGAGGCAGTTGATTTTGATTTATATGTAAGTTTTGAATCTATTATCTTTTATGCGGGAACTGTTTCATCTCTGGTAAAATTAAGAAACGTCAGAATTCCACGGAATTAAAAATGAAAGTATAAATAAATATAACTTCATCACTTTAAATATATGTAACTACAATTGTACAATATTATTTAAAAGTATAAGCAATATAATAGGAACGATTTCAACCAATTTCGATAGCATTTTAATAGCATAACACGTGTGTTTTAGTGGTTTTACTACTTGTCACCATCTTGTGAGAGTAAAAAGCTTATATGTACGTCTTAATTTTGTTGTGCGTTTTTCTCAGATGAATCTGAATCAAAACATTTGAAAAAAAATCTCAATCTATCTTATCTGACTCAAATTACTGTCATGTACATAGTTAGGTACTTTATTTCATACTTTATTTTTATAGACAAGTCGATGCTGTTTAAAACACTATACAAATCCTTCGTCAGCTCTTCGACTATTTCATCGATGGAAATTTGAATAATGTTGAAAAAGAACGTATTTGACTTTGCTTTTAATATAAATCCAGGTCCTAACTTTATTTTTCGAAATACTAGCTGATATCCGTGACTTCGTCCGCGTGGAATTTGTTAGTAAAAATTTTCTGATTTCCTAGCGATTAAAAAATAATCTGGATCAGTCATACAGATGGACAGACAGAGTTTTGCATTTATAATTATGTATTAGTATGGATGATTTTCCAGCATTAACAGAATTTGCATATATTACCAAGCGATATTGAACGACAGAATAATATTCAAAACGCACTTTTTACCCGACTACGGCAAAGCCAAAAGGAAGGGTTATGATTTTAGCAGTCTATACAGTATGTAGGTATGTATGTATGTATACAACGTGTTGGGTAAGTCCCATAACATCCCGGCAGGCTGAGGTTAGGACTGATGTGTGTATGCCCGAAAAAATATAACGACCCTCGTAGCGTGATACCAGTGGAAGTTATGAGGACATTCAGAAATTTCTTAAAACTCCTCGGTGACAACCCTTAAACAGCTGCTAGAGTCATTGATGACATTGAACCTGACCTAATTTGAGTAAAACCTGACCTACTTTGACTGTAAGGTCAAAGACCACCTTTAATTTTACGTGATTGGTGAACCGTTTTCCCGCCAAAAAATTATCGACCAATGAAAAATCTTTACCTATGAAATAATAATAATGCCTACAAAATGGGCGTCGCTGTAACTGTGTAAAGCTGCGTACACATTCAATTTTTTTTCTTGTACATTACCTAGTTTCAAATACGTGCATGCTATCTACAGCCACTACAGCCCATTAACGTCCCACAGCTGGGCACAGGCTTAACGTGCTAACCATGCTAACCGCTAGATCAACGAGGCCGTACTTGCACGTAAATTATGTTTACTCCTTTTATTGCACCCGAATTTGTTACTGTATGTCGGATAAATCGTAAGATTTTTGTGCCTCATTATGCTTCGACATTCTTCACATTTTCTAGTGTAAGCCCTGAAAGCCCACCGCATAATAATCTCAAAAAAACTCCTACCATAGATCACGACCCTCAGCAATGAGTATGACATTAAGAAATTCTCGTGCATGATAGATTGCATGCGATGGGGCAATGGTACATGGGAATAAAAAGGACTTGAGAAAAAAAAAACCACCAAGGCAGCAGCAGTGTTGAACGTTTATCGAATTTTGATCAGTGTAGACACAGCTTAGCTTTAGGATAGGTGTAATAATTCCGAAACGATATTATTTTCTATTCATTCTATTCCTACCTACTTCAAGCTAAAGATAAAGATATGACTACAGTACAGAAGCGAAAATATCGAGTCGATGTAATTTTTAAATAGCTATTCAATTATTGCATTGATAAGAATGGAGAGATAAATCGAAATTTATGTGAAATTCTTCTTAAATCTTGATTTTGTTTCTGCGAATGACTCTTTTCTTTTATGAGATGTGGTCTGCTGTAGAAATGAATTGTGAGCCGCTTTTTACTAGAGTCAAATTCGAGCCGTTTATCGTCAAAGTCGAGCCTAACGCTAAAAGATTTAACATTCTGGACTGTAATGGAATATGATCATGGTACACAATATCCAAAAAGATCAGCTCAGCGCGTTCCATCTTTAATTGCATTATTACCGCTGATGCCACCCGTCTTACTACCGAGAGATAAAAAGTCGATAGCAGACTTATTAAAATTATTAAATACTTAATACATTTCAAATGCATTGGTCTATGTTATGCGCTGTTTTGTCGTTACTAGAATATTTTATAGCATCGCTGTCGCATAGCTATTATTTGAGTCGTAGCCTAAATACCAGGGTCAGCATAAACTGGTATACTTAAACACAGCGTTTTAGGTACGAACATTGACGAAGCTTCGTATGACTTAAGGTCGTTTTACACTTTGTTTAGTGATTATTGCTAGTGATCAGTGATTACTGATTAGCGAAGTAGAATAAAAAAGAGCGTATTCTTATTCCACGTATTCTTCGATTTCCAACAGCGCCACATTTGATATTTCTTTCATTACTTTCTGCAGATCCAAATGCGATTAGACCCGTTTGCAGAAACGCCAGGTTATCCTTTTAACCCAGACTTAGCTGCTACTTATAAGAATTCGTATAAAACTACAACATTTCATAAAACGGGGTAGTAACCCGTTTTAGCCAATTTTAATCGATAATCGAGAATCGATCTAGTGGATTTCAGCCTAGAAAATCAATTCAGTACTACATTTCGATTTAAAAAATCGATTTTTTTTTCAATAAATCGCGATCGCGAATAGAGGTCTTTGAGAAATCGATCAAAAATTTTTTTTCAAAAATCGATCTTCTTTTATGAATCGTTTCATCAGACTTCGATTCAAATCAAGTTAAAAATCGATCTTTTTTGGAAAGAATCGCCATTCCTTAGTCCTTATAAACTGACTTACATACGTTAGTAAATCATCAGTCGAGTCAGACCGAGCGCACTAAATCACTGAATAAGCACTAGTCAAAGTGTAAACGGGTCTTAACTTCGTTTTGTTCTTTGAAGACTTCCGAAATCCGAAGTTCATATTAGCTATTTTAATTGTTATTTTTTAGTTTCTCATTGAAGTTTGAACTGTGAAGTCGTCATACAAGGGTGAAATAATGAGTTACACTAACGCGCAATATTATGACATGATTATGTGTGTGGGTGCTTGTAATGGTGTATTGATGGACGCCCGAAGGTTGTACGATGAACAGTATGTTTCCGGTAGACCAAATAACCCAAGAGTTCGAGTTTCGTCGCATACCTACGTGTTTCCGGAATTTAGTCCATAGACTTCACACCACCGGTTCCTTTACCGGCGCGATGGTGAAGGACGGCCTTCAACATCGACTACTCGTTTGGAAGAAGAAATTCTGCAGCATTTCGAGGAAAACCCAACCACTAGTAGGTACTCGCCGTGCTGGAGCAGTTGTTGATGTCAGTCATTGGACGGTGTGGCGAACGTTGAACAGAGATGGAGTTTGCACGATGGTTTTGCGAGCGAGCTGGCTTTGTTTGTTGGCACTGTACGCATCGCTCGTATTCCAGCACACTTTTCGCGGCCGTGCAGGGACTACCTTAACCAGTGATTCGGCCTACCTAGGTAGGTACCTACCTAGCCCGAGTTTTTTTCGCCAGTTAGTTAGTTTATTTATGAGTACCTACCTAGGTACCTAGGTAGGGAATACTCGTACACAGGCCAGTAAACCTTGAACCTACTTCGTAAAATACAATAATTATTACAACTTTCCGAAAATAATCAAATTGAGTATTGGCATCTTGGCGGCATTTGTCAAAGGCGGCGCGCCGCCTTACAACGTTTGTAAAGAGTCTTTTTATGGGTAGGTAGGTAGTCGGTACTAGGCTAACATAAAAATTGGTACCTACGTAAGTTTTCTAGTGATTTTCGGTTGCGAATCTCGGGTTCTCGGTTTGAGTTCTGCGTCGGTCATTCATATCGTAAGATTTTCAGGTTTGAGTTTTATGTAGGTAAAGAAACTCTCAGTAAGTACCTACGTAGGTGTACCTACCAGCCAAGAGATCGATCTCGTTTCACCCTGGTGTTTCGGCAAGTAGGTACCTAAGTAGTTGACGTTAAGCCGTCGGTCCTGGTTATTACTTATTACCAATAGCATGAAATGATAATAATCGAAATAACCACCGCAACCCGCATTTTCTAAGTTTTGAACCGAACCAGGAATCGAACCCACAACCTCGTTATCATCCATGACAAGTTGCACTACTTGACGTGTTCGTCAGTGTCGTCACTTAGGTACCTACTTATTAAGGAAAGACGGCGCGCCAGCCACACGACACCACACGAGTAGTTAGGTACTCTGTGCGCCAGCCGCGGCATAGTACCTATTCGTTTTCACGTCTTGTAGTTTGTACTAGGATATCAGGAATTTAAATGGAATTGATGTTGCGCGGGTTGTAAGGGTTGCCAAAATTAATTTTCCTTAATTAAGTAATTAATTTTGTATGGAAATTTTTAATAATTAATTTTGACTTTTTAATACCACCAATATGTTTACAAGGTCAAAATTACATGGGTAGCCGCGGGCATGTTATACCACTTACCTAACACGTTGTATATGTGGCCGATTTTATTATGAGATTCTGTGTGTAGTTGTGTAGGTACCACCGTAGCGCCTAATCTACTGGGCCGATTTTGATGAATGAGGTGTCTATTAATTCTTTGCTATGGTCCAGGTGACAGGCTACATTTTAAATACGAAAAAAATCGAGGAGCGACGTTCGAGCGGCAAAAGTTTATTATTATTTAGTTTCGGATAGACATAATAGATGGCGCCACTAGTTGCTTGCTCCGCGTTCTGCAACCTGAATTATTATTTTATATTAAAATAAATTATTACTAAGCGTAGTCGGGTTTTAGTTTACGAACTTTATCTCTTGTTAATTCTTGTCTTTCCGTCTGTCGGTATTTTGGCTACATCGTCTTAGGCTTCCGTCTTAGGCTACATCGTCACTTACCATCATGTAAGATTGCTGCGCTGAGCCAGAGAGATCTCTCTCGGAGAGAGAGAGAAAATACGGTGACAATTTCGAAATTATAAAATCCCAAATTGCCCCTGCCGGGAATCGAACCCGAGACCTCCCACTTAAGACCACAGCGCTCACCACTGCGCCAGAGAGATCTTGAAATTACGGTGACAATTTCGAAATTATAAAATCCCAAATTGCCACTGCCGGGAATCGAGCCTGGGACCTCCCACTTATAAGACCACAGCGCTCACCACTGCGCCGGGAGGTCGTCAGAAGCTGAGTTAAGTGATCAGTTAAGTCCAAGGCCGCTGTACATTATTTACTAGAAGAGGTGTTTCATGTAAAAGTGCGACTCACTCAAGCTGCATTAACCACGCCACCTGAGCCGCCCGGTTACACCACCGATCTAGTGGAGTCTTAATCTACGATTAAATTTACAGTAATTAACGATTTATTTCATCCGCGTGGGTAAATATGTATATCTCATACAAATTTTTAACCCCTAGATAGTATTAGTTGATAGATCAGACGGTCAAACAGTCAGTCACCTTTTCCTTTATAATATGTATATTTAGATTAAGGATTTAATATTTTTTAATATAATATACATATATTTTAATATTTTTTTAAATTATTTTTTAATATTTAGAAATTAGACATATTTTGAGATAGTGATAATAAAAAAATAACCCTTCACTCTGAGAGGAGACCCGTGCCTTGTAGTGACGCAGTTTGTTAGCTATGCTGTTCGTAGGTTCGTAACTAGTTGTGAGCAAGTTAGAAATAAAATTAATACGACGCAAAAAGTCTTAGATTCCTCTCTCCCCAACCATCTATGCTGCGCTAACGTTGGTAGCGTAACTGAACGACGATATAATCACAGGTTAACTCCTGTTCACCATCACGGTGTCACCGGCCCTCGAAATGACAAAACTCCGCCAAGATGGAAAAACTTTACGCCGTTACCAGTGAAACCGGGACATTTATTAATTAGCCACAATGTTACAACTTACAGGAAAAGCTCTTGGACGTAGTGCGTATTTTCCACTCCCATTTTCCGCGTATCTATCTATCATCAGCATCACTAACATTAATATAGCTCTAACGTCCCACTACTGGACATTGGACTCCTCTCAATTATAAAAAAGAGGGATTTACCCATTTAGCATGATAGTGATAATAACCGGGACCGAGCGACGGCTTCAAATTTTTGGCCCGAACCAGGAATCGAACCCAGGACCTCATGATCATGAGCAATCAAAGTTTTCAAAAGATGACACGAGTTTTTAAATTATTTGTTTAACTGTCTGTTTGTTTGTACGCTCTTACCTTGGGAACGACTGAACCGATTTTGACGGAATGTCCGAGTTTAACCAAGTGTAAATCCAATCTTTAGAACGTCTTAAGCGCCAAGCAAACCGTAATGCATACGCGTTCCACAGAAAAGATTTATGCAATTCAGACGTCCATTGTGGGACTTATTAAGAGAACCTACTCTTACAAAGATCGCCACAAAACACAATCTTGAAATAAACTTACAAAAAATAGATTAAAGAAAGATCTCTAGATCTAAAAAGTGAAGCCTTAAAATCAATGTCACACATCAAACCTGTGTAAACTTGTTAGACACGTTAAAGTGCCAAGCGCGAAGCTGAATTAAACAGAATTGGTTCTTCTTATTAGAATTCAAAAAAAGAGTAGATTAAGATTTATTTATTCCAAAATTCATATAGTCACACTTTTTCAATTTTTAATCCCCGACGCAAAAACGTTGGGGTGTTATAAGTTTGACGTGTCTGTGTGTGGGTGTGTGTCTGTCTGTTCCCCTGTAGCGCTCAAACGGGTGAACCGATTTGAATGCGGTTTTTTTGTTTGAAAGGTGAATTAGTCGAGAGTGTTGTTAGCTATGTTTGATGAAAATCGATCCAAGATGACCGCCGCTGCAAAATGGTGGATTACATATTTTTTCACAACTCCCTTAATATGGGTATCAAATGAAAGGGCTTGACTAGCAGAATAGCACTATGTAAATCCAAGATGGCCGCCGCCACAAAATGGCGAACGTCGGGGGTTTTTTAAATTTTTAATTTATACTTGTAATAAATTTTACAAATAGGTAGTTATGTATATTGGAATTGAGGAAAACGTAGCATCGGAAGACCCCTCACTAGGTAGACGGATGATCTCAAGCGAGTCGCCGACAGCGACTGACCACAAGCGAGAGATCCGCAAGAAATCTACATAAATGTGGAGCAGTAGACGTCTGTCCGTTGAGATAACGAAGATGATGAATTGAAAGGTAAACAAGTATAAGTAAATTAAAAATTTAAAAACCCCCGACATTCGCCATTTTGTGGCGGCGACCATCTTGGATTTGCATAATGCTATTTTACTAGTCAACCCATTGAGGGCGTTGTGATAAAATATTATGTAATCCGCCATTTTGTAGCGGCGGCCATCTTGGACCGATTTTCATCAAACATAGCTAACAACACTCTCACCATTCAAACAAAAAAAAACCGAATTCAAATCGGTTCACCCGTTTGAGCGCTACAGGGGAACAGACAGACACACACCCACACACAGACACGTCAAACTTATAACACCCCAACGTTTTTGCGTCGGGGGTTAAAAATTGTATAAACCACAACCACATACCGTGTCGCTTACGCGATTCTACGCAAATGCGTATCTATACCGGCATACAGTGTT
This sequence comes from Melanargia galathea, assembly GCA_920104075.1. Lineage (NCBI taxonomy): Eukaryota > Metazoa > Arthropoda > Insecta > Lepidoptera > Nymphalidae > Melanargia > Melanargia galathea. The sequence goes on from OV049868.1 coordinate 21,644,520, forward strand.
GTTTTAGCGTTCTTGGAGAAACGCGTAAGCGTCATGTTACACTTGGCGCTTAAGATGTTCTAAATATTGTTCATCACGATTCAATTTTAGTTGAGATGAAGATTATAATATGAGTTTAATAAAAGATACTTTTGATATTTGAAGATGTTCTTTTAACTTCTTGACTTATTGGTGTAGATTCCGTGGTCTGCACCCTACTTTTCTATTCTATTATCTATTCCACTGCGGATCTCTAAAATGTCGTTTCCCACCTGACGCGCCGCTGGTAATTTGGCACGTAACGTATGCTGTCGCACGCGCGAGTTTGCATTATGGCGTTAAAGAGATACCCCCGCTTTACGCTTTATTGTAAATTATATAAATGATTACAAAACAAAATCAGCTGCGATATTAAACTACTCGATACAGAATTATTACTAAGGGCCTGTTTCACCGTCTTCTGGTAAGTGTCGAATAGCCTAAACATACGTTTTGTCACTTTCTTACTTTATGTCAAGTGACAAAGACAAAAGTTGTGAATAGCTGTCTGACACTTATCAGAAGGTGGTGAAATAGGCCCTTAATGAATTAATAAGTACTTTGGCACTATGAATTATTTCCAAAAGTGTGAAAAAGCAACAGGTTTTCTGTCGTCTAAGAGTTGTATAAATCGTTACTACAATCTCAATTGTAGACTGTGGTAGGTGATTGACTGAATTTATCCTACTCTGAATATCATATCAAAAGCTGTGATAGCCTAGTGGTTAGGACGACCGACTTCTATTCGGAGGTCGTGGGTTCGATCCCGGGCACGCACCTCTAACTTTTCGGAGTTATGTGCGTTTTAAGTATTTAAATATCACTTGCTAAAACGGTGAAGGAAAACATCGTGAGGAAACCTGCATGCCTGAGAGTTCTCCATAACGTTCTCAAAGGTGTGTGAAGTCTGCCAATCCGCTTGGCCAGCGTGGTAGACTATGGCCAAAACCCTTCTCACTCTGAGAGGAGACCCGTGCTCTGTAGTGAGCCGGTAATGGGTTGATCATGATGATCCTACTCTGAATTTGTGTTGTGTGTACAAGCTTTTATAATTATTACTCCTGCGCCACACACAGACAAACATTTGAACAAAGACTTTGAAGGACTCACACATTTGAATACAGGTTTACTTACCTGACAGACCACCACCACCACCACCACTACGGCCTTTTAACGTCCCACTGCTGGGCACAGGCCTCCTCTCTCTTAGGAGAGAGGGTTTTAAAGCTTAAACCCACCACGCTACTCCAATGCGGGTTGGCGAGCTTTAACGACTATTGTCACATGATAGTGATAATAACCGGAACCGACTGCTTAACGTGCTTTCCGAAGCAGCGGGGTGAAACACCGTCAACTACCAACTCCAGGCTGGCACTGCGAATTTCTTGACAGAAAAATCCAATACCTAACAATTATTTACCCGAGCCGGGAATCGAACCAGGGACCTCGTGATCTGCGTTCGAATATGCTAACCACTAAACCAACGAGACAGTTACCAGTATCGTTCGCTTCATTTCAATTTGAACTTTGATGTGCTCTAGAAAAACGGATACCGAATGGCAAAGTGCAAATGTGTGTTCAAAGAACAAATACCAAAGAGTACAGACCCCTGCCACACATGTGTTCAAACAAGTGTTCAAATAAGTGTTCAAATGTTTGTGCTATGTATGTATGGCGGGGTTAGGTAGGTACCCAAAACAGCGCGCTGTTATTAAAATAGTGAAAGAGAAAAAGCAAAAGCAAATATTTTAAAGGTTGTTGTAATCACAATGGATTCGTGGGATATTATGTTTTTTATATTGTTCACAGTGGTGGAAGGCTGGCCGATTGTTGCAGATCAAAATGTACGCTTTCAATAATGCCCGGATCACGGTATTAACGGCTATGCTGCGGGTACGGTGCGATTTCAGTAAATTCCGAATAGAGCCAGCTAGTTTTTTATTTAAGTATTTAATTTAATGTGTCATTACTCACTGCCTCGGTGGTCTAGCGGTTGTGGATTACGTGGTACTGTGTTCGATTCTCGGGTCGGGCTAAATGATGAAGTATTAGGTTATTCTGTCAAGAAATATTCTCAGTGCCGGCCCGGAGTTGGAAGGTGGCGGTGTTAGATACACCCCCGTGCCTCGGAGAGCACGTAAAGCCGTCGCTCCTGGGCCTGATCTCTCTCCGGTATTGTCACATTGGCGTCTCATCGGACTATGAGAGCACTACACACACACATACACACACTTGTGCACTATAATATCTCCTGCGTAGTTGGCTTGTCACCACTTGAAGATTTAGACCTTCAATCACATCGCAATAGTTTAGTTTGTAATAAGTAATAACTTATCCCTGGGAACTATAGTTAACAAACAGGATAATGACAGGCTACTTTTTATCCCATAAGAAATATACCACGGGAGAACATGCTTTTTTCACGTTTTTGTTTTTCAATAATGAAGAGTTACACGGATTGACGTGATTTTTTGTATAGTAACGGAAGAACTCTAGAGCGCCATAGGTTACTTTTTACACATAAAAAATTACAAGAATATTGATTGAGCAATATTCTTGTAAAATGCAGATTGCCTATGTCCTCTCCAGTTTCTCAAATAAATGATTTTTGCATGTATAGATAGATATCTCTATACATGGAAAAAATCACATAATAATATAGGTACATACTGTCATACATAGGTACATACGGCGGTCGGTCTTGAACCTGTGTGCACTATAAAATCTCCTTCGTATTCGGCTAATCTCCGTTCACATCTCTAAGAGAGTAGGTAAGTAGATATTCCGTAAAAAAAACCCAGACATTTCACTTTATGCCTGGGATTAAGACTTGAACGGCAACAGAGCTAGTCTCTTACAAATCCAGACTTATTGCGGACTGACTGGCGAGTGGCGCGAATCATTCGCGGATGCATTCACAAGCACTACTTCATAGAGCTGATATTACCCCCTTTATATACTCGTCAGAAAAATACTGACTTGGCTAAGTAGAATACTACTAGATTCTTAGTAGGTAGTTATTGTGGGCTCTTCTGCGACCAGGGTGCGTTTGCAGCCCTCGTAGTTTAGAACCCTTTAATTTTAAGTTGTCGCATATAGTTTAACCGATTAACATTCGAAAAATATACCTACTTTAAAATAAATCTTTAAATCTATATTTATAAAAAAAAGTCGCACCAAATTGAGGACCTGCTCCTTTTTGGAAGTTGGTTAAAAAAGCTTCACCTGACTGACTGATCTATCAATGCACAGCCTAAACCACTGAAGTTAGAAACTTGAAATTTTGACAGTAGACCTTTTAAAGTTTTATGATGTAGATACAAACTAAGAAAGGATTGTATGGAAATTCCACCAGTAAGGAGGTTAAAAAAATTAAATGAAAATATTACGTTGTACGTACGTAATTTAATTGCCATCTCGCGCATTGCTGGAGCGAGTGTTCTATGAATTTTTGAGAGGTTTCTAAACATGTGTAGTATAGGCACATCTAAAATTGATCGTGAAATTTTATTTTTCAAAAATACTTATCTCAAATTAACTTTTACACTGTAGCGTTTTTGTAAAATATGAACGAATAATCGCTATTACAGGTCGTGAATTAAATATGAATGAATAATTGTCGGGGGAAATAACAGCTCCGTGTTAATATCACATAGCAATAATTTAGGATTAAAATTCGCAGTGGCAGATATGCGTTTCTTTCACGTTTTCAGACGCGAGCGATGACTCAGATGTCTAGATAACTTATTACCAGCGACTCTGTTCACCCTTCCCTTCCCTTGCCTTTCTTCCACCCCCCTTTTACTATCCTTTCACAAATAATACCAAGTGATATTTGCCTCAAATATTGCCGTCATCATCTCAACCAGAAACTAGCTACGTGATCGAATCAGATTAGAGGAAATCCGTAGGACCAGAGTCACCGACATAGCTCAACGGGTTGCGAAACTTAAGTGGCAATGGGCACTTCAGCTTGAAGAATCGAGAGATCCATGTCCAGCTGTGGACGTCTATCAATTGATACATGATTGACAGCGATAAGCGACAGATAAAAGCGACAGCTAGAAGTGATAGCGACAGTGACAGCGACAGCGACAGCGACAGCGACAGCGACAGCGACAGCGACAGCGACAGCGACAGCGACAGCGACAGCGACAGCGACAGCGACAGCGACAGCGACAGCGACAGCAACAGCGACAGCGACAAGCGACAGTGACAAGCGGCAGCGACAGCGACAAGCGACAGCGACAGTGACAGTGACAGCGACAGTGACAGCACCAGCAACAGCGACAGCGACAAGCGACAGCAAAAAGCGACATTTAAAACCGACAGCGATACGTCACAGCGACAAGCGACATCGATAACTACAGCTACAGCGACAGGGTCAGAGACAGAGATAGCGACGAACTCGTCCGTCCAACTTGTGAAGGGTCAAGCCAAGACAAGCCAGCGACTAGACCAACGCGGCCCAGTCAAAGGGCTGTATGTAGTAGGTATATAGATGTTATTACATAGTTATAGAGATGAAGTGGGTCAACACAAAGATGGCGAAACGAGGCAATGAACTCGGCTAGATAAAAACTCTCGATGCGCCTGGATGTGTGGCGGATTAGTCGGGGCCACGGAACCAGCGATTCCGCTGTTTGAATTTAAGTATATAGAGTTACAAATAAAACGACCACCAAAATATTTTAATGAGACAACAAACAAAAAAAATGATTACTCAACACGTTTATATAACATGAGTTTAAAACTGAATCAAAGGAGAAAATATTATAAATGAACAGTATAACAACGTCATAGCGTGGTTAGTGACAGAATATCCTAGCTTCACGACAATGTTTTGGCTTTTGTAGAGTCTTCGAGTCGCACGCGACAGCGACGCCGTTTTTCGATCTACCTCCAATATATAATCAAACTAGCTCCTGCCCGCGACTTCGCCCGCGTGAATTTCGGTTTTTCACAAATCCCGAGGGAATCGTGGATTTCCGGTTCCCGTTCTCGCTCCCTTTTCCAAGTTTAGAAGTTTTGTAAAACAGAATTAACCCCTATCTTATGCGGCTACTGGATGCTGATTCGATTACCTTAAGGCCGCTCTCTTCACGCGCTTCTCCATACAAACGTATTACGCCTATTATTCTAATATTTGTCGCAATAGGTCTAAAGTTAAGCCAGATATCAATTTATATCTCCATTATCTATGCCATAAAATAAAAATATTAGTAAAATTATATTTATTTTGAAAGTTATGACGCTTGAAAAATCACTATTTTTGGGCAAATTTTGGGGCAACTTCGTGCGTAAATAAACTAAGTATATAAGAAACTAGTAGGGCGCGTGGGTGCGCGGCCCGCAAGCGGACCGCGAGGTTTCGCTTTCGGGTATTTTGGTTTGAGCAGCCTCCACCTATCTCTCCCCTATTCCTAATCCTAGATCATTATCACTCTCCATATTTTTTCTTCGAATCATTCTGCTCATATCAAGTAGAACTTAAGGTCTTAATCATCTTTTGGCAAAAACCACTCTTCCATCTTTTATACTTGGTGAGATAGACACCGATGTTTGTATGACCGCCATCTTGAATCCGCCATTTTGGACTTTTTTTCAGCTCACTGCCAATTGGATGATGTTTCGAGTAATTTTTGTTTGAGCACCTCCTACCTATCTTCAATACCCTGCCCGGGCTCCTCAACCAACTTCCAAACCCTCAATCATCATGTCTTCCCATATTGTTCTTTGAGAGTTCTCAAAAAAACCGCATTAAAGCCTTGCATAGTTCACAACTTGTAGTCTCTTCAATATTCGCCATACATTTTCTATGGAAAAATAAATTCCGCCATTTTGAATTTTTTTTCAATTCATCAAGTAGACCTTTGGATCCTCATCATCTTTTGCGTAGAAACTACTCTTCCATCTTTTATACCCTCCGAGATGGAGACCGACGAAATTTGTATGGCGGCCATCTTTTTTTCGCCATTTTGAATTTTTTTTCAGCTGACTGCCAATTGGATGATGTTTCAAGTGACATTTGCTCGAGCACCCCCCACCTATCTTCAATACCTTAAGCGTGCCCGTCGCTCGTCTCTGAAATCCTCAATCATCAGCTCTCTCCATATTTTTCCGCTTAATGAATTTTTGTCCTCTATACGACACCATGAGTGAAAAAAAAAATTTTCATACAAAATTGTTCAGGAGAGGTGATCAATGAGTGAGTGAATCAGCACGAGCAGCTATATATATATTAATTAGAAAATTGAAAAACGACCGAAGTCTTATCATAGGTTACTTCATAATAATTACAAATGTCTTTACTTAGTTCATGTAAAAAATTGCCAAATATTTGCTAAAATAGGCGAAATACCAAACCTAGATTTGCATCTTTTTACTTTGCCGTTTTTCACTAAAAATCATGATATCTCAAGCAAAATTTATTTACTTAATTAATTTATTATTTATTTATGTATATATTTTTAGTACTCTTCTTTACTGAAGACGTCTCGCTCTCTAAATGCAGAAATCACTGTTTTAGACTCCACTCACCAACGATTTGTCGATGCCATGGAGAGGGCTCTTAATGCAACTTTGTGATTAATTTCAAAATCACAGATAGGTAATTAAATTTTATTTATTAAATATACCACGCCCGTGTGGTGGCCCGTACGGGAACAGGTTGTCGGTAGGCAGTCTACCGTTAGCCGATATTTTATACCTCCTTCAATATCTCAATACGAGACGGCTTCAGCGGCTGAGCTCTACACTCTTTGTTATAGTTCGTTCGGTAACTTAGTGTCGGTACAGGCGCAGGTGCTCTTAGTATTCTGCTTTTATTTTTATTACTTTTTTTCCGTTTGTAATTTTTTTTCTATTCTAACAGAATCTCCGAATAGCCTGCCAATCCGCACTTGGCCAGCGTGGTAGACTATGGTTAAAATCCTTCTCATTTTGAGAGAAGACCCGTGTTCATGAGAATATTATATTTTATGTTTATGGTTATATTGTAATAAAATACGAATATAAAAAAATATAAAAAGGAAAGAGAATTTTAATGAAAAAATATGAGTAGGTATAAAACGCCAAAACCCCTTGTGCCTGTACAACCCGCGCGGCATGCTTTGAAGTCACGGCGGTATCTTTGGCAAAACACCGCGCGGTGGAGGCGGCTAGACACAAAAGGTGACCGTAAGAAAACGAACAGACTATTACACTGTCGCTGAGATGTGACCAACTCTTTTTACCAGACTACGGCAAAGCCAAAAGGAAGGGTTATGATTTTAGCAGTCTATGTCTGTATGTATGTATGTATGCATGTATGTATAACCCGCGGCACGTACATTGAACACTGAAGTAAAGTGGAGGGGGTAAGCTGTTGTATTACGGGCGTGACTGTTCCCATACGCAGCTATCCCCTCCACGTTTCCTTCAGTGTTCAATGTACGTGCCGCGGGTTTTAAGTATGTTTGTATCCAATTTTGTATGAGATTCTGTGTGTACCACCGTAGCGCCTAAACTACTGGGCCGAATTTGATGAATGAGGTGTCTGTGAAAGAATTGATTCGTTGTTATGGTCTTTCGCTAATTTCTATAGATTCTTCCATTTGGGAACCTATCGTTTTTAAACTGGCTTGGGTCTGGTCTGCTGCGAGATATTACTTATAGTGCACAAGTGTGTACGCAGACACAGGTGCACTCTCTATTCCCTCACTCTCATAGTCCGAAGGGACGGCACTCCGACACGACAGAAATTATGCGCAGGACCGACGGCTTCACGTGCTTTCCGAGGCACGGGGGTGTATCTAACACCGACAACTTCCAACTCCGGGCCGGCACTGAGAATTCCTTGACAGAAAAACCGACTTTATTTTTCGGGGTTCGAACCCTGGACGACGTGATTCAACCCGAATAAACCAGCCTATATATACCATCGGAGCACTTAAATCAAATCACATTTACCTACGCATTTTCCAACTGGATTTCTCATTAAAACTGCTAATGAACCATAAAAAAAAATCCATAGCTATGTAAAAAAGGCTCAAACTATAAATCGCTATACAAATACGTCGGAGTCCATCGCACCCATACGTGTGTTTGTTTGTCCATTTAAATGTTTGTCTTAAACTCGAACCCGTGTTTATTATGCAATCTCGGATAACGGGGGATTAGGCAATGGCACCTACCGCATACCAAGTACCAACTTCATAACATTATATTTTATGACTACGTCTATTCTCTATGTTTTAAAATTAATATGATAACCTAGTGGTTAAGATTTCGACCTTCCTTTTGGGGGGACTGAATTCGATGCCCGGCACGCACTTCAACTTTTCGGAGTTGCGTTTTAAGCAATTAAATACATAGCTTTAACGGTGAAGGAAAACATCGTGAGGAAACCTGCACTCCTGAGAGTTCTCCATAATATTGTGACGCGGCGTGTTCGTGTATTGCACCGCACTCGGCTGGCGTGGTGGACTACCGCCTGAACCCTGACCACTCTGAGAGGAGACCCGTGCCCTGTAGTGGGCCGGTGATGGGTTGATCATGATGATGATGAAGATATTTAAAACTGGATGGTTATCGCGATTAGGTACCTCTTTGTTCTAGTGGTTAGCGGACATTCAACTGATGCGGATCACGAAATATTTTAACAATGTCTTTAGGACGTAGTACCTGTGACCGCCGGACAGACAGCTTTGAGTACGGGACCCTAAAAAGAGCCATCCCTAAGTTATTTCGAGGCGCGTAGTTCGGTGTGATGTTTTTCGTTACAACGTGCTTTCGTTATTCCGTGATACGTTAGGATCACAAGTTTTCGTTGTTATGATACTCGTTAATGTGCTTTCGTCATCACATTATACGTTATCATAAGCATTCGGTGTCGTATTATTCGACGTAACATAATATTTCGAAGTATAGTTATTTATTTTTTTTAATCTATATTGAGGAGTTCTATAAGAAACCATTTTGTTTTTAATTTAACGTAAAGATTAATTACATAGCCGCTGTAAAACGGAAAAGGCATCCCGGTTAGAGAGGAACCCGCAGCAAGCTCGGCTGGACAGTTTCAATTTACATCTCTGCCTGTATAATAAATTAATTATTTATACATAACATCATAAATAAGCACGAATAAACGGACATGGCGATGTGTGAATAACGCGTAAACAGTTATAGTCACAAAAAACTGGTGGAAGGAAATAATATTGTCTATTTATCATCGATGACAAACTTAGCGGTTTACTGGATCTCGGGAGATAAGTGACGAATGATGCTGTCTTACCCGGCGCCACACACATGTGAACAAAGACTCTGAAGTCGTTGGAACTTCGAAAGACGTTGAAGGACTTTGCTCATACATTTGAACACAGGTTTGCTTATGCATCAAAGCGTTTAAAGTTCAAGTTGAAATGAAGCGAACATATTATTTGCAAAGTCTGTCTGGTTGGCAAGCAAACCTGTGTTCAAATAAATGTTCAAATGTTTATGCTGTTTGGCGCCAGGGTTAGGCTGAGATCACTCTGACTCTACTAGGACTTGACTATGAATATAAATAAATAAAAATAAATAAATACTCACACATACACACACGGTCGTCTGTTCCTAAAGTAGGCAACTTAATGCCTGTGTTATAGGTAACAGCCGACTGATAGACATCTATAATATAATAAAACTGTAACAGATCCAATTCTGTACATTGAAGATATTTTGAAAATTTTTATCGGAGGGCACTCTATAATCGATACTGAATCCAAAACTGCAATTTTTTTCATTTTTGTCTGTCTGTCTGTCTGTCTGTCTGTCTGTCTGTCTGTCTGTCTGTCTGTCTGTCTGTCTGTATCTTGGCCGCGCATCACGCCGAAACTACTGAATGGATTCGAATGAAACTTGGTACGATTTGAGTTTATACTCCGAGGTAGGTTATAGGATACTTTTTATCCCGAAATTCAGCACAGTTCCCTTGGGAGAGGGGATGAAAGTTAAAACGTGTATATAGCTGTAATTCATTAACGCGTTATTCGATTTCACTCATTCTTTTTTTGTTAGAAAGGTAGTACTTTAAGTATTGTCCCGTAAATATTTCAAGGTCATACGTTTTTTAGTTTAGAAATGACAGGCATTTATTGGGTTCCAATAACTTGGGTCCCGGATCTTTGTACGTACGGCTTATTTTAAACTGGCGTGCGTTTAAATTTATGTTTGTCGTTCTGTCTATTTGTTCCAGCTAATCTCCGAAACGGCTGGATCGATTTTAATGGAACTTTCAATGTTATAAGGAGTAACAGGCTACATTTAGTTTAGGTACATAAAAGAATTACTACTACACTCCGATCCGATCCTATATAAAACCTAAAAACACGCGAACGAAGTCGCGGGGGTCAGCTAGTATTTACATATAAATACATAAATATTTTATTTTTATTTTTATTTATTACTAGCGGACCCGGCAGACGTCGTCCTGCCCGCTATTAGCGCCACCTACCGGGTCCAATTTTTCTACTTATAAACCTTTTTAAGTATTTAAATATCACTTGCTTTAACGGTGAAGGAAAACATCGTGAGGAAACCTGCATGCCTGAGAGTTCTCCATAACGTTCTCAAAGGTGTGTGAAGTCTGCCAAACCGCTTGGCCAGCGTGGTAGACTATGGCCAAAACCCTTCTCACTCTGAGAGGAGACCCGTGCTCTGTAGTGAGCCGGTAATGGGTTGATCATGCAAACCTTCCTCTTGAATCACTCTATCTATTAAAAAAAACCGCATCAAAATCCGTTGCGTAGTTTTAAATATTTAAGCATACATAGGGACATAGGGACAGAGAAAGCGACTTTGTTTTATACTATGTAGTGATATTTTAATATACATACATATTATAAAAATACACCCAGACTCGGGGCGGGAATCGAACCCGCGACCCCGGAGCGGAAGGCAGGGTCACTGCCAACCACGCCAACGAGCCAGTCTATATGAGATCCGTAGGAGAACCAGAGTCACCGACACATATTGCTAAACTGAATGTTACCGTATGAGAAAGTGAATAGAACTGATTTTAGTTTGTTATCATCATTTTCAAGTATTTCGCTTAGATGCAATGAAATGCGTTTACTCCAAAAATAACTTTTAAAGGACAACTCATCAGGTATTCGTGCAGTTAAACTCGTAAACCTGTTAGGGACAGGTCAGAAACAAATCTGGATCTCAGCCAATTAGGGCATTTACGAATTACGATCGAAGAAAACAACGGACTAATCGAAAAACACAGACGAAGAATAAAAATCTACATAAAAAATTTAATAGGTAACTAATATTTTGTTTATTTTTTGACTAAAATCATAAAATGCAAATAAAATAAATCGTGGCGGGTCTAAGCTCTAAATCCCTCTCTCCTGACCCACAAGTGAAAGTCAAGGAAAATTCTTCAGGTACTACAAAACTGGAAAGACACTGGTAAATTCCAGGAAAAGTTGGAATTTCTAATGAAATTCAACTGGACACTTAACTGTAGGATAAGTTATTAATTTAATACGTAAACACTGTCTTCAGCTACACTAAGAGTTAGCGTACGTAACGTTGTACCATTTTGTACACATTTTATACCTAGGTAGCATTTATCAGTTGATATTAAATTGTTACCATTATTGTTGTAGATTCTGTACTCGTTTCATACCAGTTTTTAAATTCCTTTCATCAATAGGTTTGACAATAGATGAAGACATCTTTCTCGGGTATAATCAGCCATGATAATTATTTGGTGATAAGAAAAAGAGTTTGTTGTGGGCTCTTCTCAGACCAGGGTGCGTTTCAAACCCTCGTAGCGTTAGCTTTGAGTTTTCTTGAATATCTTTTTAAGGTTTTTTTCTACACTTAATTCAGGATTCCTGACACGTGGGAATTCACGATAAGATTTATGAACAAAGTTTCATTTCATTTCATTATTAAGTACATAACAAAATAATTAATTGACATTCAAAAAGTGTACCTGCCTATAGTGTACCAATTTTGTAAAATGAATGAAATGATGTAGACTACCTATTGTAAAGAAAGTAGAAGCACATTGCCCAACGGAGTAATTCTGAGCTTTTTTACAATCACTTATTCTAAACTTATTGCTATAAATTACTTGATATTTCTAAAACGCCACCAAAAAAACCTTTCAACCAGTAGTGTACTTTCTAATATTGACATATTATTACCACATAACAAATAAATATTTGTTTGCACAATGTCACCAGAGTCAGCACACCGGCTCTCGGCCTAAGGTCAATGCCAAGGTCTTTATATAAGCTCTCTTCGACTACATTTACATAAGTCTGTGGACGCGGTCGGGACAGACGGACGTATGTACCAATTTTATATATTTATCTTTTATAGTTTCGGGATAAAAATCTAAAAAAATACCTACTTTAAATTTTCCTAAATCGAATGATTGTTTTGTTTTTTATTGACATTCAATTCATTTTAAATAATTTTTTATTGTTAAGCGCATATTTATTTTTTCAATCATACCAAGTAAATTATTTTTCAATCATACAAAAATTAAAATCATTCTAAATAATTCCTGGTAAAACTATGTGCAAAATTAGCAATTAAAATTATTTAGAATGTTTATTTGAAATAATATCGTTAGGCAATTTTAATTTAGACATAATACGCATTAGGTAAGTATATTAATTGTAAAATTAACATTGTTTGATTGTTCTATAAATTGATAGGTATTTTATCTTTTGTTCGATGAATAATTTGAATCACGTATTAAAAACAATTTCGGTTAATTTAATTGGTTAAACCAATCGGTGTGGATTTAGGTTTATTGAATTTTGAGGGAATTCTTTAATTTGCCGGGATAAAAATTAGCCTATATCATTATCCGGGATGCAAGCTGTATCAACAGTTTAATTTTTTAACGAAGGCACCAAGTTTCTGGGATAGTAACTAATAATATGTAACTTAGATATTTATATCGCGGATAATTTTTATCCTCTTTGGATAATCCTCTAATAATGCCTATGGAAATTCCGACAAAATCGATCCAGCCGTTTCGAAAATTAGCCTTTACAAAGAGAAAGACAGACAGACCAAAATTATTTGAAAAACGTGTGGTTTTGGATTTGTAAAAGTGATATGTATTTGTTAGATGGTGATATTAAAAAGGATACCAGGCTGAGTTTGTTGTGGGCTCTTCTCAGATCAGGGCCCGTTTGGAACCCTCGAAGCTTTGATTAAGTTTTACCACCCTTCCACATACTTGTAATATTGATTGTTGTTCGTAAAGTGGTAGACAGTCTGGTAATTTTGAAAAAAAAAATCTGAAATCTAAATCTTCACCTAAGTGCTTTGTTTGTCTGAAGGTTATTTGGTTGGGCTACTTAGCCGCGGATCAAGAGATTATGGGTTCTAATCCCGGGTAGGGGCAGTGCTAAAATTTAACATTTCTTGGGTTTTCCTGTCAAGAAACGTTCGTGTTGGGTGGTTGGTGGTTTCACCCTCGTGCCCTGAAAAGCACGTAGGTTGTGTCATACTGAATTACGAGTGACGCAATACACTGCCTCGTTGGTCTAGTGGTTAGCATATTCGACCGCAGATCACGTGGTCCCGGGTTCGATTCTCGCCGAGCATTCTCGGGTCGGGCAAATAATTTCTAGGTATTGGGTTTTCTGTCAAGAAACTCTTAGTGCCCGTGGCGGGCGGGCGGGTCTAAACTCTAAATCCATCTCTCCCATGAGAAAGGAGGCGTGTGCCCAGCACTGTACCTATAGTCATGGTTTTTATGAAAAACTAGCTTCTGCCCGCGGCTTCGCCCGCGTGAATTTCGGTTTTTCACAAATCCCAAGGTAATCGTGGATTTCGCGTTCCCGTTCTCGCTCCCTTTTCCAACCTTTATACATACTTTTAAGGAAGTTTGCTATAGTAAAGATTGGATTTAGGAACTGTCAAACTGTGTATTCATATTGTACCTACCTATACGTATAAACACGCCGGTATAGAAAGAAACGACAAAACCGACGCGCGACAATCAAACCGTCTTCAGCACACGTATACAGACGTAGTTTTATACGCACTTTGTAGTGGCGTTTGAAATTGATTTTTTTTAAAGAATTTCCATTAGAAATGGCCACTTGATATGCATAAACAGTTATGTTATTTTGACGTGATGTCCACTATATAGCGATCGGAACTCGTTTTGGGCCCACCTGCCTGTGTCAACGGCACTCATCTAACGGTCAACTATGATGCAAACTACCTAACTGCCCACAAACAATCCATACATCTACATCCCAGGGCCGTAGCTAGTGTAGATAAGATAGGGCAGCGGTGATTACATGTAGGGTGAAAAAAAAGGACATTTCCCGTACCATAGATTGCAATATGAGCACAACTCTCACAAATACTTCAAATGTATGGCAAAGCATAATAAAGATTTAGTATGATTATGATAAACCATGGTTAATCCGGAATTGTTTAGATGTGGTAATTTTTATTTCATCAACGAAGAAAGTTAAGTTAAAGTTTACTTAGTTAAAGTTTACTAGTTAAAGTTTAGTATAATAATAGAATAGAATACAATAGAATTTTTTTAATTCAAATAAACTTTTACAAGTACTATTGAATCGTCAATTGAATCTACCACTGGTTTGGAATGCCGGCCGTTCCTACCGAGAAGAACCAGTAAGAAACTCGGTTGTTGCTCTTTTTTAAAATCACAATATATAACAATTTTATGTTAAGTAGATACATGATTGAATTGCAGTTTTGGGCATTGCTGGAACGAATAATATTATCTTTATGATGTTTTTAAGGTATGGCATTAGTATTTTAAGGTAGGGCACTGTCACACAATGCCCCCTCCTGGCTACGGCCGTGCTACATCCATCTACTAGACGATTCCTCGACGATTTATATTCCTTAGAACCCCGTGGCAAGCAGGCTAACTTGAAAGAGGTATGCTACCTACCCCTGATCGGACATCGTACTGGAACGCTAAATCGCTTGCCACGGCTTAGCCGGTAGGGCGGTAACCACCCACGGTCGAAGCCTCCCACCAGAGACAATTTAGAAATTATAAAATCCCGAATTGCCCCTGCCGGGACTCGAACCCGAGACCTTCCACTTATAAGATGACAGCGCTCACCACTGAGCCAGGGAGGTTGTTATAGTGTAATGGGAGGTCTTCCGACGCTGCCATAACCGCGAAATCACCCCGTTTGAGAGCCTCTTTTTGAGACCACCCAGCTTTCATCTAACTGTCTAACTTTAATGTATTTTATGTATACTTAAGTAACTATAGCTGCCTAAATACATAATAATTATGTTATTTTATATTGGGGGCGTAGTTAACGGTATTTACAGTAATAAATCAACTTGAGGTTAATTGTGTAGGTGTATATTCGAAACAAAAAGAGCTGTCATTAAAAGTTCTTAGTAATTTAGTAGATACGTACTTTTTAGGGATTAATTAATAATTACCTAAGTAATTAGGTATTTGAATTGGACTTGTTGAGATATTGATTTGTCGGTAGGTATATAATATTATTATATTTGCGTCTTTTAATAATTATTTTGCTGTGGAAATATTACTTAAAAGTAAGTAAAATTTATATTATGTTTGTCACCTTTTAACTTCTCACAACTGGGCGCATGCCTCCTCTCTTCTAGGAGAGAGGAATTAAGAGTTAAGAACCACCATGCTACTCCAATGCGGGTTGGCGAGCTTTAACGACTATTGTCACATGATAGTGATAATAACCGGGACTGACTGCTTAACGCGCTCTCCGAGGCACGGGGGTGTATCCAACACCACCAATTCCCGACTCCGGGCTGTTACCTACTGAAAATTTCTTGACAGAAAAATCTATGGAATTTATAATTTCTAAATAGTCCGTGGGCTGGCCTGGTTGAGGTTTCAACAGTGGCAGTGGTAGTTACCACCCTACCGGCAAAGCCGTGCCGCCAAGCGATATAGCGTTCTGGTACGATGCCGCGTAGGAACCAATCAGGGGTATGGGTTTAATTAAAAACTGTCATACCTCTTCCAAGTTCCAAGTTAACCCACTTCCACCTTAGACTGTATATTTACTAGAATAGAATAGAATAGAAAAGTTTTTTATTCAAATAAACTTTTACAAGTACTTACTTACTTACTTTTGAATCTACCACAGGTTCGGAATGCAGTTCCAGCCGAGAAGAACCTGTAAGAAACTCGGCGGTTGCTCTTTTTTAAAATAACAATTTAACAATTATTTATGTACATGATTGAAATGCCGTCTCGCGCATTGCTGGAACGATCTAAGTCCGTGCTTTTTTATCGTTTATATAATCTTCAATTGTATATTTAAGCTTTTTTTTATGAGCATACTTTTAACAGAGTTCTTAAACTTGTGTAAAGGCAAGTCTAAGATTGCTTGTGGAATTTTGTTATAGAACATTACGCCCATTCCCACAAACGACTTTCGGACCTTTACAAGTGCTTACGAATCGACAAATGAATCTACCACTGGTTCGGAATGGTGCTTACAATTCTACACATGTGAAGAAGGGCAGACAAAAGTAGCCCCATTTCCGACGGTGGCACCCGTTCACGAGCATGACGCATGATCCAGCCATTGCTTCGCTCAACCATATTCGAGGGAAACATTACTTAGCATCAGATGAGATCGCAGTCAAGGGCGGATTTGTAGATGAAAAATGTTATTTTTGTTTGTTGCAGATAATTTAAAACAAGATGGCGTCAGTAAATTTTAGCCGGTTGCTGTTGCTTCTAGTAATAACACAATACTCGTGTTACGCAGCAGACATCTTCAGAAGTGAGTTACTACTACTACTATAATTACTGTCCACTTTATATAATAACCCACCCCGGCTTCGCACGGGTAATTATTTACCTACTCGCTACTATCCGTACATTGTTTTGTTAGGTAAGTATATCTGAAAACGATTAGGCAGCGTTTTCGATGAACGTTCCCTGGCGGCTTGACTTTGTCCGCCATTTTCAACTATTATCGTGATATTTCAACCAAATTACACAGAACCTCAACGAATTATACACTTGAACCTTCCTCATGAATCGCTCTATCTATTGGTGTAAATCGCATGAAAATCCGTTCAGTAGTTTTCAAGTTTATCGCGAACAGACAGACAGACGCGGTTGACTTTGTAATAAACCCAGCTGAGTTTGTTGCGGGATCTACTTAGACGTAAATAATTATCAATGTAAAACACTCACCGACATCTAAATTTTTTACATATACCTACTACCATGCTCGATGCAATGCGCGCGGTGCTCGTATCACTTCGCCGCTTACCCTGACGGTAGTTTTGTTTAGTTTTTAATTGCTTAATCTTAAGTAAGTACTAACTAAGGTAACTTTATGTTAAATTTAAGAATGTATACTCGGGCGAAAGACTGGCTTCCCATAGCACAGGGGATCCTAGTTTGGGGGCCAGACTTCTTGCTAGGTTGTACCATGGCTTACTTTAACACCTACCTACTTTAAGTAAAGTATTGTATGAGTATCCATGTAATTTTTGAACAATAAAGATTATTATATTATTATCACCGTTAAGGAGTTACCTCACTTCCATACGTGACTTTCAAAAAGTGATAGTGTACCAACTTGTGTAAAAAAATGCGATGATAGCCTGAACTCTTCTCATTCTAAGAGGAGACCTGTGCTCTGTAGTGGGCCGGTAATGGGTTGATCATGATGATGATCATGTAGCAACTTACTTATTTCAACCTGGGTACCTCTGTCCTTTAAATCTAGTCTATAAATAATAGTCCAGTGTTAACAAGTTTAAATTAAAAATTAAAAAACCCCCGATATTCGCCATTTTGTGGTGGCGGCCATCTTGGATTCAATAGTGCTATTCTACTAGTCAAGCCCTTTCATTTGATACCCATAGTTGTGAAAAAATATGTAATCCGCCATTTTGTGGCGGCGGCCATCTTGGTCCGATTTTCATCAAACATAGCTAAGAACACCCCCGACTAATTCACTTTTCAAACAACTTTTCAAACAAAAAAAAAACCGCATTCAGATCGGTTCACCCGTTTGAGAGTTACGGTGGAACAGGCAGACACACAACACACACACAGACACGTCAAACTTATCACACCCCGTTGTTTACAAAACTTTCGCGCATGTTCCCAGCGGCGAGACAGAGTCCGGCCAGTATATTCACGATCGGCAACGGCGAGCAGTGCCTGGGCTCCGACCGGTCCACTGGTGGGGTCTGCCTGGCCAGGAACCAGTGCAACACCCAGGGCGGGAAGGCGATAGGATACTGCGGAGTCTTCGCCACTTGCTGCTCATGTAAGTTTACCAGTAGTTTTAGGCACCAAAGCTACCTACTAGGTACAGAATTGCAGAAAAAATCGACACCCCTCCAGAGCGTTAGTGGGTTGATAATAATTATGATGATGATAAGTTTATTTTTGTTACTGTATTACGTTTGGCGACAATCATTCCTGATGGAATGGATGCCAACGCACACATTCTGTGGTTGGTGAAGGAGAAACTAGGTCATAAAGTTCCTGAGAACATTCTCCAATGTGTATCCGATAAAAGACCGATAGACAGGCGACATTATCGGTGCTGTAGACTGAGAAATTTTGCCTGCATTAGTGACAATAATTTTACGGAGACGGCAATCGACCGAGTCTAATGCGTCGAGTTGGTACTTGGCAGACCCATCCCATAGGTGGTGGACTGTGGCCTGACTCATTTCATTCTGAGAAGAGACCCGTGCTCTGTAGTCGACCAGTAATGGTTGGATCATAATATGGTAATTATTAAACACTAGCTTTTGCCCGCGGCTTCGCCCGCCTGAATTTCGGTTTTTCACAAATCCTGAGGGATAAGTAGATTTCTGGTCCACCCGCCCCCCGCCACGCGGCGGCGTACCGCGGTACCGCGTACGGCGGGCGCAGGGCGCAGGGGCGCGCGGCGCGAGCGTCGGCCGTCGCGCGCAGCGAAAATACCTATCAGGGCGTTTTTACCGATTTCAACACAACTCCTTTTTTGAAAGTCGGTTAAAAAAGTAGCC
This sequence comes from Melanargia galathea, assembly GCA_920104075.1. Taxonomy (NCBI): domain Eukaryota; kingdom Metazoa; phylum Arthropoda; class Insecta; order Lepidoptera; family Nymphalidae; genus Melanargia; species Melanargia galathea. Next base: position 21,663,570 of record OV049868.1, read on the forward strand.
TATGTTACTCCTTGGTTAATCCTCTACTTGTCTGTGAAAGTCCCGTCAAAATCGGTTCAGCCGTTTCGAAGATTAGCCCGTTCAAACAGACAGACAGACAAAAATTTTAAAAACGTGTGATTCGGTTATGGTATCGTTCAAATAACCATATGAGCTTAATATGTGGTAGTTATTTCGAAATTACAGACAGACACTTCAATTGTATTTATTAGTTTTTTTTATTTATTTATTTATATTGCCTCGGTGGTGAAGTACCTTCGAGGTTTTAAGAAAAACACGTTGGTAGTGGGATAATTTTGTTATTCTCGAACATAAGCGACAACATACATCGTATTCCTATTTTCGTACATTATATTCACAACCGGCGATAGGTAATATACACAGCTAGCGAGAGATAATATACAACGTGTTAGGTAAGTGGTATAACATGCCCGCGGCTACCCATGTAATTTTGACCTTGTAAACATATTGGTGGTATTAAAAAGTCAAAATTAATTATTAAAAATTTCCATACAAAATTAATTACTTAATTAAGGAAAATTAATTTTGGCAACCCTTACAACCCGCGCAACATCAATTCCATTTAAATTCCTGATATCCTAGTACAAACTACAAGACGTGAAAACGAATAGGTACTATGCCGCGGCTGGCGCACAGAGTACCTAACTACTCGTGTGGTGTCGTGTGGCTGGCGCGCCGTCTTTCCTTAATAAGTAGGTACCTAAGTGACGACACTGACGAACACGTCAAGTAGTGCAACTTGTCATGGATGATAACGAGGTTGTGGGTTCGATTCCTGGTTCGGTTCAAAACTTAGAAAATGCGGGTTGCGGTGGTTATTTCGATTATTATCATTTCATGCTATTGGTAATAAGTAATAACCAGGACCGACGGCTTAACGTCAACTACTTAGGTACCTACTTGCCGAAACACCAGGGTGAAACGAGATCGATCTCTTGGCTGGTAGGTACACCTACGTAGGTACTTACTGAGAGTTTCTTTACCTACATAAAACTCAAACCTGAAAATCTTACGATATGAATGACCGACGCAGAACTCAAACCGAGAACCCGAGATTCGCAACCGAAAATCACTAGAAAACTTACGTAGGTACCAATTTTTATGTTAGCCTAGTACGGACTACCTACCTACCCATAAAAAGACTCTTTACAAACGTTGTAAGGCGGCGCGCCGCCTTTGATAAATGCCGCCAAGATGCCAATACTCAATTTGATTATTTTCGGAAAGTTGTAATAATTATTGTATTTTACGAAGTAGGTTCAAGGTTTTCTGGCCTGTGTACGAGTATTCCCTACCTAGGTACCTAGGTAGGTACTCATAAATAAACTAACTAACTGGCGAAAAAAACTCGGGCTAGGTAGGTACCTACCTAGGTAGGCCGAATCACTAGAATAGAATAGAATAGAATAGAATAGAATAGAATAGAATAGAATAGAATAGAAAAGTTTTTTATTCAAATAAACTTTTACAAGTGCTTTTGAATCGTCGATTGAGTCTACCACAGGTTCGGAATGCAGTTCCAGCCGAGAAGAACCTGTAAGAAACTCGGCGGTTGCTCTTTTTAAAAATAACATTATAACAATTATTATTATTAATGTACATGATTGAAATGCCGTCTCGCGCATTGCTGGAACGAGTTAAATCCAAGCTTTTTTATCGTTTATATAATCTTCAGTTGTATAATAAGCTTTTTTTATGAGCATACTTTTAAGAAAGTTCTTAAACTTGTGTAAAGGCAAGTCTAAGACATATTTTTTATTCGGATAAACTTTTACAAGTGCTTTTGAATCGACAAATGAATCTACCACTGGTTCGGAATGGTGCTTACAATTCTACACGTTAAGAAGGGCAGACAAAAGTAGCCCCATTTCCGACGGCGGCACCCGTTCACGAGCATGACGCATGATCCAGCCATTGCTTCGCTCAACCATATTTGAGGGAACGTAACAACCCGCACCACACGACACCACCACAGAAATGTTTAAAGAGAGCGTGACATACTTAGGCTACCCATGATTAAAGCATCGAATTGAACACCAATAATCGAATACTCCTCAAGTTATAATAGCGTATAAAGCGAATAAATTAAATCCATGCTTTTTTATCATTTATATAATCTTCAATTGTATAATATGCTTTTTTCATGAGCACACTTTTAATAGAATTCTTAAACTTGTGTAAAGGCAAATCTAAGATTTGTTGTGGAATTTTGTTATAGAACATTACGCCCATTCCCACAAACGACCTTTGGACCTTTTTGAGGCGTAATCGAGGAATCACTAGTCCATCTCTATTTCTTAACCGCCTATCGTGTAATTCACACTTTTTATTGTAACTGTGAATGTTTTGCTTAACAAAAATTATGTTGTTATAAATATATTGAGAAGCTACTGTAAGAATACCTATTTCTTTAAATTTCTCTCGAAGGGAATCCCGCGGTTTTAAATTATAAATTGCGCGAATTGCCCTTTTTTGTAAAACGAAAATTTTTCCAATATCAGCTGCTTTACCCCATAGTAAGATTCCATACGACATAATACTATGGAAATATGCAAAATAAACTACTTTTGCAGTTTCTACGTCTGTTAACTGTCGAATCTTCCTAACAGCGTAAGCAGCAGAGCTAAGCTTGCCAGCAAGTGTTGCTATATGGGTGCCCCATTGAAGCTTTGCATCTAGGGTTATTCCCAAGAACACAGTTGTGTTCTCAGTTTTCAATGGCTGACCACTTATCTTTAAATTGTTGCTAGTAATCCTTGTATTGGGCAATAAAAACTCGACACACTTGGTTTTTTTAGCATTTAAAAGTAGATTATTTATAGTAAACCAGTGTGAAACTTGAGATAAAGTATTATTTACATCGTCAAAATTGTCTTTAGTTCTATCGACTTTAAAAATTAAAGACGTATCATCAGCAAATAGTACAATATCGCAAGCATTTTTGACGAAATGTGGTAAGTCATTAATATAAACCAGAAACATGAATGGACCTAGAATAGAGCCTTGGGGGACACCCATTACTGAGGCTGATCCGGATGACTTAACATCATTGATGCATACCCTTTGTATACGATCACCGAGATAAGACGCAATGAGACTGAGTGCAGATTCTTTAATACCATAGTGGCCTAATTTTCGTAAAAGAGTCTCGTGCTCAACGCAATCAAATGCTTTTGACAAATCACAGAAGATACCAATGGCATTCTGTGACTTTTCCCAAGCATCGAAAATGTGCCGTAACAGCCTTGCGGCCGCATCGGTTGTTGAACGACCCTTAGTAAAACCATACTGCTCAGAGTGAAGTAATTTATTTAAATTAAAGTGCAGGAGCAGTTGGTTGAGCATTATTTTTTCAAATATCTTGCTGAGAGTTGGTAGAATTGAAATCGGCCTGTAGTTATTTGGATCAGTTTTACTTCCCGACTTAAACAGAGGTATCAATTTACTACATTTCATGAGGTCGGGAAATGATCCCGAATCTATGGACTTGTTAAAAATTACAGCAAGATATGGCGCAATAACATCAATAATATTGTGAATTATTTTTACTGATATTCCCCATAAATCTCCTGTTTTTTTGTGTTGCAAAGATTTAAATGTTTTGATAATATCATATGGGGTTACGTATTTAAATCGAAATAATACATTGCACTCAGAAACATTGCCCCTCAGGATATTATAGGCTTCTGTTGGCGAGGAATTCAGGGAATTAGTCGTGGTAACTGGAATATTTTGGAAGAAGTTCTCAAAAGTATTTGCTATCTCTATATCAGAGTCAATAATATGATTATTAATTTTTAACTCCAGTTTATTAGTATGTACTTTATGTTTCCCCATTTCATCACTGATGATATCCCAAGTTGCTTTTATTATTATCACTGGTTAAGGTAGTCCCTGCACGGCCGCGAAAAGTGTGCTGGAATACGAGCGATGCGTACAGTGCCAACAAACAAAGCCAGCTCGCTCGCAAAACCATCGTGCAAACTCCATCTCTGTTCAACGTTCGCCACACCGTCCAATGACTGACATCAAGAACTGCTCCAGCACGGCGAGTACCTACTAGTGGTTGGGTTTTCCTCGAAATGCTGCAGAATTTCTTCTTCCAAACGAGTAGTCGATGTTGAAGGCCGTCCTTCACCATCGCGCCGGTAAAGGAACCGGTGGTGTGAAGTCTATGGACTAAATTCCGGAAACACGTATGCGACGAAACTCGAACTCTTGGGTTATTTGGTCTACCGGAAACATACTGTTCATCGTACAACCTTCGGGCGTCCATCAATACACCATTACAAGCACCCACACACATAATCATGTCATAATATTGCGCGTTAGTGTAACTCATTATTTCACCCTTGTATGACGACTTCACAGTTCAAACTTCAATGAGAAACTAAAAAATAACAATTAAAATAGCTAATATGAACTTCGGATTTCGGAAGTCTTCAAGAACAAAACGAAGTTAAGACCCGTTTACACTTTGACTAGTGCTTATTCAGTGATTTAGTGCGCTCGGTCTGACTCGACTGATGATTTACTAACGTATGTAAGTCAGTTTATAAGGACTAAGGAATGGCGATTCTTTCCAAAAAAGATCGATTTTTAACTTGATTTGAATCGAAGTCTGATAAAACGATTCATAAAAGAAGATCGATTTTTGAAAAAAAATTTTTGATCGATTTCTCAAAGACCTCTATTCGCGATCGCGATTTATTGAAAAAATAAATCGATTTTTTAAATCGAAATGTAGTACTGAATTGATTTTCTAGGCTGAAATCCACTAGATCGATTCTCGATTATCGATTAAAATTGGCTAAAACGGGTTACTACCCCGTTTTATGAAATGTTGTAGTTTTATACGAATTCTTATAAGTAGCAGCTAAGTCTGGGTTAAAAGGATAACCTGGCGTTTCTGCAAACGGGTCTAATCGCATTTGGATCTGCAGAAAGTAATGAAAGAAATATCAAATGTGGCGCTGTTGGAAATCGAAGAATACGTGGAATAAGAATACGCTCTTTTTTATTCTACTTCGCTAATCAGTAATCACTGATCACTAGCAATAATCACTAAACAAAGTGTAAAACGACCTTAAGTCATACGAAGCTTCGTCAATGTTCGTACCTAAAACGCTGTGTTTAGGTATACCAGTTTATGCTGACCCTGGTATTTAGGCTACGACTCAAATAATAGCTATGCGACAGCGATGCTATAAAATATTCTAGTAACGACAAAACAGCGCATAACATAGACCAATGCATTTGAAATGTATTAAGTATTTAATAATTTTAATAAGTCTGCTATCGACTTTTTATCTCTCGGTAGTAAGACGGGCGGCATCAGCGGTAATAATGCAATTAAAGATGGAACGCGCTGAGCTGATCTTTTTGGATATTGTGTACCATGATCATATTCCATTACAGTCCAGAATGTTAAATCTTTTAGCGTTAGGCTCGACTTTGACGATAAACGGCTCGAATTTGACTCTAGTAAAAAGCGGCTCACAATTCATTTCTACAGCAGACCACATCTCATAAAAGAAAAGAGTCATTCGCAGAAACAAAATCAAGATTTAAGAAGAATTTCACATAAATTTCGATTTATCTCTCCATTCTTATCAATTTCAATGCAATAATTGAATAGCTATTTAAAAATTACATCGACTCGATATTTTCGCTTCTGTACTGTAGTCATATCTTTATCTTTAGCTTGAAGTAGGTAGGAATAGAATGAATAGAAAATAATATCGTTTCGGAATTATTACACCTATCCTAAAGCTAAGCTGTGTCTACACTGATCAAAATTCGATAAACGTTCAACACTGCTGCTGCCTTGGTGGTTTTTTTTTCTCAAGTCCTTTTTATTCCCATGTACCATTGCCCCATCGCATGCAATCTATCATGCACGAGAATTTCTTAATGTCATACTCATTGCTGAGGGTCGTGATCCATGGTAGGGGTTTTTTTGAGATTATTATGCGGTGGGCTTTCAGGGCTTACACTAGAAAATGTGAAGAATGTCGAAGCATAATGAGGCACAAAAATCTTACGATTTATCCGACATACAGTAACAAATTCGGGTGCAATAAAAGGAGTAAACATAATTTACGTGCAAGTACGGCCTCGTTGATCTAGCGGTTAGCATGGTTAGCACGTTAAGCCTGTGCCCAGCTGTGGGACGTTAATGGGCTGTAGTGGGGTGGTAGATAGCATGCACGTATTTGAAACTAGGTAATGTACAAGAAAAAAAATTGAATGTGTACGCAGCTTTACACAGTTACAGCGACGCCCATTTTGTAGGCATTATTATTATTTCATAGGTAAAGATTTTTCATTGGTCGATAATTTTTTGGCGGGAAAACGGTTCACCAATCACGTAAAATTAAAGGTGGTCTTTGACCTTACAGTCAAAGTAGGTCAGGTTTTACTCAAATTAGGTCAGGTTCAATGTCATCAATGACTCTAGCAGCTGTTTAAGGGTTGTCACCGAGGAGTTTTAAGAAATTTCTGAATGTCCTCATAACTTCCACTGGTATCACGCTACGAGGGTCGTTATATTTTTTCGGGCATACACACATCAGTCCTAACCTCAGCCTGCCGGGATGTTATGGGACTTACCCAACACGTTGTATACTAGGTGGTGTAGCAGTTCGCGTGGTCCACAGCGGATCACGAGGTCCTGGGTTCGATTCCAGAGTCGACCATAGTCGGCCGGTAATGGGTTGCTAATGATGATGGGTTATGTCCACAGTGAACGCGTGCGACGTGAGAACCAACACGAAGGTGGCGGTGTTCATCAACCCGCCGCTCGAAAAGGAATCGTCGGGTCTCGAGTGTTCGTACAACATTGAGATCGCGAACAACAACGTGTGCCAGATGAGGATAGACTTCGAGACCTTCAACCTGGCACCCCCCACCACGGTGAGCCTTGTAGCTTACACTACACATAAAATAGTTTCCGAACAGGAAACTAGATGGTGCTACCAGTAGTGACCATGAAAATTGTCTCGCGCTATGAAGATTGGCAAGTTATCTGCATGGCATGATATCTGAAGGCATGACCATGTATGTGCAGAAGATATGGGGTCTGTTTCGCAGTGCAAAGTGGGGTTCAATGAGCTTAGTTTCACTTATGCAATAATCAAACCTCGTTGGGGCTAGTGAAGTAGCCAACAAAAGTCTTATTGTGTTTTCTTAAGTTTTAAGAAATTCTCAATTTACTACCCCGTCGTTAGGAATCCAATTTAGTGGTCTTAAAGTTATCAGCAGGGATTTGAAGGCATGATCTTGAATATGCAGAAGTTATTAGGTCTGTTTTGTGGTGCGAAGTGCATTTTATCGCCTGCTTCTATTTTACATTGTTTACATGTGATCTACGCAGGTGGAATCAGTGGAAAATGTGACCCAGAGACCGGGCTACATGTGCAAGAACGACATATTCCGCGTCACCAATCTACATGGTAACTCTGAATCGCTGCCGTCACTATGTGGTGACAACAGCGGGCAACATTGTGAGTAACTACTAACTACTAACAAACTAAGTAAAATTAGAAGTACTTGGAGCTCAATAGAAGTTTAACCAGCTTGTACTGTAAAGAGGACTTCTAGCAAATCTAAATTTTCCTCGCCACAGGTCATTTGTTCAAAATCAAAAAGGTCAAGGTCCTTTTACGCGGGAGCTGTAACTTACTGCACAAGTGTAAACCCACTTTCTCGTCACGTCCTGTCCTGTCCTACCCAGACCGGTAACCCCTATAACTTAAGTCCCTATAATATAATAACTTAAGTTAATTGGTCCCGCAGTGAACGTTTAAGGTTGCAACCAGCATAACGCTGTTGCAACTAAACCACATAGTCCCCTCGTAATCACCTACTCAATAAAACCGTAATATTTGCTAAAACTGTACATTATATTATCAACCGTGCAAAATATTGCGATCCATGCATTAATTGCACTAAATGTTAACAAAAGCATCATATAATCATTCGTGTTCCAGTTTATTTAGCAAAAGGGGATCCCAGTGGTCCTAAACCCTGTTGAATGGTTTGTTCTAGTATACGTGCGCGTAAACGCCAGCATAAACGATCGTTCGGTACGCTTGGACTTCAAGCTGGCGGACCGCATCTCGCAACCCAACCTGCCGCAGGCCACCTGGAAGATCAAAGTCACGCAGCTCGAGTGCTTCAACACGCTGGGGTAAGCATTTCTGACCCGTTGTCCTAAGTGAATGACAAACGGGACGCGACGCGACGTGGTGTCGTATACTCCCTCCACCACCACAGCACCTACTACAGCCTTTTAATGTCCCACTGCTGGGCCTTTGTCATAGGAGAGAGGGATTTAGAGCTTAGACCGCCTCGCTGCTCCAATGCGGTTTGGCGGGCGTTAACGTCCTGTGTTAACAACCGGGACCGACTGCTTAACGTTCTCTCGGAGGCACGGGGGTGAAACACCGCCGACTATACCAACTCCGGGCTGGTACTGAGAATTTCTTTACAGAAAACCCCAATACTTAACAATTATTTGCCCAACTCGGAAACTCGAGAATTACTTGACAGAAAAACTCTAAATTTTTTTTAGAACACCTTGAGTTTACTGATGATTTACTCTTTTCACAGCAAATACCGGGACGGTATCCTGGACGCCATCACTGCATCGCTCCCGTCCACACCGTTCACCACCACCGCCGATAGAGATGAATATTTAATAGGTAAGTAAAGTTATTAGTGATTAGCACCTATTAGGTATATTAGTGTATCTTGATTTATATATTCTTCTATGTACGGTATCTAAGCAGGACCTGACTAATTTCTATAATTAGGTTTTAAAAACCTTATTCTAAGTTAGTGATCATCACAAAAGGAAACCCACTGAATTATTTCGATATGCTTTATTGTGTGAAATAAAAAAATAAAAAATACGCACCGAATTGAGAACCTCCTCCTTTTTGAAAGTCGGTTAAAAATAACATTTCATAGCAAACCTTCAATGGATAAAAATTATTTATATAAGTATTATCAAATAAGTCCAGTGGTTTTCATTTTTTAATAGAAACGGAAAGACACAGATACGGATTAGAGGGTTTGACGATCTGACTAAAGTAATTTCTTACCAAAAAAAAATTAAACAAGTTAAAAGGCAGGTTTTTTATTAGGTAGATACAAGTGACTATTAGAATTTACTATTATTTTTTGTTTTCACAATTTTATTAAACAAAGTATTGAAAAACGTAACTACGAAGATGGGTACAGGGTAGGTAGGTACCTACCTATGTCTAAAAATTAAACTATCGGTTCACAATACTCGCCTGCAGCTCGGGTCAACATTTCTCAACTGTAATTTCCAACTTACCGTACTTGTGAATAGCTATTATTTCTCCACAGCACCCCCCGGCTGCCTGCAGTACTACCCGGACCGCGCGGGTTTCTTCGAGTCGTTCAACTACAACCGCGGATCTGGGCCCTATATAGCCAACTTGAATTACGCCACCTGCTTCAAACGATCATCCGACGTTTGCGGTATCAAGTAAGTCGAAATCTTCTTCAATGTAATACAGGGTGTAAGGAGACCGCTTCCGAAAACTTAACGCTATTACTATACTGCCTAAACATAATTCAATATACCAATAACCATTAATTTACTTGTAGTATTAGTGGTTTAGTGTTTCGTCGTCGTCGTTATCAACCGATCGACGTCCTGCTGGACATAGGTCTCTTGAAGGGACTTCCACACGCCACGGTCTTGTGCCACTTGTATCCAGCGGGAGCCGCTGGATACAAGTGGCACTGGAGTGGCGACTCGTTTGATGTCGTCGGTCCACCTAGTGGGGGGTCTACCAACACTGCGCTTCCCGGTGCGAGGTCGCCACTCCAGCACCTTGCGTCCATCGGTTCTCCAAACTATGTGCCCCGCCCATTGCCACTTCAGTTTCGCAACCCGCTGAGCTATGTCGGTGACTTTGGTTCTTCTACGGATCTCCTCATTTCTGATCGCGTAGAGAAACTCCGAGCATAGCTCTCTCCATCGCTCTCTGAGCGACTGTGAGCTTTCTATATCGGCCTCGCCGCAATGTGTGAAGCATGCTTTAGCATCGTCACACCTATTCTCTCGACCCGCAGGTTGACAGCTGCCAGTTTCGACGTCGCGTACCAGGACGACAGCAACCTGTACGTGGACACGGACTGCAAGGCGAACCCCTTCGTGCAGGGCCGGCCGATGTCCGAGGACTATCTCGCCATCCCCGAAGCGGAGACCGCTGACGGGCTGAGAGGAAGCAGGTTCTGCGGCAGCAGCGCCGCCAACCAGATCATTGCTTGTAAGTGGAGCTTTTAATCATCATCACAGTACAGGGCACGGGTCTCCTCACAGAAGGGTAAGGAAGGAGATTTGACATGCCCGCGAACCAATCTTCGCGTGAACGGCAGGGTTCGCGGGTCGCCATGAGTCTCGCGTATTTGTCCACGGCAACGCGAGCGGTGAGCCGCACGATTTCACTGAGATTGATGGACCGAAGTTGATTTAAATTTTCCAGGAATATAGGTTGTTTAATATCACTGTTTGTCCCCAGCAACGCCACCGGGTCCTCTCTACGTGCACTTCCATAGTGACAATTTGGTGACGCAGGACGTGCCCGAGTCGGGCTACCGTTTCACCTACAACGTGCTCAACAACTGTTACCTCAAGTGAAACGCAATGAAACGCCATGAAACGCCATGAAACACCGTTCGTATATACCACAGACTTATAGAGAACAGACGTGGCATAACTACTTTAGAAACGTGTCATAAACGCATACACGCACAATCCGACCACACAAAATGGCGCGTGTTCGTTGTTATGTCTCGAGTTGTGCGTGTGTGTTTATGTATACATTCTATTGAGGGCATCTTGGGTGGCGAATCTGCCTCAAAATGGCCGATACTTTTTATATGAAAATTAGGACATTATATTTTCATCTCTATTATAATCTATGGTATCTACCAGCGCTTGGCGTTTTAGACTTATGTCGCTGGATGTAGTTTAGCGGAAAGCTCTTAAAATTCAACCCACGAAACTTGCCAATAGAAAAGCTACTTATAGTAAGTCACGCCCATTCCCCCAAACTACTCTCGGAACTTCTCGAGGCGTAATTGAGGAATCGCGAGCCTCGATTTCTTACGATGTTGTACCTAGTAAGGTGTCTGCCAATTGAAACAGATTAATCACATTTAGAGAAACAGATTATTTATTTACTTGACTAGTGTTTTAATTGGTTGGATTTAAAAATCCAGCTAAAAAATATGTAGCTAAAGCTAAACTAGATTTAATGAAAGTGTTTAAACTACTACCATGGTAAAAATCCTTTGTAAGGATGCCGATATTTCGATCCAGTTGTAAGAATCGTGGTCAGGACTCCCATGTCATCATTATCTTAAAGGATTTTAAACGTGGTAGGTAGGTAGGTAATGTATTTAACGATTTTTAAAACATGTCTACAAAATTTCTTTGACTTTAGATGGTTAATACTCAAATTAGAATCAAATTTCGTTTGTATAGCGCGCGCTAGAATGTGTTAATTAACCTAAAATAGCTATTGATTTTACTAAATGTTTCAAGTAAGTTGGATTTGCAAAATTTTGTAATTCATGAATCATTATGATTCATGAGACGGCTACTCATTTTTCTGATTCATACATAAATCAAGTTTAGTATGATTCATAATTTTTTTGATTCATAGTTATACGTTTATTCACACTGTTGTTAAATTAAAAAATCATCGAAATAAATAGAAATCTGGACAACAAGATAAATATGTTCGAAATTCTCTTATTATTAACTTTTGTTTTAATTCAAGATGGCGACTGCCGACTGATTTATTAGTTTTAAGTAATTTAATAGTTTAAGATAGTAATTGAAAACTTAAGCGATGGCATTTATTATTTATTATTGAATTGCAATTAATATTTGTATACGGACATAAATAAATATTAAAGTTATATTTGTGTTTTATTTTGAACAATACCTACAACAAAATAATAATACTGTAGTTACTTATTTTGATATATTTTTTTTGTATTTATTTGTACCTATAATTTCAAATAAACTGCTTTTTTTGTTATACAAAAACCTCACCAGTAACATAATATCAATTAATATGAATATACTAATATGGTATTTGCTAGTATAAAATCGCCATAAAAAGGTTTGCAATAAAAACAGATAGAATCTAGTTTATACAAATTTTTATTGTGATATATAATTAATTCATATAAATATCCTATGTTTCATTTTTAATATACAATACTCAACATTATATAAAAAACAGTATATAAATGCAATAAAATTAATACAATATTTCAAATTATAATACCTACTTACAAAAATATACTTAGTTATATAAAAACATCAAAAAATATTTACATTTTTTCTTATTTTAAGCTCCTCATATAAAATGCAAATGACAGATCATCGATTTACTAAAACATCACTTGATGCATACATGATTTTTCATTGATTCATACATTTTTTATTTCATGAATCATTATTCATAAATGTTTATTCATTATACATTACTAATTATTCTATACAAATAATAATAAAGCTAGACGAATAGGGTACATGGCTACTGATTGTGATTTTTTGTGATAGATTTTAAGTATGACAGTAGGTAAGTAAATATTGCGATAAAATTAAAACAATATTTTAAAGCACAGCATAAAATTCAAAAGAGCGGCTTTTGTTTTGGCCATTTTTCGTTTTTAAGTCTTAGCAACAATTCTCTCTTAAATAATAAAGAAATACTCTAAGGATCTTTTAAAGAGAAAGAGGAAAAAGTGTACAGTGTACCAATTTTGAATAAAGTTTATTTGGCTTTGAAAAGTCAAGTCAAATAAACTTTACTAATTACTTAACGCTGGCAGCGTTGACAGTAATGTTTCTATACCAGGTTGCTGACAGATAATAATAATTAAACATCGAAATAAGCCGCCGTCGCAAATGATATCTGCATACTTATTGTAACTCAATTTAATGGTATAGGGTCGATATTTAATTAAACGTCAGAAACTGTGATGTTAATAAAGAATAATATATAATATATAACAAATACACGCAAATATCCCTATGCAGGCTTGCAGCTTATCTGCACAAAGCCTAATATTTATTATAAACTAGCTTTTGCCCGCGACTTCATCTGTGTGGAGTTAGGTTTTCCAAAAGTCTTTGTTTTTCAGGGATAAGAAGTAACCTATGTCTACTCTCCTATAGTATACCTATACAAAATTCATTGAAGAACAAACTAACCAACATACTTTCGCATTTATAATGTATTGTGAGCATCCATAACATAATTTACTGAAACATCGATTGATTCATGATTTATCTTTGATTCATACACCTATGTATATTTTCTATACATGAAAATATATTTTTGAATTCATAAAAAATACGTTTTTAGAATTCATATAAAAATAACAAACATGTTTAAGTACATTGCTAATTCATTATAATTATGTGGAAAGGACGGTACATATTATTTGTTTTTGACTATGTTAATTTATTTCATTTTTTCAAATTTAATTTTTTCGTAATATATTTCTCATATCCTAGCTTAAAACCCTGGGTTCACTATTATTATAAAAACTCATATTTACATATTACTCTCTTACATTATACATTTAAAAATATTCTCCCGCTTAACATTTCCCCCCAAAAAAAGGGGGTATACACTTAAAATCAATTTTAAAAATTCGTTGCTTGTAGAAATTAAGTACAATACGGACGGAATCAAATGCAATAACATTCTAATTAAATTATCATTTTTTTCATTTTTTTTTAAATTGATTGTAAATCGAGCAAACTTTACTCGAACGAGCGTTACATAGCCAAGCGTGACGGCTCAGTCTCATTCCATACCCACAATTTGTATTAAGCTAGAACCTTTAGAATAATGTTCCAACACTATTCTGAAGGTTCTAGTTGACAGACAGAATAGCGCTATTAAAAACACTATATTTCGACTTTTAATTCGATGCAGTAAACTGACGTTTTATGGGTTTTTGGACGTTTTACTACTTTTTGACGAAAAAAAAACAGGGATGGGGGAAAAAATAGAGGGGGGATGAATGATATGAATGATATGAATGATTCATATGATTACAACATGAATTATATTTTTATTTTATCTTTATTCACTATAGTAAAAGCTTTATTTTTAAGAGGATATAGTAGATAATGTTAGATATCTACCTGTAATAACTTCCTAAATTATGTAACTTTAAAACTTTATGAAATTAACTATGAAATTGTAGTGTGTAAAAAGTTTAATGATATGAAATGAACCTTATCAAATCACTATGGAGATTAGGTTGACATCATTATTTTACGGAATGACATTTTGAAACGTCAGTTTACTGCATTCAATTAAAAGTCCGAGTATAGACGTCAGCTATAGTCTGTAGCTATATTATTTATATAAACTAACATTAACTAACATACATAATAAGGTTTTTTTTATAACAGCTGGACTATTGTTGTCTGTCAATAAATAAATACAATACAAAATGAAGTGCTCAGCGCACATAAAGAAGTTTTTCTTCAATTAGTACATCTTTCCTGTAATTGCATGTTGAAGGTAGGTATATTTTCTATTGTCTATAGAAAGGGGGTCCCCTGCTTATGGTGTAAGTAGAAAGGGGTATTCCTTTGCTGCCGTATATAGGTTCTGGAGCGTTCTCATAGTCCACGTCATAATATATGTTGTTCTGGTTCTGGAAATGTAATAAAACAAACTTAATAAAAATACATTTAACAGACATTGTTTAATATAAAAATATAAAATCATAACCAAAGTTACCCGATGCAACCAACAGGAGGGTAACTTTAGAATCGCGTTGTCAGTTTTTAATAATTAATAATGTTTCTTTTTTTATATCTGGCACACTGTCCGGCCATCTTTCCTTTTTGCAATCTCATTCACACACGCAAAAGTCTTTTAATATGTAAAAATCAAATAATTACAATAAAGCATTATAAGCAGGCACTGAAAATTTCTTGACAGAAAACCCCCAATACCTAATAATGATATGCCCGGCCCGGGTATCAAATCTGGGACCTTGTGATTTGCGGTCGAATATGCTAACCACTAGACCAACGAGGCAGTTATGATGATAACGGGACCTCAAAATTTAGCAGAAAATTTTTTTCGCTCGCACAACGATTTAGGTGTTATTATGTGACTTACGTGCATACTCCTGGCACGCGACTTCGGTCGCGGCACGAGGAGATCGGCTCGCTCTTGCACGTGGCTGGACGCTTCTGAGCTGGTGGACTCGGACGCCATGTGGTTGGTGTAACCTGGTGAAACATACAGTCTTTTGAGTCGGTGTGTGTTGATACTTAACAATGGAAGCTAGTGTGATGAACCCCTAAAAGGGGGTTAAATAAGGTATGAAAGTTTGTATGAAAGTCCGTCATTCTTCAAGTTAATTATATCAATGAAAATCGGTATTTGTACTGGCGGTTAAAAATAAAGAACTACATGTTTAGAGAATTTTGGAAAAACTAACCCCAAGTAGGTTCAATGGGGGATGAGATAAATGTTTATGAGATTTGTATGAATCCACGTGAGCGAAGTCACGAGCATCAGCTAGCTTTTCAATACATTTACAGGAACGATCCTTGAATACTATACTTCGACTTTTAATTCGATGTAGTAAACTGACATTTCATTATGTCATTCCGTAAACATTAGTTTACGGAATGACAACCTAATTTCAATAGTGATGTGATTAAAATTTCATTTCAGTTCATTTATAAATAAAATTATAAAATCGTTTAAATGTTACATAATAAGACCTTAAAATATGTAATTGTATATAGAAGGAATAATCTACCTCTATCAGGCATACACTATTTAACGTTTCATAGACTACAATTTCATAAAGTTTAAACTTTACATAATTAGAAAGTTATTACAGGTAGGTATCTATTAGATATATCTACTAGATATTTCCTCATAAAAATATTTTTTTACTGTAGTAAACAAAGATAAAATTAAATAATTAATGATGTGAAGATGTGAATCATTCACATCATTCACTTTTACGAAAAAGAAAATAGGGATGTTTCCCTATTTTTTTTTTTCGTCAAAAAGTAGCAACCCATGAAACGTCAGTTTACTGCATCGAATTAAAAGTCCGACTACTATTTGAGATTTCCGCCCCCGTTTAAAATGCAGAAATCTATCAATTTTTCATAGAAACGAGGATTCAAAGACTGCGTCCACTGTCCGTACGTACCGTACAGGTTGTGGTGTGACGCGGCGGTGTTGGCGCGCGACGTGTTCAAAGTGCCCGTGTGGTGGCCGCCGTGGAGGCCCATCCTGGAAACATACACACATACATGTACATAATGAATTTTCATGATGCGCGCGCACAGGGAAATTTTTTTCCAAATATCATTTTGCAAACATCCTCTGCTGTCGATTAAAAAAAAAATCACGCAAATCGGTTCAGTAATCTCGGAGAATTTGGTAAAACGAATAAATTTACATAGAATGCTGGAGCGCCGCGTGAAACGAAATTATTCGTGAAAGCGCAACTTTAAAGTTCCATAACTTTTTCAGATTTTGAGATAATTTAATGATTCTATCACATTTTTGTTTTATGGCACTGTAACATCTCCTACATGTGGCTAGTCTGTACCTGGGCAGCGGCACGGGCGGCAGCGTGGGGTACGCGCCGAACATGGCCGAAGATGGCCGAGTCGCCATCGTCGCCGTGTGCTCCGCTTGCTGTTTCACAAATAATCATAACATTAATTAATTATTATAATTATGACACATTATTATAATAACAAACCATATATCTACCGCTGCTTATGTTGTTCTATACCTGCCCAAGAAAGTCCCATCAAAATTGGTACAGCCGTTTCGTGAACCCAGACAAACCGAGAGACAAAAAATAAAAAAAAATTGTGTTTGAATCGTTCAATTAATCATGTCAAATTAAATATGAGAACTTTTACGAAATCACAGACAGACATTTCAATTTTGTTTACTTGATGAAATGTATCGACTTTAACCAAAATGGGTCCGGTGATATTTGAAGTAAGAGTCACCCCAGTTGGAGTTAGTAAAAGTACCTCAGTTAATTAGTGGATTACTTACTAATTAATTACCTCACTTAATTAGTTAATATGTAAACTTGTATGACATGATTCTTACCGCATAATGGTTTGCCTGCACCATAGCTTCGGCTATTTGCGCCCATCGCATCCTCTCCTCCAGTGTCACCTAAGAATCAAATAATAAGCTTGATGAATCAAATGAAACTTTGTATGAATCAATTGGTACACAATAGCAATTTGTGTGCATGAATTAAAATCATTTGCTGGATGAATCAATTGGTATACAAACTTACATATAAGTGAATCAAGCATGAATCAGTCTGAAGCGTATGATGAATCAAGTGATTTGTTTTTATCTGGTACATTTATAAATTTTATCATATAAATAATACTGAAAAAAGCTGTTTTTATGAATAATTTAATTTCAATGAATAATATTTTAATTTGCTGTATACATACTAGGTTGATATTACATTTTTATGTATGATTGAAAATGTACCGTTTTCTAAACTAATACACTGATCGCGAGTAATGAAACTCCTCGTCATGAATATTAACATCGTCATGAATCAGTTGAAAATAATGAATCAATTGGATGTTTATCAAGGGCGTCGCCAGCCGCTGGCCAAGGGGGGGCGATGCAAGATGCCGATGAAATTATAGTATGTAGAAAAAAACAAAAGAGTGAAAAAATTTCGTGGTTTTTCTAGTGCTGCAAAGTTAGCAGATATGTCTTTCGAAACTGCAAAACTGGAGACTACTGGTAGTGGTCCTAACAACATATTAAAAAATCAGAATTTTCTTTTCAAACTATAGCTTATTTAATATTTATATTTTTTCAAATCTCTAGGGGGGGGCAGCTGCCCCCTCCTGCCCCTACCTGGCGACGCCCTTGATGTTTATATGAATCATATGAAACTGTTACCTGGTACGGCGGTTGTCCGACGGGCGGCGTCTTGACTGTGTTGGCGGTCATGTAGTTGAACACCGGCGAGCCCATGCCGGCGGCTTTCTGTTCACGAGACCACTTGCGGCTAAGAGAATAATAACAGAGTGTTGTGAAACAGTTATTTGTGCAACAAGGGAGCAAAGTTCGTTTTTAACCCCCGACGCAAAAACGACGGGGTGTTATAAGTTTGACGTGTCTGTGTGTGTGTGTGTGTGTGTGTGTGTGTGTGTGTGTGTGTGTCTGTTCCCCTGTAGAGCTCAAACGCGTGGACCGATTTGAATGCGGTTTTTTTTGTTTAAAAGGTGAATTAGTCGAGAGTGTTGTTAGCTATGTTTGATGAAAATCGGTCCAAGATGGCCGCCGCTACAAAATGGCGGATCACATATTTTTTCACAACTCCCTTAATATGGGTATCAAATGAAAGGGCTTGACTAGTAGAATAGCATTATGCAAATCCAAGATGGCCGCCGCCACACAATGGCGAATGTCGGGGGTTTTTAAAATTTCTAATTTATACTTGTTGCTGTGTGTACTGAGTTTGAATTTCGTGCAAGCGAAGGATTTTTCAATTGAATCACGAGTATTAGCGCGCGTGATTCAATTGTAAAATCTAGGCTAGCGCGTGATTCAATTGTACAATCTAGGCTAAGTTAGAATCTTGAGCTTGAATAGAAGAAAGTAATCACGTTGTTCACGTTTGACACATACAACTTTTCACCTCACTAGCGAAAATATACAAGATTCGAATGAATTAACTCTTAGGACATACATAAATATACAATGGTAAAGTACTGAACATTTCGTAAATGACACAAATGCGAGTTTGCACCATTCTAAATTCAAAATACTTGTTTTAACTGAACGAACAAAGTTGACTTTTGCTCACCAGTTCTAAGAAATAAATGAGCGCTTACTGAACTAAAGAGATAATTCAGCGTTCAGTTACAAATAGATGTAAAAATTGAAAAGAGGTTAAATATAACATAATATTCAACATATATGCTATTCTGTTATGCTACAACTTGAAAACTGTCATATTTAAACAATTACTTCTTAGTTTAAAATATGAGCTCAATAATATAGGCTATTATTTCGAAATCACACAACATAAATTTTAACCATAATCAAATTGTTCACCTCCATGACAAAAGAGCGGCCAGAGTCAGGGCAATAACTAGTGCAGCCGCGAGTGAAGCACCCACGGCCACGCCTATCACCTCGCCGTCCATCTCACACGTGGAGCCGTAGTAGCCGGACGTGCATCTGGAATTCAAACAGACAACTTGGCGCTCGCTTCGCTCGTGGCACTTTGTCTCCCAAGAGGTATCCGAGGAAATGATAATGGTAACAACCTAATATAAATTTTATTAAACAGGACAGTCAGCATCTATGTAAGTAATTTTAGTTATTTTCTTTATTTAATCTAGATTCTAGAAGTTTAGCCCTTGACTGCGATCTCACCTGATGGTGAGTGACGATGCAGTCTAAGGTGGAAGCGGGCTAACTTGGAAGAGGTATGGCAGTTTTTATTAAACCCATACTTCTGATAAGTTTCTACGCGACATCGTACCAGAACGCTAAATCGTTTGACGGCACGGCTTTGTCGGTAGAGTGGTTATTAGCCACGGCCGAAGCGCACCAGACCAGACCAGACCAGAGAATTTAAAAATTATAAAATGCCAAATTGCCCCTGCCGGGAATCAAACCCGCGACCCCACACCGACCGACTTTATGACCACAGTGCTCCGAATTTCGGCCACGGCGGCCAAACTCAACAGAGACAGGGCCAACTACGCAGGAGATATTATAGTGGACAGTTGTGCAATATAATATCTCCCATAGTGCACACTTGTGTACTAAGTATAATATCTCCTAAAGTACACACTTTTGCACTATAAGACCACAGCCCTCACCACTGCGTCAGGGAGGTAGTCAACTAGTAAGTTATGATAAAGGTTACACTTACGTGCAATAAGGCTGCCCATTCGTGTAGCGACAGACGCCGCGTTCGCTGCAGTGCGACGCGGCGCACGCGCGACAGTCGCGGCCCGGCCGGTGCGCGACAGTCGCCGCGTCCAGTGTCGTGTCGGGACAGGCGCACCTACAAAAATACATACATACATTTCATTAGTTCAATTTCCAGGATAAAAAGTATCCGATGTCAATATTCCAGGATGGATATTGTAACGAATTTCATCGTGATCGGCTCAGCAGTCGTGCCGTGAAAGGATAAGAGACACGTCCAGTTTTTGAACCAACTTCCAAAAAAAGCGGAGCTTTTACAATTGGGTTCGTTTTTTTTTTTCTATTTAAGTAGGGACACAAGATTTAGAAGTATTTCTCCGAGATGTTTGCAGCGACTTGCGTCTTTTTTTTATTGATAGATGGTTTTTGCTAACTTTAGTCAAAGAGAATTTAAAAAAAAATTACCTAAAAGCTCCCCAAGTGTTCGTGCAGACGGCAAGCGCGTGACAATCGTTCAAATCCGAATTGGAACACTCGTCCAAATCTGTAACAGAGAATGATACACTTAAAAATTAAGAGGGGGGTGATTTAAAGGGAGGGGGGAATTGATGACCCGACACAAATGACCTCTATTAATACATCTGCTGAGTTGATTTTAATGCCGATTCAAGGTATTTATATTGATAGAGGTCAGTGCCCGATACTATGAATGTTGGACCTGATATTGTGCCCACATATGACTCATCTAGACCCAATGTGACTCCCATATGACCAATCCTAATTCGATGTTCCAAATGACTCACTTAGACCCAATGTGACCCACATATGACCCACCTGGAACGGATGTTCTCACATATGATTCACCTGGACTCAATGTGATCCACATGCTACTCACCCACTAAAGGCAGCACGCTGCCCACAACGCTGTCAACCCACAGCGCAGAAGCGCCGATGTTGTTGGACCTGCGCCTTATGACGCCGATTATGTGCTTCTGTATGTCCGTAGCCACCGAAGCACGCAGGGTCTCAGGTGTTTCTTGCATCTGGAACATGAAGAAAATTATTGGAAATTAAACAATTAAACAAATAATATTGTAAGAATTCTTTATCTGGTATTCCCTTTTTTCAATTCAATTCAATTCAATTAATCAATATGTTAGTTTTATGTATCAAGTTTAAAAAACGTTCTAACATGTTTTATCTTTTAAAAATTCAATACCTAAATACAATCACAGTTTTTTGGACAATCGAACTGTGCGCCACTATCGGTTGCTAATTTCATAGGATATCCCAATTCAGATCAGACACTATTAATTCAATTCTATTCTATTTACAGATATTTCAGAACTTCAGAACGCCTGAATATTTAAAAATAGTTGTGTATTAGAGTTGATCTATAGTTATAAAAAGACTTGTCCTGACAGACTGACTGGACTTTGACAATTGTTAAGAAAACTCACCAATACTGTATAGTTGACATACACCCCTCTATGGTCCTCGTCTCCCTTGTGGATGGAATTGACCGATCCGCTCACGAAGTCGTCCGAAAATGGAGTCATTGAGAATGCTGAGTCGATCTGTGGATTTGTCAATACAGGGTATATGGGGACCGCTATCGAAAATTTAGCGCTATTATCATACTACCTAAACACAATCCAATACCAATAAGAATTTACGATTTTTCAAATCTACCAATAACAATTTACGATTTTTCAAATCGGTAATGTATATGTGCATAACGCGGGTTCAATACCCCGTGAGCGGTGGGCGGCCGGCGACAACTTTAGGTATTTAGTCGTAAGCTGATTGCATTAACATTGCGAACTTTTTTTTAATGCAGGAAATATTTTAATTTTTTTTTTCACGTTTTTTTGTGGTATCTTATCAGTAATAATCACTACTATTTAATTACCTGTCTTCGTTTCCGATACTGATACCTTTATACCGATTAAGAAATAAGTAATTTTGAATTTGGATCTCGATCTTCAATCGATTTTACTAATTGATATTCATATCAATTAGTAAAATATGATTCATTAGATCATATGATTATTTATTCATGATTATTTATTATTTATTCATTAGATCATATGATCAATTAGTAAATAATAATAGAATATGATTGATTAGTAAAATATGAATTAAACTAATGATTCGATTAATCGATTTCGGTATTATCGATTCAGAAATCGATTTTTTATTCAAAATGCTCTACGTCAGAATATGAGAGCAGACTTACCGCTCTGAGAGCTTCGTAGCTCATCTGTTGGTAAGGATCCGATTCCTTGTCGGCCAGTTTGGCGTCCCAAGCGACCTGAAAACATTGTTTTTACTATTATATAAAAAAATTCAAAAATTCAACTATTTAAGAATACTAAGATATAAGAACTACACTAGTTTTTGTCCGCTCGCATGAATTTCGGTTTTTCACAAATCTCGAGGGAATCGCGGTTCCCATTTCCGTTCCCTTTTCCAACCTTTATACGTATTTTTCACTTCCAGAATTAATGTTCGACATCATGACGCGACTGACAACGGACAAAAGTACATGACAGATAAAATATTGATCTACCCTCAATTACATCATATATTACAGTGACAAAACTTACGTTTAGGCTATCCAACACTTATCAGAAGGTGGTGAAACAGGCCTTAAAAGAGAAGTAAGTTAAGTATTAGAGAGCTGGTGAGTTACCTTTCTATCGTATATGCGGTCTACCCTCAAATTCATGATAAGAGAGACCACCCTTCTACAGGGGTCCCGGTGGATTCTCCTAGCGTACCCGGGCCGACACTGACAACTGGATATACCTGAAAATAAGAATTAATATCCGGATTTATATATCAACTAGCGGGCCCGGCAGAGGTCGTCCTGCCAGGTGCTGTGATTCGGTATTATTATTGTTTTATTACAGTTATAATTAGCCATGATTTTATAAAATGACGTAGAATCTGAATTCAGAATAATTTATAGAATCACTAAATTATCTTATAATAAAGTTCGTAAACTAAAACACGATTACGCTTAATAATATAATTTAATATAATTTAATAATT
Source organism: Melanargia galathea (assembly GCA_920104075.1). NCBI lineage: Eukaryota > Metazoa > Arthropoda > Insecta > Lepidoptera > Nymphalidae > Melanargia > Melanargia galathea. The sequence continues at coordinate 21,686,663 of OV049868.1, forward strand.
TAGTGTATTTTATATAATTTACAATTTAATATTAAAAAATATAATTTAATAATTTAGTGTATCTATACTAATAAATAAAATTGAAGTGTCTGTCTGTAATATCGAAATAACTACCTCATATTAAGCTCATATGGTTATTTGAACGCTACCATAACCGAATCACACGTTTTTAAATTTTTTGTCTGTCTGTCTGTCTGTCTGTCTGTCTGTCTGTCTGTCTGTCTGTCTGTTTGAACGGGCTAATCTTCGGAACGGCTGAACCGATTTTGACGGGACCTTCACATACAAGTAGAGAATTAACCAGGGAGTAACATAGGCTACTTTTTTAACCGACTTTCAAAAAAGGAGGAGTTGTGTTTTTCTACCTATGTACACCGATATCTCCGAGATTTCTGAACCGATTTGCGTAATTTTTTTTTTAATCGATAGAGAAACATTGCGACCCTGTTCTATAAAAAATTTGGATTCCAACTTCTCAATCCTGATGCTGTAGGGGACCTAATCCCCAAAACTAATGGGTTTTAGAAACTTTCGGTTATTTAAATTGATATTGGGGATACCAATTAAAGACTTTATCGTTGAATGAACTCGAGTAGGTACATATCCAACTCCTCAACCCTGATGCTGTAAGGAATTGTATTCCGAAATCGTGGGGATCCCACGGGATTTTTTCGTTTTGGGGACGGGTTTCTACAGATAAGCTACTTTTTGTTCTGTAAAATCAAAAGTTCCCACGGGATTTTTAAAAACCTAAATCCACACGGGCGAAGCCGTGGGCATCATCTAGTAATTTAATATAATTTAATAATTTAGTGGACGGATCGGGCTGTTTAGCATGCAGATAGCTATTATGACGTAGGCATCCGCTTAGAAAGGATTTTTGAAAATTCAATTTCTAAGGGGGTTGAAAGTCTGTATTGTAAAAGTCTTATATGAATCCACGCGGATGAAGTCGCGGGCATCAGCTAGTCTATGTATATGTATCTATATGTATTTGTAAATATGTATCTATTTACCTGCTTCAGTCCTACACTTTTCGTTCTGCGCCTGATCACACGTGGAATCGTCGCCCACTATACAAGTGTCAATTCTGAAAACAAACAAAAAATGTTGATTTCAGAATCTTATTTATATTTAAAGATACAAAATCAAATGGATTTCTTAAGCATTGTCGGTTTATCCAGATGCTGTTTTTTTATTTTAGCAAACGGCATTTGATAATGTGGCTAATTCTGTTGTATACAATCTCTAAACTAAACTAAATTGACAGGTTTAAAAATAGTGCTATCGTTTTCCGCAGATAACGTAGTGAAAGAGATAAGAATATATTTAACTCTGTTATTTTAGTTTAAGTTTAGAGATTGTGTATAACATAATTAGCCACAATATATACATAAAATATAATCAAAGAAATAGAAATTACAAAAACTGTAGGGTACTTCTACAAAACAGTGCACGGCATTAGCGGTCACGAAAAAGGATGTTCTGTATTCGACCCGTATGTACATAATATGTAATGTAAATAATTGTATGTTCGCGATTATTTCAAAAACCGATGAATCGATTTTGATGATTTTTTCACAATCGTAATCTACATACTTTCAGAAAGGTTTCAGTATATAACACACCTAGTTACCATTCTTATGTACGAAGTTACACGCATAAATATACTCATATGTCACGATCATTTTTAATTTGGTACCTACATCGACTTCTGTGAGATTGCTGGACCAAAGGCGGTTAAATTTTTCCTAAAATACACCTTGCTCTATAATAGTTACATTACAAACGTGCAAACTGAGTCACAAATCATTTTATCGGACCTCTCACTCGCACTTACAGACCTTATGGAACTGCAACCTCATTTTTTGGTGTTGTGTGTAACAGTAAAAAAAGATTTGTAGATAGTCGGTAAAAGGTTATAAAGAGCGAGGGAAAGCCCACACAACCCTATGATCGTACCCTGGACACAGGTTTTTTTCTAACTGAATTCCTGGTTACCGAGGTTAGTTCCCACTAGTTCAACTGAGTAGTTCAACCGTTGAACTAGTGAGACTTTTTTGTCCCATTAGTTCAACTGAATCTAGTTTTTTAAAAAGTTGAACTAATGGGACAATATAGTTGAACTCAGGTAGTGCGTAGTGCGGGGAATTCATCAGATTAAATTAAGTCAAAATTGAAATTAATTAATTTATAATAATAATAGCGTTTAATACCTGTCGCGACAAACGGTCGCGAATCGCGATAAATGTAGATATTGACAACAAAGACTAAAAATATAAATCACTTAATCATTAAAGCTAGCAACACCGAGGCTCTTAATTGTCCAGTCTTAAACTTAGATTCTATGGCGAGTTAACCCGCCTCTATATCCGTAGGAGATCTATGGTCTAGTTATCTATGGTTTAAATACATCTCCGCGGTACCGCCAATTTGCAACGTGGCGGCGGCGCGTGTGGTTCGAGATTGGATAGCTGGTGGCGTGGCGACTGGCGTCCACCCCCCTGGAAACTAAGGTTAGTGATAGAGGATAGAGATTATGGATTATGAGAGATTAGATTACTTTAGATAGATAGATTTAAGTGTTGACTTCTGGCCAGAAGGGGTCCAAGAAAGCAGACCCGATTCATGTTTCCACTCAGGTCACTCGAAGAGAGATTAGACGGAGCGCCCCCCCTGGTGACGTGGTCTCAGCGGGTCGCATCCGAGGGTTCCCAGATTAGAAACCCGATAAGAGATAGACTGGAAGGCTGCTTGCCGTTGCGGCGGCAAACGGCTTCCAGAAGGTTCCGAGATACGAACCCGATATGTGTTCCACTCTCTATGAAGAGCGACTGCAGTGACCTGTGAGAGAGACCCCCTACTCCTGGGCTGAACTCGTCCTGAGACGAGTTCTGCCCGGGCATAATTTGTATTACAGGCAAGGTTGCGGCCCCCCCCACTTGAGTGATAACCATGGCGTCAATTAGGACCCACGCCGGGGTGCTGGGCGGATGAACAGACTCCACTAGGAACTTGGGTAAGTGCATAAGCCACATGCTCACAATAATCATTCACGGTACCTCTGGTCTAGTCACCCGAATCCAGGCAGATTGTTAAACGTGTAAAACTTGAGACAAAAAAGGAGGTAGCCGCGACAATACCCATGATCACGTAGCTCACCTGTGTGCTGTCTGCTGTACGTATACTATTTTTTACTATTTCAAATTTAGTTTTGACCACACCAAGCTGGTAAAATATATGCTCGTAGCTCGTTAAGTTCAAATACAATGTATAGACGTGGCAAAGATTTATTATATTTATAAAAAACTATAATAATATGTATTTTTAATTAAGCTAACTATTGGAATCTTTTTTTGTTCGATTACAAGTCAGTATTAGGGTGAGGCTACCAATTTTGCTACAAATGTTGCAGTAGTGACTTAAAAGTAGTGGAATGATTAATAATCACACTAATATTATAAAGGCAAATAAAGGCGAGATTATGCCCTGACTTAACACATAGGCTACTTTTTATCCTGGGAAAATCCACAGTTCTCACGGGATTATAAAAAACCGAAATCTATAACTGCAGCTATAGGTAGATTACTATAGCATACTTCCTTGAAAATAGGTATAAAGGTTGGAAAAGAGAGTGGGAGCAGGAACGGGAACTGGAAATCCAAGATTCCCTCGGAATTTGTGAAAAACCGAAATTCACGCGGGCGAAGCTGCGGGCAGAAGCTAGTTTATTAATAAATGTATACTGAAATATCAATTTTTTTGTGATATTTGTTTTTTTTTTGTTGGTGTAGTGTTGGTGGACAAACGTTATCTGGCTATAAATAAATATGCTTTACACACAAATAATTTAATTTCACTTAATTTAATCAATTTCCTTGAATTCCCCGCACTACCAGTGTGCTTAGTCTAAACCGGAGCACTCGAAAACGAACTCGAAAACTATTGATCGATTTCAGAGTAAAATAGACCTAAAATGTCTTGTATTAAGGTTTGAGTTCGCCAATACAATCAGCATTGTTCGAATGCTGAATGTATTGGCGAACTCAAACCTTAATACAAGCCATTTTAGGTCTATTTTACTCTGAAATCGATCAATAGTTTTCGAGTTCGTTTTCGAGTGCTCCGCTTTAGACTAAGCACACTGAGTTCAACTATATTGTCCCATTAGTTCAACTTTTTTAAAAACTAGATGCAGTTGAACTAATGGAACAAAAAAGTCTCACTAGTTCAACGGTTGAACTACTCAGTTGAACTAGTGGGAACTAACCGTTACCGACACGTTTGAATTAGAGATAAGATTTGTGGATAAGTTTTCATTTCTTAGGTTGTTATATGTATCTTCAAATACTTATCGTTGTTACCTGACAGTGGGCTGAGGGCGTCTGTACGTGTGTGGTCTTTGCGCGGCGTGGGGGTGCGCTGGTCGTCGGGGGGGCGGGGGCTGCGGGGGCTGCGGCGGGGGCTGGGGGATGTCGTCCGCCGGTATAGCCACCCCCGTGCCCAGCGACGGCCCGAGGGTTGAGTGCGGGGACGCTGGGGGAAAGAACAAGTTTATACAAATCTAGAAATTATATGTAGACATTATAGAAATCAGCTAAATCAGTGAAAAAATCGCTTACGTGTGTGATGAGCCGTCTGAACCTCCGTAGGTGTAATGGACTTGGTCGGAGTATCGAACAAATCTGATAAGTTCACCACCACCACTACAGCCTTTTTACGTCCCACTGCTGGGCAAAGGCCTACTCTCTCATAGGAGAGAGGGATTTAGAGCTTAGACCCGCCACGCTGCTCCAATTGGCGGGCTTTAACGACTATTGTCACATGATAGTCATCATAACCGGGATCGACTGCTCTCCGAGGCACGGGGGTGAAACACCGCCGCCTACCAACTTCTGGCTGGCACTGAGAATTTCTTAACAGAAAAACTCAATACCTAACAATTATTTGCCCGACCCGGGAATGGAACCTCGTGATCTGCAGTCGAATATGCTAACCACTAGACCAACGAGGCAGTCCCGATGTTCCCACGTGACACTAAAACCAGTCTAAAACACTTCTATACCCACCACACGTATTGACCTGTCAACTCCGATGTCCCAAGAGACCCTAAAACCTGCTTTAGACAACCAGGGGCCAGGTTAACTAGTCAAAACATCGCTTACGTGTGTGATGAGCCGTCTGCACCTTGGTAGGCGTGATGGACTTGGTCGGAGTGTCGAACAGGTTCAGGTAAGTGCGCTTGCCGTCTATGGACACGAACCCCTGGTCACCGGACGGTGACACTATGATGTCGTGCTCTGTGTGATGGGGGCCGATGTTTTCTATGTGCACTGGAAAATTAATTGGTTGGGTTTAATAGAGAAAATTAACGTTAAAACGAAAATTACATTTTTCATATCGTCGTCATCCATAGATGCTGTAGTTCAGTGCTCGACATAGGTCTCTCAGTTAAAATGCACACCAATAGTGTCTTACCAGTACCCCCTTTCTCCCGTCAGTTAAAATGAACACCAAAAGTATCTTACCAGCCCCCTTTCTCCTCTCATTTCAAATAAACACCAAAAGTTTCTAACCAATACCCCCTTTCTCCTCTCAGTTAATACGAGTTTCTTACCAGAGTCCCCTGTCCCGTGTCCCTATCTCCGCTCAGTTAAAATAAACACCAAAAGTTGTCCTCTCTGTTAAAAGGAACACCAAAAGTCTCTTACCAATACCCCTTTCTCCCCTCAGTTAAAATGTCTCTTACCAGAGCCCCCTGTCTCCCCGGGTCCCTGTATAGCGGACACGGTGACGTCGAAGATCTCGCCGTATCCCGGCAAGTGTGTATCGGCGGCCTATACCGGGACTCGTGCGGCTTGAAGCCCGTGTCGTCCAGGACTATGCCGAGACGGGGATGGTTAATATGAATACCTAGTATCTTACCCGAGCCCCCTTTCTCCGCTCATCTCAGTTGAAATGAACACCAAAAGTGTCTTACCAGTACCCCCTTTCTACCCTCAGTTAAAATCTCTCTTACCAGAGCCCCCTGTCTCCCCCGGTCCCTGTATAGCGGACACGGTGACGTCGAAGATCTCGCCGTATCCCGGCAAGTGTGTCTCGGCGGCGGTGATGACGGGCGCGTCGGGCGGCGGCCTGTACCGGGACCCGTGCGGCTTGAAGTCCGTGTCGTCCAGGACTATCCCGGGACGGGGGCGGTACGGCTGGTACGGTATGCCTTGGGATGCTGTGGATGTATTTTTTTTAAATGGATTGGTTTACAGCAGGGATGCCTGCGTTCAGCAGGCGGGTGGTCAGTCCTATATAAGAGCCATATCCCCGTAAAGGGGATAGATTTTAGGGGATACCAAACCATATTACTTTTTAGCCGTCTTCAAAAAAAAAAGAAGTTTATAAATTCAACGCGTATGTTTGTAATATTATTGGAACCGCAATTTATATTTGCATTACGATAATCTATTAGTGCTTCCAAACAAATAAACATATTGTAACGTACTTCATAAACATGGGTAGGATTTTAAAAAAATAGAAAAAACTTACTTGGTAAAGGCTGAGTGTTAATCGACGTCGTTTTTATATCAATGCGTACAGTTGAAGATTCACTACTGACTGGTACATGAGTTATCAAGCCTTCAGTGGGTGTTGGAGCAGCAATGGATTGTATAGTAGACGTAGGAGTCTCTACGACCGATGGTTCTAGTACTGGTTGTACATTACTTACTACATTAATTACATTTTCGTTATCAACTGGTTTTTCTGTAGGTTTTTCCGTCGGTTTATCTTCAATTGTATATTTATCTTTCAATCTTTCTTTATCCGGGTTGAATTGATCTTTTTTCTTGTCTTTTTCAATTTTAATAGGTTTCTCAGTATTCGGTTTTTCTGTTGTGGTTTTCTGTGTCGTCGTTTCCGTTAGTTTGGGTTTCTCTGTTGGTTTATCTGTCGGTTTCTCTGTTGGTTTCTCGGTCGGTTTCTCGGTTGGTTTCTCGGTTGGTTTCTCTGTGGTTGTTGATGTTGTAGTAGTTTCTGTACTTGTTGTAGTTGTTTTACTAGTAGTACTAGTCGTTTCGGGGGCACTAGTGACTTGATTCTCCTTTTCTACATCTTCTGTGATATTTCTTATTTCAGTAGTCGTTTCAGTTGTTAGAAAAGCAAGTATATCATCATGAAGACCGTGATGATCATGTAAATTATTTTCTGAATGAGATTCATTTTCGTTAAACGTGAATTCGTCTTTATCATCATCCGGGTTGTCTGGTGGTGGGATTAGAGTGGGTTTGTATACTGGTAGTCCAGGGTTCGGCCTGCGGTTATACGGAGGTCGCGGCCTACGCTGCCATGGAGGTAGAGGTCTATACAACCCCGGTCTATTAGACATAGGCGGGCCGATTTGGTCTTGTAAATTCAGACCAGGAGGTCTATCAAACGGATACGGTGGAGGAATTTTCGTTGGATGATACGGATGAGGGGGTGGTGTCATAGGTTTATCGAATTCCGGCATCGGCGGTACATCAGATATACGTGGCGGTCCACGGTTATTAATCCTAGACGCCAAAGGACGTGGTCTGCCATTCAACAGCTGAGTGTTGGCTTGCACGTTCACATTACCATTGAGTAACTTAACAATGCCGGTTATGATGTTTTGAATTTCGGTGTTCTGTCGCCCTTCGTTATAGTTCGCCGTCGCGAATGTCGGCGGTTGCACTGCTGACGGACGGATTTTGGGCCCCGGGGGCGTCAGTGCACGACCCCTCGGGACCCTCTTCCCTTCCCCCTGAAACTTCCCTTCCCCCGGAGACTTCCCTTCCCCCGGAAACCGAAACTCCAATTTATCCCCGAACCCCGAGGACATCAACATCGCTTCCTCGTCCCTCATGTTACTGAGCGTTTTCGTTGGCACTATTTCGTGGTATTTACGCTTGTGTATATCTAGTTCGTTGTCAATCTCGTTGTTATTCGATGTCTGTATTTCGTCTGTGTTGATCGATCGTATGCCTCTGTTGGGCTCCACCGATCTTTCTACTATTAAATGATACTCGGATTCTTCCTCTGATGGAAAATCTTCTGGTTTGTCTTCGATGTCGTCATATTTGGCACTAGGTTCTATTGCATTTTGGAGGTTTTCTACGCTACTCGTCTGTAGTAACGCATCATCTTGTTTCTCGTCGACCGCTGACTTCGGTGATAGCTGCGATATTGTGTAGGTCTCTTCGTAACCTGTAAAGAGGGAAACGAAATGTTATTTTCCATAGGCTTGACAAATAAGATCTGTTGGTGATTTTTAAGTAGTTTTCGAAATTGAGCCACTGATAGCGAATTCCTTCCTTAAATCAAAGAGGTTTAAAGATCTACTTGAACTCGCTAAATTATATTCTGGCATGGCTCAAGCTGGTGGTAATGGTAAATCTGTAAAAGACAGGTTTTAAACCTGTCTTTTAGAGATTTCTCAATATCCCATGTCCCAACTATAATTCTGTTGTATGTAGGTACATAGGGCTACCTAATTCCGTTTTACTAAACCTCTAAACTAAACTAAAATGACAGGCCTTAATCTGCCTATCTCTTTCACAATGCTCCCTGAAAAAGAAAACACTTTTTTACACCTGTCAATTTATATTACTTTAGAGATTGTGTGCATCAGAATTAACCACAATCTCTAAATTATTAGCATTACATGTAAGAGCTGTCAATTTAGAGATTGGCACTAATTACACGTCTAGCTATAGTTATAATAAGTAATTGTTTTCTCGTTCTTTTTACTTTCTATTTCAATTATTTAATTCAGCTGTCGTGGTTTATTAGCAACGCTAGACGTTACAAGAACATATTGTGATGTCGGGCACACACCGTAACTGCAGCACGGCCCATTGTATTGTGTTTGCGAAATACAGTTATACGTAATTATATAACGTTTCTCATTTTGTGCGACACAGCACCATTGCAGTTTTGCTAAGTGTCTACAATACGAAACAAGCATACATTTTTATTATAGCGGATGTATGAGGAACGCTCTCGGTAACGAACAGGTGATAGTACTGATGATTACTGATAAGATATCATAAAAAAAAAAACGCGAAAAAATAATTCGTTTTTACAAAAAAAAAATGCACTTTGTAAGCAATACCCGTTTTGGGGGGTTAAACAGAACTGTAATTGCAAAAAACTTATTTGCTATATTTTTAAAAAGTTTGTTACGTAATTCTTGCGTAATTAAAATAAAATCAGCTGACGCTGGAGGTCAACGAACTTTGTGTGACCTATTTACGTATCGTTGGGTACCTACGAAACCGCGCTCACGCGCGCCGACGCCGATACCTACCCTATAGCTATTTTTTTATTTCTTAGTTTAGCTTCTGAATAGTCGGAATGTTCGAGCTACATAAGCTAGCAAGATAAGCCATACATCGGTTGGCACCGTTAATTGCTGTACGGTAACTAGCGCGTACACGGATGACTACCATTACGGTACCACACGGTGTATAAGGGGAGGGGACCGCTATCGAAAACTTAGCGCTATTATTATACTACCTAAACACAATCCAATACCAATATAGTATGAGTGATTTAGTATTTAGTGTTTTTCAAATCGGCAATGTGTAGCGTGCAAAACTCGGCGACAACTTTAGTTATTTACCCAACGTTCGTTGATTGACCTGTAGCTTCAGCTTTAGATACATTACATTGCGAACTTTAATTTTAGGAAGTATTTTACTTAGGTCTAGGTAGAATATTTACTTTGGTTAAATCGGTTTCTACACGGCTACGCATCGAAACCCTAAATCGCTTTACGGCTTTGCCGGTAGGGTTGAAAATAAGCCATGGCTGCAGACTCCCAATAGAGTAGACCAGAGAAAAATAAATTCCCAAATATCACTGTCGGGAATCGAACCCGGGACCTCCCTTATAAAACCACAGCGTTCACCACTGCGCTAAACACTTGGGAAACACGTGTGCTGGCAAGCACTGGTTTACTATCTATATCTTTATGATAATTATTGGAACACTCGTTTTCCTGCATAGACTTTTTCATAAACTATTTATTTAATGGCATTTATAAGAGGTGTCCTTAGACAATAAAAATATGTACATACATATATGGAAAGTATCCGGCAAGCACAAAGTCTATCCACCGGATAGGTAAAATACTAATTGCATTTAAATCGAATGATGTAATATTTACCCGAGATGTATAGGCTACATGAACGGTGGACTATGAAGGCAAGTAGGTGCTATCTGATGCAATACGCTATGTGATTGCTTATAAATGTCAAATTAAATTACCTGCTCTACAATAAGACCCAAACGAGGAATTACGTTTATTCACTTCCTACTTAATCTCATTACATTTTTTTAACCAACAAGTTAGCCCTTTACTGCGATCTCAACTGATTTTAAGTGGCGATGCAGTCTAAGATGGAAGACCAGACCAGACCAGACGAGAGACAATTTAGAACTTGTAAAGTCCCAAATCACCCCTGCCGGGAATCGAACCCCGGGACCTCCCACTTATAAGACCACAGCGGTTACAACCGCGCGTGGGAGGTCGTCAAAAAGTTTGTATGATTCAGGTATTTGACTAGCTGATAGAGCCTGAGGCAAGTCCGCGTAGATTTGAGTTTTTCGTAAATTCCGTACCTACACCTATACGGGCGTCTTTGGAGTTTTCGGGATAAAAAGTATAGTGTGTCCGTCTCCGGGATGAAAGCTATCGCTGTGGGAAATTTCGTCAAGATCGGTCCAGTGGTTAGGCAGTAAAATGTATTAACCATTTTTTTTTTTTTGATCTGGAGACTGAGGTATTAAACTTTTATTGTCCCTAATATCATATTGTTACGCAGGGATGCTTTATATTTCCAGTATAAAAAACATAGTCTACTACCTGCCTGCGAACTTGTCTTTAGAATCGATTGAGCCATTTCGTAATGCAAGCTTCACAATCACACAGACACACAAAAATTTTAAAAACTTTTGTTTTTCAGTCGAAACCGAATACCTACCCACTAAACTAAAAAGGCAGCTAACAGCCATCGTAAAATCTGATTACTTAAGAATTTCGGAGAAATGCATGGACAAATACATTTTACATATTATATGTATACACACTAGAGGATGCCCTCTAGTGTGTATACATATTATATGCCTGCCTGCCTGAAACCTGCCTGGATTTAGGTTTTAAAATATCCCGTGGGAACTCTTTGATTTTCCAGAATAAAAAGTTGTAAAAGTCAATTTACGAGACGCCTCGCTACCTCTGCTACCTCGCAAGCTCACCAAATTTCATAGAAATCGGTTAAACGGATGGACCTGTTAAGAATCCCGTGAGAACTCTTTAATTTTTTGGGATAAAAGTAGCTTACGTCCGTCCCCGGGATGTAAGCTAGCTCTGTACCAAACATCAGAATCGGTTAAACTGTTGGGCCGTGAAAAGCCAGCAGACAAGTAGACAGACACACTTTCGCATTTATAACAGATATTAGTATGGATTTTGTATATTATGTTATTACACTTTATCGTGTACTCCGCCCGTATTATTAGTAACGCGTGTCTCAGACGCAAAATTGGACCGACAAAAACGAAAGCAGTGAAAGTGTACACTGTACAAGCCACCGAGTGTTTGGCGGTGCGGGCGGTTTTGCATCACTTTCTGTCACTATTACCATGCTAACCATTGCATCAGCAGTCTGTGCAGGTCGATATAAAGGGTTTATGGCGACCGCTATCGAAAACTTAGCGCTATTATTATACGACCTACCTAAACACTGTCCAATACCAATAACGATTTGTCCTATGCTTGTACCTACCTAGTAGCCCCGCAAATTGGTATTGCGCCTGGCCGCCATTTTAGTGACGTCAGCATTAGACAGACGTTGGTACCGTTGACAAAACTGTTGGCAGATTATGCGTATCGAGTTTTGAATAATTATTATAAATTCACACTTTTTGTTGTTATTGTTGTTTAAGAGCCCTCTCCATGGGCGCGACAAATCGTTGGTGAGTGGAGTCTAAAAAAGTGATTTCTGCATTTAGAGAGCGAGACGTCTTCAGTATAGAAGAGTAATAAAAAAGTATACATAAATAAATAATAAATTAATTAAATAAATAAATTTTGCTTGAGATATCATGATTTTTAGTGAAAAACGGCAAAGTAAAAAGATGCAAATCAAGGTTTGGGATTTCGCCTATTTTAGCAAATATTTGGCAATTTTTTACATGAACTAAAGACATATTTTGTAATTATTATGAAGTAACCTATGATAAGACTTCGGTCGTTTTTCAATTTTCTAGTTTCTTATATCTAGACACGCGGCAGCGTGTCCGGCAAGTTCCGCGGCCGTGACGTATGCCAGTGTGTCTATTTACATGAACCATTTCAAGCTGTTTTGACCCCCCTCATAACTCTGGTTTGCGTGATAGTAATCTTACGAAATTTGAAATATAAGTTAAGCTTGTGGATGTGATGATAAATTGAAAGTTACAAATTTTTAGTTGAACCGTTTCTGAGATACAGAGGTTTGAAAATCGCATAAAACAAGACCTACTCACTGACTCATCAAAATTATGACGCACTTCCCGTGTATGTATAATGTTGAAATTTGGTAAGAAGATGAGTCTTAGTGTGTATATGAAGGAAAAAATCGAAAAATGTCCAAAAGTTGCAACATTTTTTAAAAAGAAGTAAAAAAATGATGTCAAGCTGAAAACAAGAAAACTATTGACAGTCCCAAATGAGCTTCAAAAATTGCGGTGTTATTATTAAGACATAAATTAATTATTTAAAAATATTTTAACAGGATCCCTAGGAATGCGATGACAGCTTGAAGGTGGTCGAATATACACCTTCTAATACTGTATGGTTCCATTTATCGAGCCTAGTAAAGAACTTGGCCATAATTTTTGATATCAGTACTTTTAATGGCCGAAACTTTTTGATAGGAACTTGCCCTTATTATTCACATGAAATGTTTTTGTTTGGGATAGTTTATTTACGCACGAAGTTGCCCCAAAATTTGCCCAAAAATAGTGATTTTTCAAGCGTCATCACTTTCAAAATAAATATAATTTTACTAATATTTTTATTTTATGGCATAGGTAATGGAGATATAAATTGATATCTGACTTAACTTTAGACCTATTGCGACAAATATTAGAATAATAGGCGTAATACGTTTGTATGGAAAAGCGCGTGAAGAGAGCGGCCTTAATACTTGCGCAAAGACAGATTAATCAACGAGTTATTTATTAATAAAACAGAAAATGATAGTGATTCAGACACAAGACTCTGAAAAAAATTCCGAATCAGAATTATAAGAATGTGATTACATCAGTGGAGTAGACGAATTATAATAATTTATTCATTTAAAATCTCTAAAAGCTGAAAATTTTTTGTTCATTCGATTTATTTCTAAAAAAAATTTTGTTGCTGACGGTATATTTTAGTTTTGTCCGACGTCACACCGGTGTAATGTGACAAGGTTCCAGCGCAATAGCAACTTGCGGGGGTTATAATGGTTTAGTATTTTTCAAACCAGCAATGAACAGCGTGCAAACCGCGGTGACAACTTTAGGTATTTACCCTTGTCAGCTGATTGTATTGAGAATTTTTTTTAAATACAGGAAATATTTTAATTTTTTTTCGCATTTTTTTTGTGGTATTTTCAGCGGGCGATGGAGAGAGCTATGCTCGGAGTATTCTTGCGGGAACAAATCAGAGATGAGGAGATCCGCAGGAGAACCAGAGCTACCGACATAACTCTTTGAGTCAAGTGGCAATGGGCGGAGCACATTGTTCGAAGAACCGATGGACGTTGGGGTCCCAAGTTGCTTGACTGGCGACCTCGCACCAGCAAACGAAGCGTTGGAAGACCCCCACTAGATGGACGGACGATCTCTAGCGAGTCGCTGGCAGCCGCTGGAAACAGGCGTCACAAGATCGTGCTCTGTGGCGATCCTTGCAAGAGACCTATGTCCAGCAGTGGACGTCTATTGGTTGAGACGACGACGACTTTGTCATTAATCATCACTTCTATTACCTGTCTTCGCTTCCCAAAGCGGTCATTTTACGCCTTCACTGAAGAGCTGGCAACTATCGTGTCTAATCTTACTTCAGAGGTAAGACATAAGACTGCTTGGAGTCGGGATGATCAGATTTCATTCTTCACATTTCCACCTAATGTAATCAGTACTACATAATTTTAACAAATCATACGGTTTAGGTGTACCTTAATTTAATAAGGTTTTGTGTTAATTGCTTGAAATATGACGATAATTGTTGAAAATGTCGGATAGTCAAGCCGCCTGGGCGCTTTCATCGAAAACGCTCCCTGCCCTTTGAGATGTATTAGACATCGATGGTCACAAAACAATGCATGGTGGAATAGTAGCGGACAATTTTACTACCCGTGCGAAGCCGCTAGTGAACTTAATAAGAGGCAGTTATTTCGAAATCACAGACAGACACTTTTATTTGCATAAATGTTACAGATTTAGTATTTAAAGAGCTCATATTAATTTTATTTGTTTTGACACTTAACATTTTACTTTAAAGCTACTTAAAACAGGATATATTATACCTATTTTGATAGCGTTTAAACGTGCTAAAAGATAAGATTTGAATAATAACGTCATTAAATTATTTAGCTACTTGAAAATAGGAAATCGCGTATGTAATGGTTTCCGTGTTACACTTTTAATTATAAGTATTTAGACGACCTCCGTGGCGCAGTGGTGAGTTCTTTCTAGTGGGAAGTCCCAGTTTTGATTCCCGGCAGGGGCAATTTGGATATGTATCTATTTGCTGTTTGAAGATCACAGCTTTAATTTTGTAAAATAAAAAATTGGTTGTCTGTAAAGTCGGTTTACGGACGATAGTTTACGTACTTAATAACGTCATAAGAAAACATTGCCTCTCTATCGCTCGTTCCGCGCTCTCGCTTGCACGCGGTACGTGACAAACGAGTCATGCTTTTTCGTGCGTGCAGCCGGCGTTCATCGATTTATAAGAAAAAAAGTCACAAAATAAGATCATTTAGCAAGTGAAAATTAAGAAATGATTACGTCTAATTAGGTGGGAATAGAAAATATAACTTTCTTCCAGGATTTGAATTTGGAACAAAACAAAAATGCGCTGAAAAAGTGAAAGAATTTCTTACTTATTTTGAATTTCGAATAAAAAATTCAGAAATCTTTAGTTTTTATTTTTATTTGTTTTGTTATCATAAATTACCTAATAATTATACATTACGAAAGAAAATGGAAATCTTTTGTTATATCCCACACTTAGGGAAAGTAATTAACAATACTGTCAATGGCGTTAGAAATGTCAAAAGTTATATTCACATTTAAGACTCAATTGTACCTACTGCACTTTTTTTTAAATACCATGATAGGTATAAATTATGTTCTCGTAAATATCAATCCGAACTTCTAATCAATGCTAACAACTATCTAAAATAATATTATAATTAAGTTTATGACAAGAAATGATACTCTCGCGTAGGCTGCATGATAGGCGTCTGTCTACCTTTGCCAGAATTGAGACTGATTAAAAAAAAAGCAACCGACATTGGCCGCATTCCTTTTAATATCCAATACGCCAATTTTACCGCGCACTGGATTTGTCAAACGCGCTTCCTGACCGCCCGAGGATATCCCAAACTTTACAGGTCACAGATAAGACAATGCGATAAAATACGCCATTTGGCTACTTTAATATCTGCCTTTATTTGAACGAGCAAAGCAAGGTCTCTGAGTCTACTTGGTTGAATTTTTCTGTCTGTCCGTCTGCCAGAATCTTATAACTTCTTAATTGATAACATATATATAGTCCGTTCGGTAACATAGTGTCGGTACAGGCGCAGGTGCTCTTAGTATTCTGCTTTTATTTTTATAATTTTTTTTCTGTTTGTAATTTTTTTCTATTCTAACAGAATCTCCGAATAGTCTGCCATTCCGCACTTGGCCAGCGTGGTAGACTATGGTCAAAATCCTTCTCATTTTGAGAGAAGACCCGTGTTCATGATAATATTATATTTTATGTTTATGGTTATATTGTAATAAAATACGAATATAAAAAAAAATATAAAAAGGAAAGAGAATTTTAATAAAAAAATATGAGTAGGTATAAAACGCCAAAACCCCTTGTGCCTGTACACGCCGCGCGGTATGCTTTGAAGTCACGGTGGTACCTTTGTCAAAACACCGCGCGGCGGAGGCGGCGAGACACAAAAGGCGACCGTAAGAAAATGAACAGACTTTACAGACAGACGTACAAATGCAAATGGAATGCACTACAGCTTTTTAACGTCACATTTCTGGGCAGAGGCCTGCTCTCTTATAGGTGAGAGGGATTTAGATCCCCTACGCTGCTCCATTACAGGTTTTGAAGACTATGGTCACATGATAGTGATGATAACCGCAAACGACAGCTTAACGTGCTCTCCGAGGCACGGGATTCACCCCCGTTGGTAGTTGGGACACAACTAAATATCATTTCCGGGGTTGCACTGAGAATTAATTGACAGAAAAATCCGATTTGTAATGA
This sequence comes from Melanargia galathea, assembly GCA_920104075.1. Taxonomy (NCBI): domain Eukaryota; kingdom Metazoa; phylum Arthropoda; class Insecta; order Lepidoptera; family Nymphalidae; genus Melanargia; species Melanargia galathea. The sequence continues at coordinate 21,703,203 of OV049868.1, forward strand.
TTTTTCGTTCGACTCGGGATTCGAATAAAGAACCTCATGATTCGCAGTCGAACAAGCTAACACTATACCAACGAAGCAGTAAATGATCATTGAAATACCATGCTCTCACGCACGACTTGGGACCTTACTTAGTGGTCTAAGTAGAGCACTCTTTTTTCTCTAGGCCGTTCTATGCTTTAATTAAATCTCGGCAGTGATCTTTAGACCACCCTTACCGCCCTTGGACGGTAACCAGTTGGAAGAGTTCCGCGCGACGTCACAGGTGGTCTAGTATAAAAGCCATCAGCGCCGATGGATCAGCATCAGTAGCTATCTAGCAGTCTGCAAAAGAAGTGCAAGATGAGATTCCTGGTTAGTCTCCTTTCTTTACAAAGATTGCGCTTGAAAACTTAAATTAATCCTTTGAAAAGTTGAAAAGTGTTTCACGAGTGATTTTTTGGTGACTTTACAAATTTTTTTAGAGACATTTTTAAGGGGTTAAAAAGTGCTTTATTTATATTAATTTTCGCGGTGTTTAGTTTCGGTTACAATAATTCATTTACTTATCTTACGATATTTGGACTTTCTTTATTATTTTTTTATTGCTTTGTCTTTAGTGAATTCGCAGTTTTTTGTCATTAATTTAATTGGCGACATTTGGATCAAGTGATATTTAAAATTGAAAGTCAACTGATGGTTTTGTAAATTAAAACGACTACGTACTTTAATATTCTAAAGTTTTAACCAATCGAAAAGTTTTAAGAATCATAATTAATAATTATGTATTTTAATTTCATATTGTGCATAAATGTCAACGAATGCGGTTACTTAATATTTAACACGGTTTTGTATAAAGCATTTTTTAAATGCCATTGTTCTTATGATAGAGAGAGAATAATTTTGAACGATTTGCGTCATAATTCAAAGAATCGAACCAGGATCCAAGAGACATCGATGGAGCCAAGAGACAATTTTTCCTATCGCTTCACATACAGAGCAACGCAATTATAATCATAATCTACATCTCAATCTTCACAGAACGTTGACTTCCCTTTACTAAGACATATGACAGATTTTAATAAAACTTTTCCCGTCCCAACAGATTGTAGCCGCCGCCGTCTTCGCCTGCGCCGCAGCCGCGCCCTCCGGCGCCCTGCTGGCCTCGCCCTACTCCGGCCTGATCGCCACACCGTGGGCGTCACCCGTGGCCGTGGCCTCTCCCCTGGCAGTGGCCAGGACCGTGGCCCTGCCCGCCGCAGTGCCCACAATCCCCCCCGGTGACATCCAGGGCGCAGCACTCGAGGCCAACGCGGCAGCCGTGGACGCTGTCCAGGCTGTGAACGACCAGGCTTCAGAACTCCAGGGCAGAGCCATCAACGCTGCTGAAGACAACGCTTGGCAATCAGTCAGCGCTGTTCAGACCGCTCAGGCTCAGGTTTGTCACACTTTCCCTCGTTCTAGACGCTATCAGATACCATTAGACATTATAATTTATAATACACTATAAAACACTATTAGACACTATTAGACATTATAAGACACTATTAGACACTATTAGACACTATAAGGCACTATTAGACACTATACAACACTATCAGACACTATTAGACATTATTGTCAAAACGGATCATGCCCACCATAGAATAGCTGGATTGCATCAGACATATCTCTCGCTACAATCACCTATCCAATAGAACTTCTGTCGACTCTCATAGTCCAAGTATATCGCCAGAAAGGCTTCCAAACTTAAGGTAGAGCCATTGACGCTGCTCAAGACCTAGTCAACCCAGCTCAGGCTCAGATTTGTCATATTCTCAATCATACTAGACTCTATAAGACAGATAGATAGATAGATATACAATATAATAAGATAGACTCATTGTAAGACACTATGTGACACTGTCAGACACTATTAGACATTATTGTCAAAACAGATCATGCCCAATTGCCCACCACCAGCAACAGTAGAATACCCTGGATTGCTTTAAACATATTCTCGCTACAATAAACTACTCCACAGAACGTCGGTCATAGTCCAAATATATCACCAAAAAGGCTTCGAAACTTAAGGTAGAGCCATTAGCCCTGCTCAAGACCAAATTCAGACTGCTGAAGCAGATGTTTGTCACATTTTCAGTTATATTAGAACAGATAATCAGATAGGTACTATCAGAGACAATAAGACATTATTGTCTAATCTAATAAAATCTACACCTACTAGTAGCAATGACATATAACCCCCGGCACGTAAGTCGAGCGGTGACCTTCAAGTGCGCGCAGCGTCGTACGAGTGAGCGGGACACAATACGATTGGAGAGCCAATCAGCGCTTACGAGGGATCCGCGAGAGCTAATCAGTGCTTACGAACGATCCCCACGCCCTCCCCGCGACCCCCTCACACCCCGAGATACCTCATTTTCGACTTCTGCGCATTGAAGGTCACCGGTCGACTTATTTGCCGTGACTTGTACATGAATTGTTATTAAAGTTTGCCTTGAATTCGTCCCCAGGTTGACGGAGCCGCTGCCAGCATCGCCCCCAATGTAGCCAAGTCCCTCGTGGGCCCCGTGGCCCCGGTCGCCACATACGCCGCCGCCCCGGCTCTGCTCGCCCCCGGTATCAACACCCTGGGCTACGCGCGCAGCATCGTCGCCCCTGGCATCCCCGCCCTGGGCTACGCTCGCAGCATCGCCGCCCCTGGCATTATCGCCGGCTCTGGCATCGTTTCTGGCTCGCAGTCTATCTCGACCCAGTCTCTCTCTCAGACTCACCCATCTCTTCTGGTCTCCGCGCCCGTCTCCTACGCCGCCCACGGATGGTAATCTAGCCAAAACACTTTAGACCTTAAGACGACGTGCTATTAAATGACAATTTAATTGTTTCTTTGTTGTTTTCATTTCATATAATTTGTCAACCAACCCTATTAAACTATTATAAACAATCTATGACACTATTAGAACTTGTTGGACACTATGAGACATTATAAGACTATTAGAACAGCAGAAGCAGCACTTTGTCGCTTCTATGAAGTAAACAGTTGCCCCACTTATTGAAAAGACATCGCGATGAAATAGCCCCAATCAATTAATGCCCCTATCTGCCCCTGGGCCTGGCACGCATCATCGCCGCTCCTGGCATCATCGCCGGCTCTGGCATCGTTGCTGGCTCGCAGTCCATCTCCAGCCAGTCTCTCTCTCAGACCCACCCGTCTCTTCTCGTCTCCGCCCCCGTCTCCTACGCCGCCCACGGATGGTAATCTAGCCAAAACACTTTAGATAATTTAATTGTTTCTTTGTTGTTTCCATTTCATATCATTTGTCGACCTATCTTTACTCCACCAATCACCGAACTATACTCTCTATTAGACACCATTAAACCCTATTAGACTCTATAAACCACTATTAGACACTGTAAGATCATATAATTTAGGCATAAGATGGTATCAGACATTATTATAGACACTATAAGACGCTGTAAGAACAGCAAAAGCAACGCCAGTTACCTATGCATTTTATCTTGAATTTCATCTATACCTAAACAACAAGCTATAATTTAAAAATTAAAAAACCCGACTGCCATGCTAAAAAACGAACTAAAAAATTAATAAACTACCACCGTGCCACTTACAGTGTAGTTGTTATTTATTTTGTTTTTCATGATTTGTCACTCCAAATTGATTTAAAACATATAGATTGTATACATTTTCGTACTCGTCTTTTAAAGCCCTTTATTTTGATACCCCACTCGAGGGTCTTGAAGAAAAACATTTTTTTCAGCCCGCACATTAAAGTGCATAACATTCGCCATTTTGATTTTTTATGAATTTTATGTACCCAGTAACATTTGCGCCGTCAAGACAAATCTAATGACGTATAATTTATCAAAATAGGTTGAGTCGTTAAGTAGTTACGAACTGACATAGGAAACGGTCATTTTCTACGATTTATCACTCCAAATTGTTTCCAAATATATAAATTTATACATTTTCGTATTTGCCTTTTGAATCCCTTTATTTTGATACCCCACTCGAGGGTCTTGAAGAAAAAATTTTTTTTCAGCTCGCAGGTATCCTATAACACTCGCGTCATTGAGTCAAATCTAATGACGTATGATTTATCAAAATCCGTTGAGCCGTTGATTAGTTACAAGCGGACATAGGAATGGACATACATACACACAGGTGAAACACATATACCCAGTCGGGTAAAAAAAAAAAAAAAGTGTCTATTCTATGATTTCGAAATAGGTAACTGCTCATAATTATTATGATAATTTGAATGAAAGCATAGAACCCAAATACTTCTTTCTAAGGTTTTCTGTTTGTCTGTTTGTCCAGGCTAGTCTCGGGCATATTCTCAGGCATGTAGACGATTATACATGGAGTGATCTAGGCAACTTTTTATCCCGGAAAGTCAAGAATTCCCATGGAAGTTTTAAAAACAGCGATATACACGCGGACGAAGTCGCGGGCATCAGGTAGTAAGTCCTATCAATATAAAATTGTCCATTTAAAAAACATAAACAAAGAGCGCAGGTTACCAAGTGGACGAGTCTCGAGTCTCGACTTACAGTTTCTAAAAGAGAGTCTCCACACGAGCCGATACGATGTCGAATAATGGTACGATTACACAATAGACATATTGTCGTGATGCAAAAAAATTATGTATACCTAACATTATTAGATTAACGCACACACTGAGTAACGTATAACGTAAGTGAACTAATAATAGTATGCATACAATTTTTATGACCATAAGTATAAATTAAAAATTAATAAAATCCCCGACATTCGCCATTTTGTGATGGCGGCCATCTTGGATTTGCATAGACACGCACAAGCACACGCGCACGCGACAGCACCGGTGCAATTCGCCTGTCTATCGGGTTTTTATCGGATATACTTACTTTGGAGAATGTGCTCAAGAACTCTTTAACCTAATTTCTCCTACACCATTTCACCACAGAACAGCGAGAAGTTGTGAGCGATGACATCCCTATATGTTTGACGTTCAGTCTGCTCGCACGAAGCGCTTTCGGTCAACGTTATTGATACGAACCGCTAGGTTGTGGAACACACTTCTGGCGTCCGTGTTTCCCGCCTAGCAAGCGCGTTCCAACTTAGACCTCATGCTCTCCATGCATGCATGCTCTCCTGGCATGATTGTCGTCAAGCGTAAGCCTATCATGCTATAAAAAAATTAAAAATATATGTTCCATGGACCCATTGTCTTCATTGCAAGTCTTACAAGTAGGGTCCTTATGAGCAGGGGCGGATCCAGGGGGGGGGTCATGGGGGTCATGACCCCCCCCTGGACTGTGTCCAGGACCTAGGTGGACCACTAATAAAAATTGTTAAACATAATGTTTTTATATATTTTTGTCACAATATAGATTTAGTGTAAGTTCCTTCAATATTTAATCAATTTAATATAATACTTTGTATGAGAATCTAATAGTGGCTAAGAGCTTCAATGATTGAAGAACGTCTAACCGGACTGGTACTTCTCCACATCCTTAAAAACTTACCCATTGAAGTAGATGAAGTGATAACGCGTTTGTTATTCAAATATAGGTATTTTTATGTACAGTAATTACTTACATCTATACTTGATAATTATAATAAAGCGGAAGAGTTTCTTTGTTTGTTTGTTTGAACGCGCTAATCTCTGGACGTACCTACTTGTCGGATTTGAGAAATTCGCATTTCGTAGTACAATTTTTAGGGAAGGTTATAGGCTGTTTAATATCCCTAAAATCCTTTCTTAAGGGGATAAAATGGGAGTAGGAAGGTCATATGAAAGTTCTATGTTTTCGACAGTTACATATAAGAAAATAGGCATTTAGATTATAAATTTTTAATAATAAAAACCTGTATAATTTATTTTTGAAAATCTCCCCTTTAGGGTGGTAAAATAGGGGATGAAAGTTTTTATGTGAAATAATTATTGTTATTATTAACTTGAAATTTGGAAGATAGGTTCTTTCTAGATCGTAGATATAATATCAGCCTAGAAAATATTTTACAATATATATATATATATATATATATATATATATATATATATATATATATATATATATATATATATATATATATATATTTCCTCCTCTATGGGGTAAAATGGGTAACATGAAAGTTGTATGTTTTTGAAGTTACAGATACTGAAATCGGCATGTACTTAAGTTATTAGTTTCAAATAATAAAAACCTACTTAAATTAAGGTTGGTAAAATAGGGGATGGAAGTTTGTACAGTAGTAGTAAGTTAATAATATATTATATAGTCTAGTCAACAAGTTCAAAAACGTGAAATATAGAGATAAAGGACTTAAAAATATGAGCGATTGCTCATTCGATTTTGAATCACCTCTAGAAAAATGTTTTTGAAGGATTTTGGTGCAGGTTAAAAATTGCAGTTGTTATTAACAAAACAAGATGAAAAAAAAATGATATTTATTTTTTTGTTAATAACTCGAAAAATATTTATATTTAAGCACTTTAAAAAAATTCCGTTAAAGAGGAGGAAATTTCCAATAAAAAAGTCCCAACTTCCGAAACTCCATCTCCATCCTTACTTCCTTACTAATATTATAAATGGGAAAGTGAGTTTGTTTGTATGTTTGTTCCGCTTTCACGCCGTAACTACTGAACTGATTTGGCTGAAATTTTGAATGGAGATAGAATATGCCCTGACTTAAAACATAGGCTACTTTATATCCTGGAAAAATGCACAGCTCCCACGGGATTTTGAAAACCCCGAAATCTATAGCTACAGCTATAGGTAGATTACTATAGTAAACTTCATTGATAGTAGGTATAAAGGTTGGAAAAGGGAGCGGGAACGGGAACCGGAAATCCACGATTCCCTCGGGATTTGTTTAAAACCGAAATTCACGCGGGCGAAGCCGCGGGCATTTTCTAGTTATTTATAATTTTAATTTGACGTTGAAAATAGGTTTCCGCGCGGCGGTTAAAGCATGCGCGCGCGAGAATTCAGCAATAAAAATATTATTTTTTTTGTAACGTACAATGTAATTTTAAAAACTGAAAAAATTCTTTTATCTTCTTAACACTTGAAAGAATCGTGCCCTGAAGAAAAAAAAGTTTAATCACTATTTTTCAATAAGTTATTCAATTCATCATCATCATCATGATCAACCCATTACCGGCTCACTACAGAGCACGGGTCTCCTCTCAGAGTGAGAAGGGTTTTGGCCATAGTCTACCACGCTGGCCAAGCGGATTGGCAGACTTCACACGCCTTTGAGAACGTTATGGAGAACTCTCAGGCATGCAGGTTTCCTCACGATGTTTTCCTTCACCGTTAAAGCAAGTGATATTTAAATACTTAAAACGCACATAACTCCGAAAAGTTAGAGGTGCGTGCCCGGGATCGAACCCACGACCTCCGATTAGAAGTCGGTCGTCCTAACCACTAGGCTATCACAGCTATAGATTATTCAATTGTTAGCTAACAATTTTTTTCCCAATCTCCGTTGGCATAAACAATGTGATGAAAGGTATAAATAATTGGCCTAAAAATTTGAAACTTCGTGGAGCCCTTTGATATATATATATTTCATAAGATCCTGCGATAAATTTTCATAAAAATTTATTAATTTGTTAATTATGATTTTTTATAGCTATAAGATTTATATGATTATTATGATTTTTCAATAGTTTAAAAAAAATCATAACAAATTAATAAACTTTTATGAAAATTTATCGCAGGATCTTATGAAATATATATATCAGAAGGGCTCCACGAAGTTTAAAATTTTTAGGCCAATTATTATTATTTATACCTTTCATCACATTGTTTATGCCAACGGAGATTGGGAAAAAATTTGTTAGTTAACAATTCAATTACTTATTGAAAAATGGTGATAAACTTTTTTCTTCGGGGCTCGATTCGGGGCGGTATTAAGAAGATACTAGAATTTTTTCGAATTTTTAAAATCACATTTTATGTTATAAAAAAATATTTTTATTGCTGAACTCTCGCGCGCGCATGCCGTAACAGACGCGTGGAAACGTATTTTCAACGTCAAATTAAAATTATAAATAATGAAGATAGAGTTTCAAAAGCTGAGACTTTTAGAAAGAGGAGAAAATTTCCGATAAAAAATCGGAAATTTTCTCCTCTTTAATAAACTTTTTTCATAATTGCTTAAATATAAATATTTTTCGAGTTATTAACAAAAAACAAAATATGATTTTTTTTCATCTTATTTTGTTATTAACAATTGCAATTTTTTTCCTGCACCAAAATACTTCAAAAACATTTTTTAGAGGTGATTCCGAATCGAATGAGCTATCGCTCATATTTTTAGGACCTTAATCTCTATTTTTCACGTTTTTGAACTTGTTGACTATACCTATATTATTAACTTAAAATTTGAAAGTTAGGTTCTTTCTAGGTTCTTTCAGCTAAAAATTTTACGTAAATCCACCCCAAAGGGGGTATATTATGACATGTATATTACGACATCAGTTTATGAACTTAAATACAATAATACAAAGATCCTGTAGATACTAATTATTATCGGACATGACTACAGATTGACGTGATTTTATGCAGTTGCATTTTTTTAGTTCAGGACCTGGAGAGTTGTCAGGCTACTATTTTATTCCGGGAAAACAAAGGGTTCCCGTGGGACTTTTGAAAAATATAATACCGCGGACGAAGTCGCGGGCAACAGTAGTACATTAATAAAATACCTACTTTTTACTTGTATCTATTATCTATGATTATAAAATTAAATTATAACTTTTTATCTTTCTATGTGACCCCCCCCTGGCACCAAAGCTGGATCCGCCCTTGCTTATGAGGCCCATAATTAGCGGACTCTGTTTCTTATCCGTTATTCACACGATCTGTTAGCAGACTTTTCTCTTATAATCGTATCGGAAGGTGTAAATTTCTAAACACGGCAAGATCTCGAGATGATCGGTCGATAACCCAAAATCCTTGAAGAAGTCTCGCTCCGCGGGTTCAGGTTTTGTATTTATAAACGTGAGCGCGCAAAAACCGTGACAAATTCCAAGATATTTCGAAATAGACTCCATTGTAGGGTATATAACTTACTGTTATTAAAAAGTCTTAATTAAAAAAAACACGAAGTCTGAATGCGTAAAAATCAAAAAGTTCAAGCCATACTTAATTTAAGAAAAATTAAACCGACTTCAATGTACCGAAATCTATACTAATATAATAAAGCGGAAGAGTTTGTTTGTTTGAACGCGCTAATCTCAGGAACTACTGGACCGATTTCAAAAATTCTTTCACCGTTGGATATGTACGTGATCCTTGAGTGCTATAGGCTATATTATATTATGTACCACGGGCGAAGCCGGGGCGGACCGCTAGTAAAGAATAACTGAAAAGGGAAAAATGTCCGTATCTTGAAAACTACTGAACGGATTTTCATGCGGCTTTCACCAATAGACAAGAGTGATTTATGAGAATGGTGGTATTGGTGTATAATTTGTTAAGATTTTGTGTAAATTGCTTGATCATCATCATGATCAACCCATTACCGGCTCACTACAGAGCACGGGTCTCCTCTCAGAGTGAGAAGGGTTTTGGCCATAGTCTACCACGCTGGCCAAGCGGATTGGCAGACTTCACACACCTTTGAGAACGTTATGGAGAACTCTCAGGCATGCAGGTTTCCTCACGATGTTTTCCTTCACCGTTAAAGCAAGTGATATTTAAATACTTAAAACGCACATAACTCTGAAAAGTTAGAGGTGCGTGCCCCGGGATCGAACCCACGACCTCCGATTAGAAGTCGGTCGTCCTAACCACTAGGCTATCACAGCTTTTTTTTTGCTTGATATAATATATTAATGACGATAATTGTTGAAAATGTCAGAAAATGTTAACCCGCCAGGGAGCTTTCATCGAAAACGCTACCTTATCCCTTTAACAAAACAGTCTATGGTGGGATAGTAGCGGGTAATTACCACCAATGCGAAACCGGGGCGGGTTGCTAGTCTCTGTACATATCTCAACCGAAAATTATCTTTAAATTCAAATTCAAAAATAATTTATTCAAAGTTGGTTGGTACAAGGTTGGTAGGTACACTACAGTTTTTGAACGTCATTATATGAAGTACATGAAAGTGAGGTAATGGTGATAATTACTACGAAAACTTAAAACTAAAACTACGAGGGTTCCAAACGCCCCTGAGAAGAGCCCACAACAAACTCAGCCGTTAGTCAAAACAAATAACTGTAATGGAAACAATTATTAATTTCTCAACATCAACAAAGATCGATATCTCAACTACGCCTGATGAGGAACCGATACCTTACATAGATATTCGTTTAATAATTCTTGAGTCATCGAGTCATTGGCCTAGATGCTTGCGCGGCGAGAATGTGCCGCTGCTTTCTTATAATTTCCTTCGGTAACCAGCTAGCTATAACCCGCGGCACGTACATTGAACACTGAAGGAAAGTGGAGGGGGTAAGCTGTTGTATTACGTGCGTGACAGTTCCTATACGCAGCTATCCCCTCCACGTTTCCTTCAGTGTTCAATGTACGTGCCGCGGGTTATACGCTTTTGACGTGAATACATCTCTTTTGCTTCAAACCAAATCAAAAATCATTTATTCAAAGTATGTACACTTTTTGAATTTTGATTGTTCTCTGCTAATCACAGATTCAAGACTCACCATAGACAATCTCGACTAACGACCCAGCACCCCGTCCGCCATCTTCCCCCCGCCCGCCATCTTGTTTCTCTGGTGACGTCACTGCGTCCATGCGTGGCTACATCACGCGATGTCACATCACCGATTGTTCTCTGCTGATCACAGCTTCAATAGACTCACCATAGACAATCTGCGCGCAAATCGCGATCAGCACGACCCGGCAGCCCGTCCGCCATCTTCCCCCCGCCATATTGTTTCTCTGGTGACGTCACTGCGTCCATGCGTGGCTACATCACGCGATGTCACATCACCGATTGTTCTCTGCTGATCACAGCTTCAATAGACTCACCATAGACAATCTGCGCGCAAATCGCGATCAGCACGACCCGGCAGCCCGTCCGCCATCTTCCCCCCGCTATATTGTTTCTCTGGTGACGTCACTGCGTCCATGCGTGGCTACATCACGCGATGTCACATCACCGATTGTTCTCTGCTGATCACAGCTTCAATAGACTCACCATAGACAATCTGCGCGCAAATCGCGATCAGCACGACCCGGCAGCCCGTCCGCCATCTTCCCCCCGCTATATTGTTTCTCTGGTGACGTCACTGCGTCCATGCGTGGCTACATCACGCGATGTCACATCACCGATTGTTCTCTGCTGATCACAGCTTCAATAGACTTACCATAGACAATCTGCGCGCAAATCGCGATCAGCACGACCCGGCAGCCCGTCCGCCATCTTCCCCCCGCCATCTTGTTTCTCTGGTGACGTCACTGCGTCCATGCGTGCCTACATCACGCGCTGTCACATCACCGATTGTTCTGCTGTTTTTTTTATATCTATGCGCTCGTAAGATCACATCTGCAGTGGTGGGGAATCTGTAACAAAGACAGAGTTGTTTTTTAATTATTTATTCAGGGTTCCAACAGGGTTCCAAAAGCGAATTGGTCTGAGAAGAGCCCAATAAAAACTCGGCTGGGTATTCTTTTTATTATCACCATGTCACAATTATCATTTAGACTAAGTATTAGAAATATTAGCTACGAGCTGAGGCCGCGACTTCATCCGCGTGGATTTATATAAATTTCATACCAATTTTCAACCCCTATTTAACGGGGTTTAGGGGTTGAATTTTCAGTAATCCTTTCCTAGCGGATGTCTACGTCATAGGAGCTATCTACATGCCAAATTTCATCCCGATCTGTCCAGTGGTTTGAGCTGTGCGTTGATAGATCAGTCAGTCAGTCACCTTTTCCTTATATCTATACTTACTAATATAATAAAGCGGAAGAGTTTCTTTGTTTGAACGCGCTAATCTCAGGAACTACTGGACCGATTTCAAAAATTCTTTCACCGTTGGATATGCACGTGATCTCTGTGTGCTATAGGCTATATTATATTATGTACTACGGGCGAAGCCGGGGCAGACCGCTAGTATATATAATAATATTCTTAGATTGCTTGGCACCACCGTCACCACTACAGCCCTTTAACGTCGCACGGCTGGGCACAGGCGTCCTTTGTCTTACAGAAAAGAGGAATTTAGAGCTTAGACCCGCCACGCCGCTCCAATGCCGGTTGACGTGCTTGTCGACTATTGTTTGCCTAACGACTATTGTCAGATGATAGTAATTGTGTATCAATACGCTCTCTGATCTAGGGGTCTTCCAAGAGGTTCTCTCAAGGAGAGGATTACCTACCCAAAATCCCTTTGAGCCAAATCTATACTAATAAATAAAATTGAAGTGTCTGTCTGTAATTTCGAAATAACTACCACATATTAAGCTCATATGGTTATTTGAACGATACCATAACCGAATCACACGTTTTTAAAATTTTTGTCTGTCTGTCTGTCTGTTTGAACGGGCTAATCTTCGGAACGGCTGAACCGATTTTGACGGGATTTTCACAGACAAGTAGAGGATTAACCAAGGAGTAACATAGGCTACTTTTTTAACCGACTTTCAAAAAAGGAGTTGTGTTGAAATCGGTAAATACAGATGTTAAAAACGCCCTGATAGGTATTTTCGCTGCGCGCGATCGCGACGGCCGACGCTCGCGCTCCCCGCGCCGCGCCGCGCCGCGCCCCTGCGCCCTGCGCCCGCCGTACGCGGTACCGCGGTACGCCGCCGCGCGGCGGGGGGCGGGTGGACCAGAAATCTACTTATCCCTCAGGATTTGTGAAAAATCGAAATTCACGCGGGCGAAGCCGCGGGCAAAAGCTAGTCGTAAATAATATGCTCCGATTTGAACTTAAAGGCCCCCGTTAAAGAAATTAATAGGCTCAATAGGGGGCCTCCCTGCAGATCAGCTAGCGCTTCGGGCCCCAGAAATTAATGATCAACTAGTGCGAACGAAGTCGCGCCTAACGCTAGTGTATCAATAATACTGTTCAACAATTGGTGCTACGGGTAGTTAAAATTCGCGGGGCGACCTCAAAATCCATAATGGCGGCGAGCGACGCCATCTTGAATAACAATCACGTAATACGGTATCGACGCATTCCAAGCGACGGGCTATGTATGGAAACTGATTGTAGGACTTGACCAGCCTTGTTGGTATAGTGGTTACTTGGTTAGCATGCTCGAGTGGATCACACAGTCCCGGGTTCGATTCTCAAGTCGGGTCAAAAGCTGTTAAGTGTTGGGTTTTTCTGTCAAGAAAAGGTAAAAATTAAACCGACTTCGGTCCAGCAATTTAAGAAAAATTATTGGTATATATCAATCAAAAATATTAGGTACATAACCAACCATACATACGTACATAAGAATGATTACTAGACGTGTTACATAGTAAAGCTTTCCTGAAAGTATGTAGATTATACGATAGTGAAAATTCACCAAAATAATTGGTTTTTAGGGTTCCGTACCCGAAGGGTAAAAAACGGAGCCCTATTAATGTCACTCGGCTGTCTGTCCGTCTGTCCGCCGGTCACAGGTCTCTAGCTCGCAGACGAAATGAGTTACAAACCTGAAATTTTGGTATTTAGTGTAAAACGTTAACCCAAAATCAAATATTGAATTAGAAATTGAATTAAATTATTTTTCAGGGGGGCTCCCATACATGAAAAAGGAGCCGGAAAAAAAAATTTCTTTACCCTAGCTTGTGGGGTATCATTGTTTAGAGCTCATTAAGTAGAGTACAAATATATATTTTTTTAATTTTTATCTCAAAAAATAAGGGAATGGGAGGCCATCAAAGTTGTCAGTTTTAGACCATTTTTGTGACGGGGGCTATCTCAAAAACTAAACTAGTTGGGAATATGATATTTCAGTATATTATGTACTATATGCTATATTTAAACAACAAATACTGAAAACAACGATTTATTAAATAGTTTATAAGCTGTGACCAAAATAAACGAACATTTTTTTGGGTTTTTCTTTCACGGTTTGTTGCGATGTCTAGCTCGGAAATTAAATATTTCTTAGACCCAAAATATTATATTGTTCATAATTATGTACGGAACCCTGAAAGAGCGAGGCCCGACTCGCACTTGGCTGATTTTTGAAATAATGGCGAACATACATATATACATAGGGTCGAATACAGAACCTCCTTATTTGAAGTCGGTTAAAATAACATACGCGCCGACTAGACAGCGTTCTTTGGTAGTCGGTTAATTATTCAAGTTTTTTAAGGCCCCCCTAAATCCGAGGCCCGAGGCTATCATCTCAGCCGCCTAATGGTTAAACCGCCACAGTTCGTTCAACTTACCATACATTACTTTACTAACCGGAAAAAAGTCTATTCAAACAATCACACGCTTACTTGAGCGTTAAAATGGCCGTGATTTGATCAAACGTTGGGCCCAATACGCAAATGTTCGTTGTCCTAGTATGCGTGACCCAGATGCACGGGAAGGACATTCTAGACAATATGCTAATTCGTTCTGGTTTATAGCCTGAGTGATTAGAATACACATTTAAATCGCGATCTTTGAGAATAAAATTTGAGAAGACAAAAGTCTGGGTTTTGAGGGTTTACGACAGAATTAGGTGTATTATATAATATTTTTTTCAAAAACATATGTTCTAAATAATATGGAAAAGGTGAGTGATTGACTGATCTATCAACGCACAGCTCAAACCACTGTACGGATTGAGCTCTTTGGCAGATAGCTATAATGACGTAGGTATCCGCTAAGAAAGGATTTTTGAAAATTCAACCGCTAGGGGGGTTAAATAGGGGTTGAAAGTTTGTATGAGATTTAATATGAATCCATGCTGACGAAGTCATGGGCATCAGCTAGTTGTGCTTCATAAAGAAGCTTTTATTTATACCGCTAACAATTTTTTTTAAATAGTAGCGCTGAAGAGTAGACTGCCACCACTGGTGTCCTAGTCAGGCCGTACTACCCTGTACCAGTGGTGCCTATACACCAGTAGATGCCTGTTCACCAGTGGTGCCTGTACACTAGTAGTGCCTGTTCACCAGTGGTGCCTGTACACCAGTAGTGCCTGTACACCAGTGGTGCCTGTACACCAGTGGTGCCTGTACATCAGTGGAGCCTATACACCAGTGGTGCCTGTACACCAGTAGTGGTGGCGCAACCAGTCATGTATGTAGATACAGCTCTATATGTTTTGTTGTTTGTTGTAAGTAGGTACATGTTGTTCCGACCCCATAGCGTGGAAGGTGACCGGAAGATGACTTTTTTCCCTTGTTCGTTTTTGTCCCTGTCATTTGTATGTGATTACGGAACAGGGAGAGCGCTATACTAACTTGTCTCGGTGGACAGAGTATGACCAGTGGGGAATTTGGAACATGGTATGTGAGGACGAACGAACGCACGTGTCACAGAGTTACGCGCGCCGAGCGTGCTGGTTGTTTATTTATGAGCCAGCTTTAAATGCATAAGTGGGTCGTCGGCTACACCTGCTTTACCGTTACCACGAATACTGAATGGTTTCTTGTTTGTCAAGCTACCGCTTTTTGGAATCTTTTTAGGGTTCCGTACCCAAAGGGTAAAAACGGAGCCCTATTAATGTCACTCTGCTGTCTGTTTGTCCGTCCGCCGATCACAGGTCTCTATAGTTCGTAGACGAAATGAGTTACAAACCTGTTATTTGGTGTAGAACGTTGACCCAAAATCAAATATTTAATTAAATACTGAATTACATTATTTTTCAGGGGGGCTCCCATGAAAGCATGAAAAAAAGCCGGAAATGAATTTTTTTTCTTGCCCTAGCTTGTGGGATATTGTTCTTTAAAATTCATTGAGTGGAGTACGAATATATTTTTCTTTAATTTTTTGCTCACAAAATAAGGAAATGGGGGGCCATCAAAGTTGTTTTAAACTATTTTTGTGACGGGGGCAATCTCAAAAACTAAACTACCTATACTTCGACTTTTAATTGTATGCAGTAATGTGAAGTTTCGTGGGTTGTCACTTTTTAACGAAAATAAAATAGGGATGGGGTACAGGTGATTGATTTGAATCATTCAATTATTTTATTCAAATTAAAGTTTTTATTTTAAGTAATTATTATATTTTATGTACAAAAGTTACATATATAGGTATATTTATATATACAGTATATATATAAATACGTATATCTTTAATATATAAAACAAAGTCTCGTTTGTTCGAACACTTATAACTCGAGAACGGCTGGACCGATTTTCATGGTTTTTGATTTGTTGTATTTGTCTTCGTCCCGAATAGCAGAATAACTGTTAAAAATATTGGAAAATTGACGAAAAAATAAAAGAAAAAACATTTTCCCATACAAAATGTTCATGGGTTTCGTAACTGTCAAACATTGAATGTTCATCCTGTCGATACGGAACTCTCTCACCCGTACCGATATAATTCTTCTGTACTTTTTCCTAAAGGGCTGGACTGATTTGGATGAAATTTTGTGTGTATATTTCAATGTTTCTCATTTTCACTTAAATTCTTACGCGGTTTTTTTTTAATAGAAGGTAAAAATGTATCCTCAGCATGCGATGTACTTGGCTGAGCATTCATTTTTTTATTTTATTGTGCTTTACAAAACCAAATGGCAAATTTTACAAAAATAATGAAAACCAAACACAACGTTACAAAAACTTAACAATTGGTAACAAATATAACGCGCAGTAGGCAAAATGGAAATAGTCACACTCAGAACGTAGAAATGAAAATGGACAGTGAAAAATGAAAATGTCGAATGACAAACGAGAAAAATGGCGACAAAATAATATTCGCCGAGCGTCAGTGTCAACAGCGTCAACAGCAGCCTGAAAAAGCGTAACCTCGGTCATCGGTGTTTAAAAGAATCGACATAAAGAACCTTTTTAAAGGACTGCCTGAAAAAAAGGAGTATATTGTTTTCAGGGTTCATGTATGTTTGTATGTTGTACCATAACTTCTATATATGCCGGAACCGATTTTGATGAATAAGGTAGGTAGCGTTAGAATCTTTAGCTTATTCTAGGTGACATAGGCTAGTAAAATTTAAGAAAAAATGATGTGATGACCATGGTCCCGCATTAAAGACTAAAGTTGAAAAAAAATAATTAAAAATCAGATTAAGTTCATAATCATTATCTATTTTTTTTATTCAACTACAAGTTAGCTCTTGACTGCAATCTCACCTGATGGTAAGTGATGATGCTGTCGAAGACGAAAGCGGGCAAACTTGAGAGAGGTATGCATACCCCTGATCGGTTTTTACACGGCATCGTACCGGAACGCTAAATCGTTTGGCGGCCGGCCGGCACAGCTTTGCCGGTCGGGTGCTAACCAGCCACGGCCCACGGTTAAAGCCTGCCACCAGACAGGACCAAAGACAATTTAGAAATTATAAAATCCCAACTTGCCCCTGTCGGGAATCGAACCCGGGACCTCCCACTTATAAGCGCTTACGAGCACGAAGTAATCAATGTAAAAATATTAATATTATGTATTGTAAATAAAATAAATTAAAAAAATAAATAAAAAAAAGACCAAAACCACTGCGCAAGGGAGGTCAAAATCATCTAAAAAATTATAAGTAGATTCCAAAAATATGTAAATATGTTATTATAATGTTAAATATATTTTTTTCTGAATAACTAGTAGGTATTCTTTTAAAAATATTTTTTTTTTTGTAATAAAAGGGCAGTAGCAACTTAGCATGTTAACTATGACAGATATCGTCAACACACATAGGCTGTTATTGCAATAGAAATAGTACTTCTTACTTTTTTTTTCAATTAAAGCTCATATAATTAATTGTACCAATAGGATGCGTTTGCCACAAAAAGTCAAGATGACAAAATTGTTAATTTGGCTTTTATACGTAGGAGCCATCGATTTACTTAATAGATAAATAAAATTATGATGATAATGAAAGAGTAACTTTGAACGAAACTTTTGTGAATGAAATTGAATGAATTGAACGTATCACATCACTATAGAAATGGGGTTGGCAACATTATTTTACGAAATGACATTAGGAAACGTCAGATTACTGCAGATAATTAAAAGTTTGACTATAGTTAGGAACTACCTAAGTAGTATGACAGTTTGATATATTATGTACCATATACTGTATTTAAACAACAAATACCGTAAACAACGATTCATAGTTTGTAATCATGATCAACCCATTACCGGCTCACTACAGAGCACGGGTCTCCTCTCAGAGTGAGAAGGGTTTTGGCCATAGTCTACCACGCTGGCCAAGCGGATTGGCAGACTTCACACACCTTTGAGAACGTTATGTAGAACTCTCAGGCATGCAGGTTTCCTCACGATGTTTTCCTTCACCGTTAAAGCAAGTGATATTTAAATACTTAAAACGCACATAACTCCGAAAAGTTAGAGGTGCATGCCCCGGGATCGAACCCACGACCTCCGATTAGAAGTCGGTCGTCCTAACCACTAGGCTATCACAGCTTTTTTTTATAGTTTGTAAGCTGAGGCCAAAATAAACGCACATTTTTTGGGTTTTCTTTCACGGTTTGTTGCGATGTCTAGCTCGGAATTAAATATTTCCCAAAATATTATGTTGCTCATAATTACATATGTACGGAACCCTAAAAGAGCGAGGCCTTACTCGCACTTGGCCGTTATTTTTTATATTTAGAGTATTTTAAAGTTTTATACTGAAATCGCATTTATTCGCATTTACGAGTAGCTGGATAGTTTTAAACACACAATAAAGCTTGCGTTCGCTTCAAAGTATGTTTTTTAACTGACGTCAAAAAAGTGATAATCTAAAAGATTAAAACTTGCACTGTTCTCTAAGTTGGAGTAAATGTAAGCTAACTAAAAAAAAATAGTTTCAATCCGATTAATATTTCCGGAGCAATACGCGGACAAACATACATACATACTTGCATATTTGTTTGGAAGCCCTTATAATATTAAGTATGCGTATATCTATATACTTACTAATAAATAAAATTGAAGTGTCTGTCTGTAATATCGAAATAACTACCTCATATTAAGCTCATATGGTTATTTGAACGCTACCATAACCGAATCACACGTTTTTAAAATTTTTGTCTGTCTGTCTGTCTGTTTGAACGGGCTAATCTTCGGAACGGCTGAACCAATTTTGACGGGACCTTCACATACAAGTAGAGAATTAACCAGGGAGTAACATAGGCTACTTTTTTAACCGACTTTCAAAAAAGGAGGAGTTGTGTTTTTCTACCTATGTACACCGATATCTCCGGGATTTCTGAACCGATTTGCGTATTTTTTTTTTAATCGATAGAGAAACATTGCGAACCTGTTCTATAAAAAATTTGGATTCCAACTCCTCAATCCTGATGCTGTAGGGGACCTAATCCCCAAAACTAATGGGTTTTAGAAACTTTCGGTTATTTAAATTGATATTGGTACCAATTAAAGACTTTATCGTTGAAAATGAACTCGAGTAGGTACATATCTAACTCCTCAACCCTGATGCTGTAAGGAATTGTATTCCGAAATCGTGGGGATCCCACGGGATTTTTCCGTTTTGGGGACGGCTGACCTTTTGTTCTGGAAAATCAAAAGTTCCCACGGGATTTTTAAAAACCTAAATCCACACGGGCGAAGCCGTGGGCATCATCTATACTATCTATACTAATAAATAAAATTGAAGTGTCTGTCTGTAATTTCGAAATAACTACCACATATTAAGCTCATATGGTTATTTGAACGATACCATAACCGAATCACACGTTTTTAAAATTTTTGTCTGTCTGTCTGTCTGTTTGAACGGGCTAATCTTCGGAACGGCTGAACCGATTTTGACGGGACTTTCACAGACAAGTAGAGGATTAACCAAGGAGTAACATAGGCTACTTTTTTAACCGACTTTCAAAAAAGGAGTTGTGTTGAAATCGGTAAATACAGATGTTAAAAACGCCCTGATAGGTATTTTCGCTGCGCGCGATCGCGACGGCCGACGCTCGCGCTCCCCGCGCCGCGCCCCTGCGCCCTGCGCCCGCCGTACGCGGTACCGCGGTACGCCGCCGCGCGGCGGGGGGCGGGTGGACCAGAAATCTACTTATCCCTCAGGATTTGTGAAAAATCGAAATTCGCGCGGGCGAAGCCGCGGGCAAAAGCTAGTCTAGTAATATATATATTTCGCAGTTCTTATACGTACTTATACGTGTCGCACTGATAACCTCCTTTTTTGAAGTCGATAAAAAAGTATACAGTGTACCGACTTTGAATAAATAATTCCAGACTTTGACTTTAACTTTGACTCCAAGCTTTGACTTTGATGTCTCGGCTCTCTAGTAAGCGAGTAACGGTGTACCAGGTGTGGTGTAACACATAACTTTCTTTGGCGTTGAAGCGTGCGGAATTCATTTATTTTCTAGTTTAAACCGTAATGTAGTCAAGTGGGAACATAGTACAACTAGTGAACTTACTGCCACGTGTATGTAGCTTGGTCATAATTATGAGATTTGAATCTCATAGTAGCCTCAATAGTGCAACGGAGCATGGGCCTCCTCTCAGAATGAGAAGGGTTTAGGCCGTAATCCACCACGCTAGCCGAGTGTGGATAGGTAAACTTCACACGCCTTTGAGAACATTATGGAGAACTCTCAGGCGTGCAGGTTTCCTCACGATAATAGATAAAGAATTCACGCACAATTAAACAAATTACGGCATCTCTATTAATAGTTATTTGTTTGACAAGATAACAAAATTATTGTTTGTTGCGAGTGCCTAGTTTGAATCCCGAGCGAGCGAAGGATTCTAATTTAGAATCACGAGCGTAGCGAGTGATTCTTATATAGAATCCTGAGTGTAGTGAGGGATTTAAAGGCACAAGAAACAAAATGTTTGCTATCGTGTGATACATACAACTTTTCACCTCAATAGCAAAAAAATACAAGATGTAAGTAACAAAAATATTTACTGAAACAAAAAGTATTTTTTACATTCAGATTACGTACCTACTTACTTATTATTATGCTTAACTTAAAAATCAGCGAAGTGCCAGTCGGGACTCAAATTTTTTATTAAATAAATTTTCTTTTTTGCAGCGAGAAAATTTTCATCCGGTGCTTTAAGAACTTTTCAATATCATGATCTGTGAAAACTTTAGATTTTTTAGATTTGTGCCCCTTGTATGATATTCGTATTTTGTTGGATTAAAACTCGTCACAGCAATAAATGTGTTTTATTAATTATTATAATTTTACAATATAGATGGGCTGTTGCCTGTGCGAAAAATGTGTCTATAAGTAAAACATAAACTAACAATGTTAGACGTAACTCTCAAAGTTAGCCACCTATTGATGACCGGACAGTGTTCCTCTAAGTAAAATATAAACTAACAAAGTTAGACATAACTCCCAAAGTTAGCCGCCTATTGGGTGCAACTTTGGTTTTGTGGTTTTATATTATAAATATTAAACACCCCTCCGACTGTCTTCACAAAAATGCGATAAGTTTAGATAGGCTTCAATGTGAACGTCGCATTTCGATTTGATTGTAGCTTTTAACATGGAGTAAATACTACATAATATAAAGATTGCCTTGTTTTAGACAATTCCATGAAATATGATAAAATCACAGTCTCTGAACAGGTCTTCGCACCTTTTGTCTCCAATTATTAAATAATTCATAGGCTTTCAGGTATTTTTCACGCGACTTTTCCGGCAGAAAGTTTAATTCAGCGTTAGTCACTAATTCTTTTAATTCTGAAGGTGTTAAATTATCACTGGAGTCACTCATTTTGTTTTAATTTTTTTACAACAAAATATAACTACAAAGAAATTAGTTAGGTACCTAATGATATAGAGTATAGACAATTTTTTTCCCGCCATTTTTTTTTCCTCTTTTGTCTGCGTTCGGAATTTCGTAATTCAAGAAAAAAATTAACTAATTATTTTAATTCTCATTAAATCGTTTATGTTTCATGTTGTTTTACAGAATTATAAATTCTAAAACACATTTTAAGAAAAACTCAATAGTTTAAATAATATACAATAGAAAATTTTGATGAAATAAAATGTTGGGGCTACTATACAAACTATTTGATACAAAACTTTTCCGAACTTTTCTTGAGACAGTGAATTGAAGAAATGACAATCCAAAGCGTTCTATAATCAAAACACTTTTTCTCACGGAGTGAGCAAAAACGAGTTTTGCTCACTGGTTTTGGCTAGCAAACACGCCCTTTTTGAGATACTGAGGTGAAAAAAAAATTAAAACATTTCTGGGCCTGTGGGCATCCAAATAACAAATGATTGCGATAATCGCAATTCATTACTATTGTGTGTGCGATGATTACGAGTGTGTTACGCAACTAACGCCCCCGTTGCCTACCCTAGTGGCAAATCCTTATTGCTTTTCCCAAATCCGTGATCTTAATTAAGTAATCATTGCACATGAAAACGGACGTCTTTGCATTGCATAGTAACTCGCCGACCGCGTTTTAATAGTCACGATGAGTCAAAGCGGACGTTGTATTGTGACAGATGGTTACGCAAGATGGCGGCGCAACTTTGTTGTGACGCCATCAAAGGGGTTTTATGACACATTCACGACTAAGATTTTCGGGATTCCCCCGCATAAAATAAATCTATGTCAGCCTCCGGAATGCAAGCTATCGATGTGCCAAATTCCGTTTGTATCGGTTCAACGTTTAGGCTCCAAAAATACAATAAAAAATATATAGGCATACATATTTTTTTTTGCCTAGGAACCAGTAATACAGTAATATTTCCGAAAATAAGTCTCAGATCACTCCTTGTATAAATCCTCTACGTGTCTCCGTCAAAATCGTTAACCGTTCCGAAGATTAGCGCGTACAAACAGAACACAAAAAAGTGTTATTTATGTCATAAATATTACACTGGAAAGTTTATGCTGTCTATGCTATGTTCAAGTATTCATGAGGTTAGTAAGTTTCAATTCAATTATATTTATTTGTATCACTAGGTACATAGTATAAAACAAAGTCGCTTTCTCTGTTCCTATATCCCTATGTCCCTATGTATGCTTAAATCTTTAAAACTACGCAACGGATTTTGATGCGGTTTTTTTTAATAGATAGAGTGATTCAAGAGGAAGGTTTATAAGTAGAAAAATTGGACCCGGTAGGTGGCGCTAATAGCGGGCAGGACGACGTCTGCCGGGTCCGCTAGTAATATATATAAAGTATGTATAGATGTATGTACACAAGACTTACATATATTTCACGTATTATGTGATGTGTACATTACGTAAGTAAAGTAGATAACATTATATTAGAGTTGAATGACTAAGCTTATGTAGTGGACTTTCCCTCGAGTTAGAGGTGCAATTTTACTCTTAAAGTCCTCTCTAAGAACTCTCCAAAGTTTCGAAACGAAAGCTGCAAGAAATTCGCGTTCATTATTCAATATATAAATAAACCTGCGGTATAGATTTATTGCTCAGACATGCATTACAACATAAGAGATAAGAGTTTCCAATCCTTACTTCCTTACTAAGTATATAATATTATAAATGCGTAAGTAATGTCTGTCTGTCACGCTTTCACGCCTGAATTCAGAAAACAAATTTCAGAACTGATGAAATTTGGTACACAGATACACTAGAGCCTAAGAAAGGACATTATTTAATGCAACAAAAGGGTTGTAATATAAGGGGTTGAAAAGGGGGTTGAAATGTTGTATGGAAATATCGTCATTTTTAAACCTAAAAGCTTCGAATTTATTTTTTAGGCTGTTAATTAGATATAAATAAAAATTTCATTTAAAGTTTGTGTGTGTGTGTGAATGTGAAAATACTGAGATCTATATCTACAGCTATAGCTGGTAGATTACTATAGCAAACTTCCAAGAAAGTAGGTATAAAGGTTGGAAAAGGGAGCTGGAACGGGAACCAGAAATCCACGATTCCCTCGGGATTTGTGAAAAACCGAAATTCACGCGGGCGAAGCCGCGGGAAGAAGCTAGCAATGCATAAATATAAAAATTGGTAGATATACAATATGTTGTGAGTTATTACTATTACAATTTGACATTGTATAATCTAGTATAAACAGCAGAAACCATCACTCTATAACTTTACATAATACTAGCGGTCCGCCCCGGCTTCGCCCGTGGTACATATATAGCCTATAGTGTGAATAAACAAAGGCTTGGCCTATAGCACTCAAGGACACGTACATATCCAACGGTGAAAGAATTTTTGAAATCGGTCCTGTAGTTCCTGAGATTAGCGCGTTCAAACAACAAACTCTTCCGCTTTATTATATTAATAACTATCGGTGCGCCCCGGCTTCGCCCGCGGTACATATATAGCCTATAGCACTCAGGGATCACGTACTTAACGGTGAAAGAATTTTTGAAATCGGTCCAGTAGTTCCTGAGATTAGCGCGTTCAAACAAACAAACTCTTCCGCTTTATTATATTAGTATAGATAATAATAATAATAACTAGATAATTAGATGAATAGTTCTATTCATAATAATTATGTAAAGTTTAATCGCAAATTACAATACAAGGACAAGCTTTAATTTAGAAAAAAATAAACCGACTTCAGTCCAGCAATCTCAGAAAAATCGGTGTACCAATAAAAAATATTAGTGACATATATATACGTGTAACTTCGTACATAAGAATGATAACTAGATGTGTTAAACACTCATACTTTCCTGAAAGTATGCAGATTAGATTGTGAAAAAATCATCAAAATCGGTTCATTGGTTTTTGGAAATAATCGCGATACATAGGTACATACGGGCCGAACCGAATACAGAACTTCCATTTTAACCCCCGACGCAAAAAGTAAAAACGACGGGGTGTTATAAGTTTGACGTGTCTGTGTGTGTGTGTGTGTGTGTCTGTTACTCTGTTCCCCTGTGGCGCTCAAACGGGTGGACCGATTTGAATGCGTTTTTTTTTTGTTTGAAAGGTGAATTAGTCGAGAGTGATGTTAGCTATGTTTCATGAAAATCGGTCCTAGATGGCCGCCGCTACAAAATGGCGGATTACATATTTTTTCAGAACTTAATATGGGTATCAAATGAAAGGGCTTGACTAGTAGAATAGCACTATTGCAAATCCAAAATGGCCGCCGCCACAAAATGGCGAATGTCGGGGGTTTTTTTTAATTTTTAATTTATACCTACTTGTTTGAAGTCTGTTAAAGAGCTGGTAAAATCTAAACATCGTTTTTTATCTTTTCGAAAAGGGACCGTGGGTTCTTTGAAATTTTGAGAGGGGTCCATGACTAGAAAAAGGTCAAGAAACCCTGCTCTACGCGGACGAAGTCGCGGGCAAACACCAGTAGGTACCTAACCTGTAAGGCGTGAGTTATTTGACCGGTTCCCTACGACTATTTAGGTTACTAGAACTACCTGTAAGATTTATGAGTACACCTGCCTACTCTATTCGGTAGCTTGCAGTCGTGTGTGAGTGAGAGCATGCTGTCTCTATCAGCATCCACGGACGGGACAAAGACGCACTCATTAGTGCGAGACGATATCCCGAAAAAACAACGAATTCCCACGGGATTGATAAAAAGAACAAATGCTATGATACGTATTCAATACAAGATTTTTTTTCAGATATGAGGTTTTCGGCTCCAAAACCAATGAAAATTCACCGTGTAGGATACCTACCTAATATAATAATAATTGTGTTTGCTAGCAAACGAAAAAACGACTTCATTTATATACGTCGACAAGTAACAGCCAACAGGTACCTACAACGTAAGTAGACGAAAAAAATTAACAAACGCACTAGTCGTCACTACGATTTTCGAAAGTTCCCCTCGATTTCTCTAGGATTCCATCATCAGATCCTAGTTTCCTTATCATGGTACCACCCTTGAGATATCTCCTTTCCAACAAAAAAAGAATTATCAAAATCGGTTCATAAACGACGAAGCTATCCGCGAACACACATAAAAAAAGCATATACCTATACGGTCGAATTGAGAAACCTCCTTTTTTGAAGTCGGTTAAGAAGCAATGACTTCATTAATTATTATGAACACAAAAATACTTACCTTGTTTATTTATTAGTATCCTTATTAACTAGCCGTGATTTTATGATTGCAAGGAGACCCGGGTGACGGGGTCATCATTCATTTACTATAGGGTCATCAGATGTTAAGTGATTACGAACTGTTACCTAAGTCACAAGAAATGGTAATGAATACAGTTGCAGACGTTTTATAAATATTGTTGTAGTTGTATACGCATTTGTATGTATGTTTGTCTACGCATTTCTCCGAAACTAGGTTATTTTTTATTTTTTCGGATTGTGACTATTATTTTTCTATTGGCTTACCTTTACTTCCATTTAGAGAACAGTACGAACATCAAAATCGGTTCAGTGATTTTCAAGATAATATTATGGACACTTTCTTCAGTTCATAGGTACTTTACTTCGATATATTAAAGTCGATTTATTTATTTTTTAAGTACAGCTTGTTAGGGTTCCGTACCCAAAGGGTAAAACGGGACCCTATTACTAAGACTCCGCTGTCCATCTGTCTGTCTGTCCGTCCATCTGTCACCAGGCTGTATCTCATGAACCGTGATAGTTAGATGAAATTTTCACAGATGATGTAGGTACTAGGTAGGTATATCATATTGTATTTCTGTTGCCGCTATAACAACAAACACTAAAAACAGAATAAAATAAATATTTATGGGGGACAACAGACATGATTTTTTGCCGTTTCTATAGATACCCTACAGAATCCTTCGTGCGCGAGTCCGACTCGCATTTGGCCGGTTTTTTTTCTTATTTGTGCTAATATTCTAGATTTATCGAAGTTTAGAAGAAACAGTTAAACGCAATTTGCAAACATAAGCTTGCACCATAGTCTGTTTCCACTGGAAGGGCATAGCGATTGTTGCATTGATTGCGTCAATTACGTAATACCGGTAATTGGTTATTGGTATCGCGAAAAAGCTATAAAGCTCAACAAACACCACAACTAGCGACCCGCCCCGGCTTCGCACGGGTAGTAATCACCCGCTACTATCCCACCATACATTGTTTTGTTATTATCTCAAAGGGATTAGGCAGCGTTTTCGATGAAAGCTCCCAGGCGGCTTGACTTTTCCGACATTTTCAACAATTGTCGTCATAATATTTCAAACAGTTTACACAAAACCTTGACAAATTATACACCTAAATCTACCTCATGAATCACTATGTATATTGATGAAAACCGCATGAAAATTCGTTCAGTAGTTTTTGAGTTTATCGCGAACAGACAGACAAACAGACGCGGCGAAGGACTTCGTTTTAAAATATGTAGTGTAACAGTCAGTAATGTAGGTTTAACAGTTTTTTTTATCAATATCCGCTTTTCCTCACCTACTTAAGACGCACAGACCGACTCGCGTGCGAATCGTTGCGGTAATTAGGCTGAACAAGTCGACCGTCGCCGATTTGAAAAAGAAAAATATAATCGTTGCTCTATGATTAGGAATTTACAGCGAATGTTTACATAAAAAGCACCCGATGAGCGAAAGTTAAATGGGTATCTCTTGTCACTACATTAAAAATACTTAAAAAATTTCATCTGAAAACTAATCTTATTTAACGAATTCTCACGCGATTTTAAAAGTTGTTTTGTTGTACTTAATTAGTCTGTCTCGAAGAAGACTAAAAATCACAAACTTATCCTATTTGCATAGGTAGGTACCTATGGGTACCTATAAAACCCTATACGAAGTAAATATGATATTATCTTTATTATGGCCAGTGGGTAGTTTTAAAAACTGCTAGGTACCTATCACAGAACAAAAATACTCTCTAACGAGAGAAGAATGTAAACTCCATAGTAAAAAAATGAGAACAGTTCAGCGCCATCTAGATTCAGCCCACCAACAACTCTGACGGCGGGAGATTCTATACCTACTTATCCTAAATAATATTTTTAGATAAGGCATTTTGACTCGAGAGAGAACTGGTGAAATAAAATACACCAAGTTCTCTTTCGAGTCAAAATGCCTTATCAATAAAGTTTTAGTTAGGATTCAAAATAAAACAACAGGTTTTCTTTCTAACAATTCACATTTATTTATGTGTAAGGATTTTTTTTGAGTGTGGTGGCTGACACTTCTTCTGAAAACGATCTATTTTCCAAATACATACAAAATCATTTTAAACATAATATGTATGAGACACTATTTACAATGCTGTTAATATTTTCATATTCAATTACATCACATGGAACAGCAGTTCTTTGTAACTTCCGTTTAGTACAATCAGTAAAACCTCTGTTCAATCACATACTTAGTTCAAATCTGAAAAGAAACAATTTTGTTGATTCATCATGATCAATCTATGACCGGCTCACTAGAGCACGGGTCTCCTCACAGAGTGAGAAGGGTTTTGGCCATAGTGTACCACGCTGGCCAAGCGGATTGGCAGACTAGATTTTGTTGATTAATTGGTACTAATTATTACAAATAATATATACCATAACATATAAGTATTTTTACTACCCTATATGTACCTAATAAATAGTAAACACTAAGGGTGGGCTACCAATATTATTTTTCCTAACTAGTATCTACAATGTCTGGAAAATGGTTGACAGTAACACATCAGTATATTAGCAGGAAACTATAGACATAAGCAGTAAGCACGCCTGTTGATATCACTATAAATATCAAAATGTGTGCTTGTGTCTGTATAAAATTTATAGAGAATGAATTTTAGTAAGTAGAGATCGACCAGAATCTCATGAAAAATAGGGAAATTAAATTTTGTAGTAAGCAACACTAGGTTAACTCGGCTGCCCTAGTGATAAACAAAGTAATTACATTCAGAACACCTTACCTGGGATCGTTTCACGAAACGAAAAATCAAGCAACTGCATTTTAAATACAAAAAAAAGTGATCAACATCCAATTACTTTGTTTTTGTGTTGTGCTTGTTGTTTACTTGGTTTTTTTATTTATATTCCAGGTTAGTGAGTGCAGTTACTTTGTCTGGGCAATTTAAATTTCAGTAAACGGTTCAAGTTATTTGAAATATTAAACTGTGGTAAAAAACTACTCGACATAAAACTTTTGTTAATGCAAAAAGTCAATTTCACAAAAAATGTCAGTTACTTTGTTTATCGCTAGCTTGGCTAGCTTAGTTAGCTAGTTGCTAACCTTGGAATTTCATTTCCCTATTTTTCATGAGATTCTGGTCGATCTATATAAATCTACTAAGTTAGGTTAGGTTATACGTACCATGCAAGATTCCATAAGCAGGTTTTAGGAAATCGAATCAACTTGATGTTGTCTTTACCGGCGAGTTGTTGCTGTTTTATTTGTCAGGTCAGATAATGAAATAAAACATACGAGCAAAGAATTCCACATATGAGTCTTGTTTCAATGAAACAGAATCAACGTCTCAAATATAAATAGCACTACACTATAAAACACAAACAGAGTAACAGAAGCTCGACTCGACGTATTTAAAGTTTATAATATGATCGCAAGAAATCTAAATATTTTAATTGTTACGAAACTTATCCACACAATAACAAAGACGCCATTTTGAAAAAAACAATTATTACCAACATTACGTACTATTACGTCAGTGACTACCAACTTAAAAACACTTAATTGACCATGAACAATTGAACCTATGGAATTTGCAGAGCGATTCAGAACACTTCGATAACTTACCGTGTCGATACGACTTGGTATCGATTTTGTATCCAAATTTTTTTTCGTGCAATTCAGAACGATAAAAGCATACAATTGGATATCGATTACGATACCGGTATCGATAAGATACATTGCGATTAAGACATGTGCATTTATGAAGTATGTTATTTTACCAAAATTTTACATAATATACATTCATATTAAGCATTAAAAAATAACTTTTAATCATCTTGAAGGTAATTAAAGTCATTATTTAAAATGATAACATTAAATTATTGATTTAGAGAGAAAAACGTCGAAGTGTACTACAAAAGTATTATTACAGCTATTCTCGTAAATACCACACAGATGTCCGTACCCAAAGGGTAAAACGGGACCCTATTGCTAAGACTCCGCTGTCAATCTGCCTGTCTGTCCGTCCGGACAGACGGCAAGCAATATACTACTCTCTACCGAGAGATATATTATGGCATTGGTTGGTAATCATGTACATACCAAAAATATAAATCTACATGATTACGTGTTGCCTCCTGTAATGCCCCCTCTTATTAGTTAGTAAAATTAACGCAAATTCTGGCAAAAGTTTTATTATATTTTCCCATAAAAGTTGAGGCATTTGCCTCAAATGGGTTAAAGGTATCAAGCAATGTCCGTAGATACCTACGTCTCTTAAGAATCCTCTTCACCGCGTCTTCTTCGCCTCGGTGATTTACTGCGGCTATTGCTATCTATTTTAATTGCGGCTCCGAACATATTTTTCACGAAATAACAGTAAAAGTACCTATCTGACGAGTAGATGAACAAAAAGATTAGGATATCGAATGCCCTGTAGCTTTCGATAAATAATCGTAAAAAAATATCGGATGTTCGGAAAATATTATTCGATAAAGTTGTTGTGAATAGCTTTTGATAGCGTTTGATAAAGTTGTTGTGAATAGCGATTATGACAATCGAACGATATCTACGTCGGTTCGATTCGGTTTCGGTTTCGACAACTTCCCGGTTGATACGGTTATTCTGAATTGAAAATACATCTTATCGTACGATAACTTACCGAATCGATTGATGATTATGTTATCGAAGTGTTCTGAATCACCCTGCCGAGCTTCAAACAAAATGTTGAAACAAAGAAATGTGGCCTTGAACAGGCTTTATCTCGTTCTTAACTACTTAAATAAAGTGGTAAGTAGTAAGTAAAGTTACAGAAAAACTAGAGAGAAAAAATAGCCCAGCTGAATTATGGACTTTGTCTTTCCTACATTGTTTCAGGCGCAGACTCCAGTATCTACATAAAGAATTATAACCGTCTTGGATATGACTTTAGAAAAGTTAGTGTTGCAATACTTAAAAAATGTACAATTATCATCGGAATGTTTTAACAATGGCAATTTCAGCCCCCGTAGGTATAAATTTTCTTCTAAGAGAGTTTACACCCCCTGGGTACCTATTTTCGTAAGAGCAACAAGACACACTGCTCTGATTTGTTTTGTCACATTTTGTTAAGTTATATTTTTAGGTCGAGATCTTAAACTTTTAAATACAATTAGTGTTAGTTACATTTCACTGCCTATTTCCTTCCTATTTGTCTCATTAAATTATTTTTGTATTTATCAATATACAAAACGTTTTTATTTTTATCAATATAAACACGATCTTCATTTTGATGTTTACTTACCATATTTCCATGCCTAACCGGTTTTTACCTTAATTAATTGATAGCTTTATTAAAATACTCACATATTATCCCAACAGATCAGCTGATTATTCAAAAAGAAATATTTTGAATGGAGAAGACAACGCACGTATCTTATTTCGAAAACTTTCACCATGCACACTAACACAGTTCCGGTTAAAAATTCACTGTTGATACACTTCTATATCACTTTAGAAAAACACAATTTTATTTACAATCAATTCAACACTTAACATTTGCTATATTTCCAATATAAATGTGATAAAAAGTTGATTCACTGTTTGATTTTAGGTTCCGTTTGCAAAACGGCCATCTTCTTTTTGAACAAGCGCGCGGATCGCTTCCCGAAACGGAACCGACTGGCGCGGTGTTTCGTTCACTGTCATGTGTTAGAAAAGGAGATGAGATACAAACGTGCAGGAAAAGAAAGTGATGGGTATAGATGTCATGTAGCTGATGTAGCGGTAATTTTTTTCCCCCTTTCGCGCCCAACTTTCTAAACACGTAGAAGTAATTTCTGATATCAATAAACATTTTGGAACTGACTAAAATGATTTTTCTTTGGCTGATCTGATATAATGTAATAAAATGTACTTAATATACTTAAAAAACTATAAATCGACTTACTCAAAAATATTTTTATTTTCATTTGCAAAGAGGCGTAAAAACGGGGGTGGATCGAAATTTTAAACTAAATCAAGTAGGGTTGTATTGTAACAGTAACATAGTTGAAAGGACTTCATTTTCCTCTCATGAAAAATGTCTAAACTGAAAAAATTACACTTGATAGTATGTAATATTCCAGGAAAAATAAAAACAACGGATAAGTTCTCATTTTATTTATATTTTTATTAAAAAATTTAGGTTTTTGAATAAAATTTCGCAATTTTTATCGTAATTTTATGCAATAATATTTACGTCATCACTCTAAGAGACGAATTCATAAATTCACCTTTACCTTACGTGGCTCGTTGGTCTAGGGGTATGATTCTCGCTTCGGGTGCGAGAGGTCCCGGGTTCAAATCCCGGACGAGCCCAAAGTATCCTTTTTGGTTTATTATTTTTCTTCTCTTACAACAGTGTTTCCCGCTTTCCCGTTTTAATTATGCAATAGGTCAGCTTATCACGAAACCGTAATTTCGAAATACCGAGTTTCACTCAACACGCTTTCCACAGCAGCAGCACAATTTCTTTTTGGCCGATTTCTTCAGTATTATTATTTATAAATAAATAACAAAATACACAAATCTTGTGCGGAACATTTTTAAGTTTCTTCAAAATCTGTTCAGCAGTTTATGGAAAATATTCGGTCAAATTAAATCGTAAGCGCCATCTATTGTTTGGTATAGTAAATAATGTTTCGAAAACGCTTCACAAGATGACACTATCTATACCCCTGATATCAATTTTACAATGCATTATTTTATCGTTTTTATCACCGCCACATTTCTAGTTTATAGATATTTTCATTGTTAAAGATAACACAGGTACGTATAAATAATACGTAAATTCATATTTCCAAAAATAAAAACTTTCTAGATTTTGTTTGCCTGCTGCCATCTGTTAGAAATATCACTAACTTTTTCACTAACGGTTATTCAAAGATGGCGCTGATAAGTGATAAGCAAATAATTATAATGATACTAAATTAAGCAGTCGATTTTCATCTCAATATTGCTTTGAATTCTATGAATATTTTATACAGTCGTATTACACACCAGGTGTTTAATTTTTTCCGGCACCCCCGGCCCCCGAACCGCGCTCTTCACAAAAGTTTACGGCAAACTTTTGCATTGAATTATTCAAGAAAGTTTCAAGTTTTTATACTAAAAAAAGGATTGAAATTGGTTGAATAAAATGTCATACTTGTTGAAAGTTAATTTTAAAGTGAAGTAGTGGCCATAATAGTGCGTTTTGTGGACCAAATACACTTAAAATATTGTTTTAAAAATGTCGGCAACCAGTGG
Source organism: Melanargia galathea (assembly GCA_920104075.1). NCBI lineage: Eukaryota > Metazoa > Arthropoda > Insecta > Lepidoptera > Nymphalidae > Melanargia > Melanargia galathea. The sequence continues at coordinate 21,736,559 of OV049868.1, forward strand.
CAGTGAATCGTCTTCTAGCCCACCTGCCATGGCTTCTATAAGTGATGTCAGTGCCTTATTCCAAACTGCTAAAAAGTATGAAGAACTCAACGTTATCGGGACAGGTATTGTTAAGCAAAGCTTTCAATAATAAAGCTATAAATAACCTAATTACCATGTGCCGGCTCCATAGTTTTTGTTTGGCCGGTTGACGTTTGTGCTCTAAAAAATAATAATTAATAATGTAAACAATTTTTAAACACAGCTCCTACGAACAATTAATTTGAAAAAAATTGTTGGAATTAAAAAAATACTTTTTTGTTTTTTTGCTTGATTTTCTTTTTCATGGTGTTCTCATTTCAAAATAATTAATTCAACCGGATCTTGACCGGATCCAAGGTAATTGGTCCATGAAATAGTGTGAGAGAGAAACATTGATATTGTTGTCTCTAAAATAATAAGGGAGCATACTCACTGGATTCCAGTGAAATACACTGTTCCACTCATGTAATGTAGATGTCTAAGTCATATTAACAATTATGTAGAAATGCATCTAGCACATATTATGTGGAAATGGGCTATTTTGCTGCTATTGTGCGTTTGAATTACAAAGTGGACATAAATTGATTAATTTCGTTTATGAACACAGCAATGGTCTAACCAGAATTCTGATGACCTCCATAGCGCAGTGGCAAGCTCTGTGGTTTTATAAGTGGGAGATCGCGGATTTGATTCCCGGCAAGGGCAATTTGGGATTTTATAATTTCTAAATTGTCTCCGATCTGGAGAAAAAAACTAATTTTTTGAAAGAGAAAATTGTATTTGTAATCAGTTCATTCATACTTAGTTCATACATATTACAATCATAATCAGGTTACACAAATTCTTTTGCATAATCCTAACTACTTAAACTTGGTGTTTGGTTTACTTAAAGTTGGACAAATATTTATTTATGTATATCATTTCTTTTTCAGGCGCCTACGGCACAGTATACAAAGCGAGGGACCTCCACAACGGAGGCCAGATAGTTGCCATGAAGAAAGTCAAGGTGGCTCTCACCGAAGACGGTATCCCGCTGTCTACACTGCGAGAAATAGCACTGCTGAGGCAACTTGAGGCTTACCGACATCCTAATATTGTCAGGTATGTATTATACATAATAACTGACTGCCTCATTGATCCGATGGCTATTTTGTTCTGTTCATATGTTCCTAGTTTTGATTCACAGATCTTTTTTTTTATTCATATAATATACTAGTGCTTGACTGTGATCACTGATTGTGCACTTGATATTAAGTGAAAAAGTAGTCTAAGGTGTTATCCACTTGCATATAAAATGCCTCTTCACTCTAGCAGTGCACACTCGTACAATCCCTTGCGGTTTAGTAATAAAACGATGGAGAAACTGAGTTGAATAGTCCCAGATTGAATTACGAAAGAAGTATTTCATACAATAAGTTGGTTTTCGTTCAAAATATTCTCAGTAACAGAACAGTACAGTTGAAATGTACTAGAAATATTGGCAATGTTAGTAGTTTTAACTTTTTAACTTTCTTTGATTATAATAGATATTTTTCAATTATAATCAAAGAAAGTCTCTCGTTTATTAGGGTGGTGGTTAATTAGCCTTCTTAAAACTTGCTTTTATTTTGGGGTCCAATTACCTTGATGATCATACATAAGGGGTTTAAGTGACCCCTCAGCTACTTTAATTTGGCATGAAAGAGATTCTCAACATTTTATTTTTCAATAAATTATTTACATATAAACATTTCCTTACTACTTTAATTTGGCATAAAAGTATCTCTCAACATTTTAAATTGTTCATTTATTTAAACCTTATTATTTCAGACTCCTAGACGTCTGCCATGGAGGTCAGTCACTGGAAAGAGATCACCAGTTAGTGCTGTTCTTAGTTTTTGAGCATGTTGAGCAAGACCTGGATTCATACTTGAAAAGAGCCCCTGGACCACTCTCTGAAAATAGAATTAGGGTATGTTTTATAAATAACTTTAGAAAAAACAAGAAGAGGTCAAATGAACCCAAAAAACTCTAAATTTTTATTTAGGGGTCAAACTTAAAACTTAAAATTAAATACTAGGAAAGCTAAACAGCCGTATAAAATTGCTAAGTAAACAACATTTAATGAAAATTATTACACTGATAATACTGTGGTATGGTATGGTAAATTTGTCCACAGTTGCACAAATGCAAGATTGCCAAGTCTTTGCATTGTGAAGTCGAATCTCCTGAAAATGCAGTGTCAGAGTGAAGCGATCGTCGAGTTTGTTTTGTGGTGTTCACTTTCGCTTGCGCATCGCTTTTGGTGGATTATAGCAATTTTTTTTAATTGTATATCATGGAATTCCGCAAATTAACGCCTGCTTCTATTCAACGATTGTTTATTTATTTATCTACACCCATGCTTTAAATCCTCTATAAAAGATTCTGAAACAGTTAGCTATTGCCAACTTTAGAACACCCAATGTTGTAACAACCATTACATCATCCAAACAAGTGATGTAATGAGATTCGGTACAATATTACATCATCCGTTTTTAACCCCGACGCAAATACGACGGGGTGTTAAGTTTGACGTGTCTGTGTGTGTGTGTGTCTATGCGGAGGTGGGAATGGTGGTGTGGGCGTGGGCGTGGGCGTGGGTTGGGCGTGAGTTGGGTGTGGATGCGGTTGTGGGTGTGTGTGTGTGCGTGTGTGTGTGTTGTGTGTGTGTGTGTGTTGTGTGTGTGTGTGTTGTGTGTGTGTGTCTGTCTGTTCCCCCGTAGCGCTCAAACGGGTGAACCGGTTTGAATGCGGGGGTGAGGATGGAGTGTGGGTGTGAGGGGTGGGTGTGGGCGTGTGTGTGTGTGTGTGTGTGTGTCTGTTCCCCCGTAGCGCTCAAACCGGTTTGAATGCGGGGATGGGGGTGTGGGTGTGGGTGTGTGTGTGTGTGTGTGTGTGTGTGTGGGTGTGTGTGTGTGTGTGTGTGTGTGTGTGTGTGTGTGTGTGTTTGTCTGTTCCACCGTAGTGCTCAAACGGGTAAACCGATTTGAATGAGTTTTTTTTTGTTTGAAAGGTGAATTAGTCGGGAGTGTTCTTAGCTATGTTTCATGAAAATTGGACCGCCACAAAATGGCGGATTACATATTTTTTCACAACTCCCTCAATATGGGTATCAAATGAAAGGGTTTGACTAGTAGAATAGCACAATGCAAATTCAAGATGGCTTCAACACAAAATGGCGAATGTCGGGGGTTTAGCAGTAAGCTAACTGTTTTAGAATCTTATAGAGGATTCATATTATGGGTGTAGATAAAGTCTTGTATGCAACTGTTGATAATTAGGTATTAAAACACTCATGTGATACTATTATCACATTCGGCTTCGCCTCATGTGATAAACCCACATTCGTGTTTTAATACCCCTTATTACACAACAGTTGCATAAATAACTATTACAGAGCATGTCGTACGACATTCTGTCGGGCGTGGACTTCCTGCACTCGCACCGCATCGTGCACCGCGACCTCAAGCCGCACAACCTGCTGGTGACGTCCACCGGCCGCGTCAAGCTCGCCGACTTCGGTCTCGCCAAGACCTACGATACCGAGATGAAACTCACCAGTGTGGTGAGTTTCGACCGACCCCTGAAAATTTTCCACTGAAAACCTCTCATTTAAAAGTCAAGCATCTAGTGACTTCATACGAAATTCAATGGAAAAATATTTCCCAAAACAGGAGCTTCCACAATTTTTTAATTTTATCCAAGGTCAAAAGTTTAGTTGACCCCTTGAAAACTATATTTTGGGTCAATTGTCCCCAAGACGGCACACATTACGTCAATATCGGTCCTGAGTTTTAAAAAATCAAGTCTAATTGACCCCTTGAAAACTATACTTTTGGTCACCAGTTCTCAAGACGGCACTCATTGCAAAGTCAGTCCTAAGTAAAAAAAAATCAACGGGTTTAATTGACCCCTTGAAAACTAAAAGGATCAAGTGTCCCCAAGGAGAGACGCATTACAATGAGTGTATAAAGTTGGAACAATGAACGTTTCCAGGTGGTAACGCTGTGGTACCGGCCTCCGGAAGTGCTGCTTGGGCTATCCTACAACACGGCTGTAGACGTGTGGTCGTGTGCGTGCGTGTTGGCTCAGCTGCACACGCGCACGCCTCTGCTGCAGGCTGACTGCGACTCGCAACAGCTGCACTGCATATTTAGGTAAAGTATTGGTCAAATGTCCCCATGCTTGTTTTCAGTGAGAGGTCCATATTACCCCATGCTTGTTTTCGGTGAGGGGTCAAATGTCCCCTTGCTAATTTTGAAGACGATCCGCTTATATCACTTGTGGTATCAAAAACCAATCAGATAAGTGGACAATCTGTCTTAAAAGAATGTTGTCTTAATGTAAAAAATTCTTGAACCCAAAACGATGAAACATTTACAGATTAATAGGCCGCCCACCGAAACACGAGTGGCCGGACAACGTGGCCATTGTAGCGGACAGTTTCCCCGACTACCCCCCACAGGATTTAGCTGATGTTTTACCCAGAATACACCCTCACGCCTTAGATATGATCAAGGTAAGTTAAAAACGATACAATCTTAAGTTACACTTTGGCTGGTGAAGCATTCCCTGAAGATGGATTACCATTTTTTATATTCGATGACAAGAATTAGTCCTTGAATTTGATCTGAACTGGTAATTAGCGAATTACAATCTAAGATGGAAAAAGGCTAGTTTTAATTTAAGGATCTCGGTTGGTTTGGGCATTTGGGTCCGAAAAATAAATAATTAACGCGCAAAATAACTTTCGTCAGGGAGATTTCACAATTGGTCGGCAGGTTTAAGTCTATCCTGCAGCTGTTAGGTCTGTTTAGGTATAAATTATAATCACCCAAAAATAATCGCACTTAAAAATCGTTATGAAGATGTACTCCGCTACGTTTTAATGAAATTTTGACAAAATTGCCAGAATTACATTCAATGTAGCCTGTATTTATTAACTAGGTACTTCATTAGTAACATTGCTGCAAAAGTATTCAATCAGCTACAAAAAAATTACAGCTACACAAAATTTATTTAGTCGCTGACCAATTTGGCTTTTTTGCGAATCAACTATCTATATTTGCTGAGGGAAACGTAATATTCTGGTTACCGTTTAAATGATTACCTTTATTGTTTCAGGGTATGCTAGTCTTCGATCCAGCGAAACGTCTAACGGCTTTGGACTGTCTCGAGCACCCGTACTTCACTGAAGAGCCTCTCAAATAAAATATATCGCTGATTCAGAAGTTATTTCGTGTCAAGTCAAAATAATCGTATATTTTTGTGGAAGGGTACAAACGCCCCCCTAGCTACACTTTTCAAAATAATCCTATGTCTTTTTCAGGAGGGTTCAAATGACCCCCAAGCTACACTTTTTCTTTCTTTTTTAAGTCTAATATAGGTGATCGTATTCAAAAGTGTCGGCCCCATCGTTATACACTAATTTGCAATCGACTATAATTAAATCTATTACAATTGCAAAGAATCGCTATCTTTAATCTGCATACAATTACTTTCATAGCTGAACTGTCGAAATGCTCATATTTGAATTAAGTTTACATTTTGTACTGCTACACTTATGGATTTACACCGTTTATTTCAGTTCCAGCGACCTCGAATCTTTGTACTTATATTTTTTTATTTTATCAATTCATCATAACGTCTTACAGCTTTGGTCTACCTCGACCGTGCCTACTTTACTAAAGAGCCTCTTACATAGTACCTATACACGCCTTATTTAGTAGTTATTTCATGAAGGTGCTAATGTACCCTATATTTTTAGTAGGGTTCTAATGACCCCTCTTTGTATATTTTCCCATAAATTTTACAACCTACTTTTGCCTTGAGGGGTCAAATTTACCTTTGTGTGTTTTGTATTATTTTTATACTAGAGAATGCCCGCGGCTTCGCTCGCGTGAATTTCGGTTTTGCACAAATCCCGAGGGAGTCGTGAATTTCCAGTTCCCGTTCCCGCTCCCTTTTCCAACCTTTATACCTACTATCAAGGAAGTTCGCTATAGTAATCTACCTATAGCTGTAGCTATAGATTTCGGGTTTTCAAAATCCCGTGGGAACTGTGCATTTTTTCAGGATAAAAAGTAGCCTATGTTTTAAGTCAGGGCATAATCTACCTCCATTCAAAATTTCAGCCAAATCGGTTCAGTAGTTGCGGCGTGATTGAGTAACAAACATCCATCCACACTTTCACATTTATAATATTAGTAAGATTTTAAGGAAAAGAGATCGCTGTAAATTGATAACATTGAATGGTACCGAATTGAAGTAAAAAATTACATTTTGGTCATGTAAAAAAAAAAATAGAAGGGATTACTCAAAGTATAGTTTCCTGGCAATATATTAAAAAATATGATCGAATTTGAAAACACTTTGAACTATGGCTTTTTATTTTTGTTGAAATATCTTTTTTTTTTGCTATATCACAATAATTTAATTTGCAAGAATTGAGGTGGAAAAAGTTATGAACAAATTGTTTTTACAATCAATCAATGTTAAATTCTCGATTTTTCTAACATTATGGGTCTGTTTCAATGGATTCACCACCTTCTGATAAGTGTCAGATAGCCTAAACGTAAGTTTTGTCACTTTCTTATTTTATGTCAAGTGACAAAGACAAAAGTTATCCGATACTTATCAGAAGATGGTTAAACAGGCCCTAATATTCCTAGAAAAATCGAGTGTATTTTTGTTTTTTTTTTATTCGTTTAGAAAGCTCAAGCTAATCAATAATACTTATTTTTTCTTTTACAAAGTTAATGTGTCATTTAATCATCTTTTTGTTTATTTTTATTTTTTTTACAAACATTTTTTTATACTATTAATTATAACTAAGATTACGATAACTAAGTATAGTTTTAATTAGGTTTTTTGCAATTTCACCCACCTAAATAAAGAAAAAAAAAATAGTTTTATAATAATAAGGAAATTTTGAATAAGGGCTGTTTCAAATATTTTTTGTCTAGTTTCTTTGTAATAAATATTTTTTATTGAGGATTACATACACCATGAGAGTGAGGGAATAGAGAGAGCACTTGTGTTTGCGCTCACACTTGTGCACTATAATATCTCCTGAGTAGTTAGCTAGTCTCCGTCTCGTTTGATATTGGCCGCCGTGTCCGAAATTTGGTCATGAGGTGTTAATCTAATCTAAATGGTCTGGTCTTAAAATAGTGCTATCTTTTTCGAATTGTTCCCTGCGAAAAGAGACAGCATATTGCTTTAAGACCTCTCAATTTACATAGAGAGTGTGGCCAATTCTGTTGTAGGTACACAATCTCTAAACTAAACTAAAATGACAGGTCTAAATTTAATGCTATCTCTTTCACAGTGCTCACTGCGGAAAAGGATAACAATAGATTTAGACCTGTCATTTTAATTTAGTTTAGAGATTTGTGTACAACAGAATTAGCCACAGTGTGTACCTACATACAAATTAACACCACTATTAATATTTTTTCCGTCGTGTGAACGGCCCTTTAATTAATTAATTATTTTTGTATTTTTATGCAAAATTGTGTTCCTCGATAAGTGATATCGTAAAATTAAAAAGTTACTATAAGTAATTAAGTTTTTTTTGTAATTTTTCCTAAATAAAATACGTAAGTAACATTTTTTCTAAATACTTTTTTTATTTAAACCTTACCAGTCTCATTTATTATGATCACATAGATTCTTATCTAAGGAAGCTGTATGGAACGTAAGAGAAATGCGATGCACAAAAAATAGTTCAGAAGAAAGAGTTTTATATAAACTTCTCTAAACTTTCACGGAATTGAATCAATTTGCTTTTTTTTTCAAGATGACGCTATCGAAATCGACACGATGAAGTCAATTTTCATTTTATTTAACTCTGTCTGTTTGTATGTTATTTCCGTTGAAATTGGGCAACGCAAACACGACGGGTAGAACCGCCGCGGGCGGGTCGCACCGAAGGCTGGGACGCACCGACAGCGGGTCGCACCGACGCGACGGCGGGTAGAACCGACGACGGCGGGTCGCACCGAAGGCTGGGACGCACCGACGGCGGGTCGCACTGACGACGGGTAGAACCGACGGCGGGTCACACCGACGACGGGTAGAACCGACTGCGGGTCGCAGCGACGGCTAGGAGGCACCGACGCGGACGGCGCGGCGGGTCGCGTCGGTGTAGTTACAGCTCAGTGATTACACAGCGAAGTGAGACAGGCCTACTAAAGCTGTCTAATGTCTAGACATCGTCTTAAAGTGTCCATCGGAAGTGTGTTTTTTTAAAGGAGTAAAAAAACACTAATTGTAAGGTCTGATAAGTTTGAAGGAAAATGCAGGTATTTGTGCTTATTTCTCTTACTAGCTTGGAGAACCGATAGAGTATAGACGTTTCACGTTGGGATCCACCCACTAAGGGACCTTTCAGACAGACCGGCGCGGAGAGCAGAGCAAATTTTAATCGCATTTAAAATAGAATCTTAAGACATTGAAATAGGCTTTATTTTTACATGTTAACTCTTTTATGATAAGAGGATGCTCGAGGATGCTCCCACTACGCTCTGTGTGAAATATATGAGAGCAGCCGGTCGGCTACTCGTCGAGCCGGTCGGCTGCTCCATGCCCGTGCCCTTTCGCGCTCGAGCATCCGACCGGCTCCGTTCGCGTGCTCTTTCATGCTCGCACAGCCGACCGTAGGCCGAATATGCTCTGCCGTCCGGCCCAAGAGCGTACGCTCGGCTCCGAGCGCATCCGCGTGTCCGTTCACACAGACCGGCGCGGAGAGCAGAGCAAAACGGCCGGTCTGTGTGAAAAAAAAAATGCTCTCCGACGCTCTCCGCGCCGGTCTGTCTGAAAGGTCCCTTAGTGGAAAGACTATCTTGTCTACGTTTAAGCGTGTAGGTATGATGGTGGACCTTGGAGGAACATTGTACCGGAACGCTGGGCTTAAATGCTTAATTAATGTACCATATAAGTATGTACCGTCTTTGATTATCAATTAGTATGGATTACAAACAGATGTATAAAAAAATTTCATTGTTGCTGTAGGTAAGTACCTAGTAGGTAGTATCACGTAGTATTGTTTACACTTTATACGGAAGGTACGATAGGTATCTACATTTAATATAGGTTCTATTGTTTGGTAGGTAGTAATTGTCACGTCATGTTGATGTAGGTACCGTTTTTATCCATGAATATTGGTAGTTTAGCTATTTTAGCTCTTAAAGTAGTTATGTACTTAGTACTTAATAGCTATAGGCACTTAGGAAACTCTTTTCTAGTAGGATTTTAGGCAGCATGGTTTTTGAAGCATGAGTGATTTTCTATATTGAGTATGGTTGAGCCATTACAATAGTGCGTAGGTACTGAGTCATGAATCATGATATGAGTTTTGCGCATTCAAGGTCACGCCTCTAGATCCGTGCCGATAACCTTTAAGCCAATAAACTGTTCGACTTATCATGAAAAATGTCTTAAAAATAGGTAGGTACCTACCTAGTTACTTACTTTGTTACAAAACGACAAATTAAAGATAACTCAAAATAGCGCAATTTTTTTTTGTAAACCTATGTATTGTAAAACTATAATATTTAATCCAAAACAAAAGGCATTCGTACTTGAAATCGATATTTGAGAAGGTCGAACGAATAATTTAACTTAAAAATGAAGTTATAAGTATATATTCAAAATAGGTACCTAATACCTATTAGTAAATTAGTTACCTGTCAAGGTACGGAACCCTGGGCACGCGGTGTTATTCACACCTGGCACATGTTTTATTTAGTATCTAATTAACCTTCCTGCATGTATGTTTATTATTAGGCTCATAAACATAATATAACATATTTACGTAGGTAGATTTAAGGTCAGTTTTTGTAGAAATTAAACATAGAGGTGGCTAAGGCCAAGTGTAGTAGGTACAGGGCAAAAACTTAGTTCAGATCTTTTAAATTTATATAGCCCGCCACGCTGCTCCAATGCGAGTTGGCGGGCTCCGAGCCCGTTTTAACGTGCTATCACGTCAAAAACCCAATACCTAACAATAATTTGCCCGACTCAGGCATCGAATCCGGGACCTCGTGATCTGCCGCTTTGGAGCAGCGTGGCGCGGGCGGGTCTAAGCTCATCCCTCTCGCCTATGAAAGAGGAGGCCTGTGTCCAGCAGTGGGACATAAAAAGGCTGTAGTGGATACCCCTTCCAGGTTCCATCTACGATTACATACTTAGTTTAATACGTCTATACATATAATAAAATCGTAGACTTGCCGTATCCGTACATTGAAAATTTTTGCAAAATAATAACTGGGGGATGTTAGGGATAAGAACGTAAAAAAGCTATTTTTGAAATTTTTGTTTGTTTGACTTTTTATTCCGAAATTCAGCACGGTTCCCTAGGGAGAGGGGATGAGTGTCAAAACGTGTATGTAGCTGTAATTCAATAACGCGTGGTCCGATTTAATTCATTCTCTTTTTGTTAGAAAGTAGATACTTTAAAGATTACCGACTAATTTCTAAAAGGCTGGATCGATTTTGATGGGACTTTCACTGGCGGATGTTTACATTTTGATCTACCTAAACATCCGCCAGTGAACTTTTAACAGTTTCTAGCATGATATAAGGTCAAAGGAGCTTAGGAAAAACAAAATGATTCCTACGGGATTTTTAAAAACCAATATATTATATCCACGCGAACGAAGTCGCGAACCTTCCTTCATTATTTTTAGCAATTTCTAACAAACCAGGCAGCTCTGCTTTTAACCCCCGACACAAAAACGACGTGGATAGGGTGTTATAAGTTTGACGTGTCTGTGTGTGCGTGTAATGTGTATGTGTGTCTGTCTGTTCCCCCGTAGCGCTCCAACGGATGAACCGATTTCAATGCGATTTTTTTGTTTTAAAGGCGAATTAGTCGGGAGTATTCTTAGCTATATTTGATGAAAATCGGTCCAAGATGGTCGCGGGTCGCCGCCACAAAATGGCAGATTACATATTTTTTCACAACTCCCTCAATATTATGGGTACCTATCAAATGAAGGGGCTTGTAGAATAGCACTATGCAATTCCAAGATGACCGCCACCGCAAAATGGCGAATGTCGGGGGTTTGTTAAGTTTTTAATTTATACTTGTAACTAGATTTTTAACCCCCGACGCAAAAACGACGGGGTGTTATAAGTTTGACGTGTCTGTGTGTGTGTGTGTGTGTCTGTCTGTTCCCCTGTGGCGCTCAAACGGGTGGACCGATTTGAATGCGGTTTTTTTTGTTTGAAAGGTGAATTAGTCGAGAGTGTTGTTAGCTATGTTTGAAAAAAATCAGTCCAAGACATTGACTTATATATTATTTACATCAATGGTCCAAGACATTGACTTATATATTGTCCAAGATGGCCGCCGCTACAAAATGGCGGATTACATATTTTTTCACAACTCCCTTAATATGGGTATCAAATGAAAGCGCTTGACTAGTAGAATAGCACTATGCAATTCCAAGATGCCGCCACCGCAAAATGGCGAATGTCGGGGGTTTGTTAAATTTTAATTTATACTTGTAACTAGATTTTGCTACATTTTATTGCTAGACTCAACAGAGCTACGCGACACTGTTTATTGGCTAAATTGTTCATTGTTCTAATAGTTTTGCGTCCGTCATGTAGGGTTTTCTTACCGGTTATCGTCCATTTAGTGGAGTTACTGAGTTTGAGAGGGTGAAAATATATGTTCTATAAAAAAAATTAAACAAAAACTTGTTAAAATATACTTCTAGTATAGTCTATTTTCATTGCATGTTAGTATTTTTTTAGTCAGATAACTAGTTTTTTTTTAATCCTAATAAAAAGCTCAAAATGCCGATTTCACCGGTTATCGTCCACTGAATCTAGTTATCGTCCACCCTTATGTACCTGTTATCCGTCCACTGATTTTTATGAGAAATTTACCATGAAAAAGTATGCATGTAATGAGTAAGTAATTGAATATGTAATATTAACACCACTTTAATATGTATTTAATATCTATACCAATTAAAATTAACTTCCTGTCGGTCTTTACGAAATATATGGGTTTTTATTAGTGAACTTATGTTTACTTATACATTATTAAAAAGCTACATAACCGTTTATAAAAAAATTGTTTTCTGTTTTTTGTCTATTCGTAATATGTACTTACTTTTCAAAACAGCTGAACCTATTTTGACAGAACTTTCACAGGGTGATAAAGAACTTTATACAAAGTGATGTGGTCTTTCTACGCATACGCAATAGCGGTCAACTGCTTGTTTTAAAATAAAACAGATAAAAAAACTATTGCCTTGTTAACGCGGTTTATAGAGTCTACAATATGACATAATATCTTTACCAACTTTGCGCCTATCTATCTTGCATTGTCTTTTACCACATCGCACTTACATTATATAAAAGTAGGTACATATAATTTGGCCTCCCTGGCATGGCGCAGGGGTAAGTCTTATTAGTGGAAGGTCCTCTACTTGATTCTCGGCAGACCAATTTGGTAAATTCAATTTAATAATTTCAAAATTGTCTCTAGTCTAGTATGCCTTACTTCCAAGTCATTTAGCGTTTAAGGGTACGGATTTTGCTGTACCTCTTTCAGGATATCTCGCATCCATCTTAGACTGCATCGTCACTTAACATCAGATGAGATCGCAGTCAAGGACTAACTTGTAGATGAATAAAAAATAAATTATAGATATGAGTAATAATCAAAATTCGCCTAAATAATAACATAATATTAAAAACTATATGTTTTTCATACAGTTTAAAATATAGGTGGACGGATAACCGGTACACTTCAGATTCTCTATTTTAAATTTCGTCCAAAAATTATAATGATCGACAATACTATCTTAACTTATAAATATATCAAAGTTCCAAGGAGAAACACATAAAATATAAGGTAATTCTTTTGTCAAACAAGTTTAATTATTTATATTTTTACTAAATCTATTTATTTTCAAATAATAGCTTGGTGGTCGAAACTTAGAATATTTATTCAGTGCAAATTTAGATATCGTCCACGCGTGATTTTGAAGACCCATAGTTTTATATACAATGAGAAAAAAGTGGACGAAGACTAGTCACTAACTAGGGTCTGTGTATAGGATTCGAATTAATAAACTTAATTCCAATTTTGTGCACACCTCGATTGATAGCAAGACTACCTAAAATTAAGACGCTAAACCTGTGTGTTGACCGCCCGGACGATAACAGGTTTTCTTAAGAAAATAGTGAACTAGTTGTCGTCCACCCCTTTTATTTGTATTCTAATGTAATCAAAAGTAAAAAAAACACGTTCACCGTATTTTATAAAACATAAGTAAGTGCTACAAAGAAGAATCAAACTAAATCTTATAGTAAAATGATTAGTAACTTCCCGTGATAGTTGAAGCATGCCACTAATTTTTTTGCTCCACACGGCTCATTTTCTTTCCTTAATTGCATACTCAAAATTCGATCGCTTTGTTTTCAAAGAAACTTAAGTAAAATAGACTTTTTTCTTTCTCTGTGTCTTGATAAGACATTCAAGTTGACATAGAGATGCATTATTTTTATGTAAATCTTATAATGTTTCTATTTTTAAGCGTTTCTTAAGAGTGATCCGCTCGGTGGACGATAACAGGTGCGTGTCCGGAAACCGGTGTTCCTACCCTAGTTTGTACCACAACATGTAACCTATAACCTACCTACCTATTTACGCTGATGATTGTGAAATACTATACCATGAAATCCTTGAAAGAACACGATACCTCGCAACGTAAACTATTTGCGGTACCTAGTAATTAATTAGTTTATGCGTTTACGATCTAAGTGGGTAAGTAAAAAAAATCAATTAACCATTAACCATCAGTAGCTTACCCTAGAATACCCTCATGGGTTTAACAATGATGTTTAAATATTATAGTGACGAGGTATAGGTACCAAGTCTCAAATAAATTCTCACGGCAAGGATAATCAAAGTCTCACGGTTTTATTTGATCACAAGCATCATACCAGCGACTTCGTTCGCGTGGATATATTGGTTTTTAAATATCCTGCGGGAACTCTTTGTTTTCCCTAAGCTCCTTTGAGCTCATACCGTTAAAAGTGGCGCATTAAAATAGAAGTACAGTAATGAGAATTATTTTTTAAGAGCTCTTGCCCATCACTAAAGTTTTCCTAATGAAAGTCCCATCAAAATCGGTCCAGTATTTCGGAGGCAGACAAACACAAATAATGCATGCTTTCTAGCTTAATATGATTATCCGGACGTTCAAAGGTTCCTGTACAATCCGGGTTCCAAGTTATTTGGAATACTATATCTAGCTAGTAGCTCTAGCTATCCCTGTGCTGAATTTCGTCCTGTTCGGTTCAGCCTTTCCAACAGTGAGGCCGTTAAAATGTATTAACTTGGTAATTTTGTAAACCCTAATAACGTAATGGTTATAGGGTGTGAATTAATAATTATGATAAAATGTATCCTATTCCTATCCTATAATCCTGTCTTTCGCGGAGAGACAAACTGCAGCCATCAGAGATGAAAATAAAACAAAATTCCTAAAACATTACATTTAAATACAAAAAAGTACAAAGGTAAATGCCATTATATTATTAGACAGGTAGCTAGATAATTATAATTATTTTACATTTAGGCACATTTATAATAAGTAAGTTAAGTAGCTAACTACCTATTTCATAACTTATTATTCATAAAAACAATTTAGAACAATAAATCATAAATTATACATTTATATAATCTCAGATCTCATTTCGATTCGGAAATAAGTAGGCACTTAAAGTAAGTATAAGTAGGTACCTACCTAAATTATGACTTTGATTTGATAATAATACTTAATTTGAGACTAAAACAAAATTTCGGTTGTAATTATTATCCTAATTTCCAATTAAGTAATATCCCTAATAATTCTTGTGTATTATTTCGTCCAAAACAAAAGTAAGTAGTTTCGATTAGGTTTAGAATTAAAAAAAATCTGTTAGAATTAGTGTTGCCAACTGCAAAAAACATGATAGGTATCCCAAATTCCAACGCATTTTTTCCAGTAAAAAAAAAAAACAATCTTCAAAATTACGATAATCTCCTGCTTTAATATTCGTTAAAATTTTCAACGGAATTCTAAAATTGAGAAAACCTTAGACAGATCATGTAAAATGATTGCATTATTAAAATTATCTTTATAATCACTACTCCAGTCCATTCTTATGGTCCATAATTGCAGTCTTGCTAAAATAATTGTATGCAACCGTAATAACTAGCCACAGATGAAAGGAAAAAAATAGACGGTTGACTAACGAATAAGGAGCTTCCAATAAATGATTCAGCAAATGAAAATATTTATAATAAATATTGTCATTTATCACCAGCAGAGGTCATCATGGTAGGCATAATTTATAGAGATTCTTTACCATACCATGTAATAAGTCCGGCAAATACTACCTATATTAACATAATTATTATAATCAATCTTAAGGCAACTAAGGAGAATTAATTAAAAAAATTGACAAAAAGTATCTGACTTCACATGGGTCATAAGTTTGAGGTCAATTTGCATTTACAAGCGTGGTACAATTGGTATGGTGTTTCAGTGCTTTATATAATACTCTGAACGTACTATTTAAGTAATAAATCAGGTAATAATTACGTTATACCAACCTACTTTGCAATTAACGTAAGCACTATCCTATCCATTTATTTGGTTAAGTTTTTACACCTTTCAAACAGTTGCAACAATGGAACAGTAAACTCAGCAAATAACAATGACTCCAACAATCGCAGTGCACCTTATATTTACAATATCCACAAGCCGCTAGCTTAACTGGCATCACATTAATTGTAAACACGTTTGGGCGAAGGAAGTGTCTACAGTAATTGGCTTCACTTTAACAAACACATTTCGTTAGAGAGCTCCGTCCACATTTTCCTTGCACTCTATGCGCCTAGCTACTGTATAGAGTTACGCAAAAAGCGAACACTTTCTTCACTTCTCCTGTCACGCGTTATTGGTTACTCTGAGCGTTTTCACTCGTTTCCACTTTTTCCACCTCGGGTTTTTTTCGAAAACTGAAGATTTTCTCGAAATTTATCGTGTTCTGATTGTATACTGTGTGATCCGAAGAATCGCCCCAGCTCACTGGCGTAACTCTGTTGGGTTCTTTTACTTCCTGTTTACTATTGTTCTCTTGTAAATTAATATCTACGCTTGCTACTTCTGGTATAGGATTAAGTACGGCTTCAGATTGGACGCTGGGCGTTCTCATTTCGGCGTTAGAAGCACCCTCGGCGCATCTATTCAAAAAATTCAACATCCTCTCTTTGTAGAACTCCGAACTGGTCTCTGTATTCTGTTTGTTTTTATTATTCTGGTGATTCTTCAGATAGAAACCGTTGTCGTTCTGCGCCAGAAAAATCTTTTTGATCTTCCTGCTCGGATAGTTGTCTATCAAATCCGGTTTGGGGATGAATTTCCCGTTCATAGGCCTCTTTTTCGTATTGTTCCCTTTTATAGTTGTTACCACTGATATGCAATTCCCTCGTCTTTGAGTCTCTTCCTTGTAATTGTTTCTCATACCCTTGTAAGATATTTTAACACTCAAAATCGACCACAACAATTCTAAAAACGCCGCAATCAGTATATTGATCGATAGAACGCGTTTCGTGAACAATTTGGATGTGACATCTTCTTTGATTTCGGTAGCGTTACGCGGTATGATGAAATGGGACTCATTTCTCTCAATAATAACACTGTGTTTGATGATAATTATGTCTTTGAACGGTATTTTGTCTTTGTAGAACTCGGAGATATCATCCTCAGTTGATAACAACCATACAATCACCATTATGAATGCAACGAAAGATATTAGAGCCGAAATCGTCGACATTACAAACAACCATGTTATGTTTCTATCTATATACCATCTTGCAGATGCAAAAATCGATGCAATTCCGGCCGCTAATGCGAATATTGTAATCATAGACGGTGCAAAAACGAGTATAAATGTGTTGTTCGTTGTTTCTTCAAATATTTCCGTGGAATTTTCGGAATTCGTTGCATTTTTTTCGACTGCAACCGAATCTTCTGCGTTCGGATTGACCAAGGCGAGGCAAGCAAGTAAAAATGACGTCGAAGCTAACGCAATGTGCACCCAGGCGAGTCCAGATACAGTTGACGCCGAATATCTCCTCTCCGAAGGATACAAATTCCTTGTATCGGGCTTGGTTTTCACTTTAATCGTATAAACATCCTCCATTTTGTAACTATAACATCACTTCTAGCGCTTGAAAAATCGATTTCAAGTCCGCGTGGCACTTTATTTAACACAAAAAATTGAATTCAAACTACATATATCACATTCACATGTCAAGGTTTGTTTTAATTTTAAAAGTTACTTGTAACGTTTTTTTTCTTTTGTTTCATACAATTTGTCAACTGTTTACGCGACTCTTGCGCATGTCGATTGTTGGAGCACTGGCGTGAAGTTAGTTGCGTTGTGTTGCCAGTTATTGTAATTTTTTCTCCCTAAGATTAAATTTTTTCTACTGAATCGGAGTATATCCCCTTATTGCATGATTTTTTATTTTTTAATGAAAAAAATATATGTGGTAAAAAACAAGAAATTAAAAGACACGTATATCAGCATTTTCATGTTTATTGAAAAAAAAAAGGAAATTAACAGTTTTTCCTGTTTGGTACGTATTTGGTACAGTGTGCATAAAATACAAAATAAGTATTATAATCTTACATCTTACAATTTGCAATCACATTGTAATCTGAGTTAAAGAACATAACATTATATTGTATGGAACAGCATGAAACAATTTCTTTGGCGTTGAGACATAGACTCACTCTATTTCTAACTCGGTTACGTTTTTTTTCTAAAAATCCGTCCCTCCATCGAGGCTTGTCGACCCTTGAAGCCCTCGTTGAAGAGGAGGCTAATTGAGATATTATCGTCGGGTTCAGAGTCAGAATTATCAGATTCTGAAATATATAGAGGTGTTAACAATCGGCATCTGTTTTTCCGATGTTTGTCATCTGACAGATCTATTGTATGGATACCTCCATAAAACCGACTTGGATCCATGTTACCAAGCTTTCTGTAATATAATTGGTAAATAAATATTCGCAAAACTATATAATATATGTTTATCAACAAAGAACACATTTAATTTTTGTGCATATTGATCCAAATAAGGAACGAACGAACGAACATTTCTGCATGTTGTGCCAAATTTGATCCAAACAATTTATTACGAATAACTATTATTATGTCTATGTAAAATGATAAACACTTACCTTATAATAATCTTCAGATGTTCTTTTTCACTGTTATATTTATTTGATAGTAATAACACATAGTTTTATATTTATTTCACAATATTGAAATGGGAGATTACGCGTTGTACCCGTCGCAACGTGTTTGTCGACTTTGGGCGACGATTTAGTCCATAAAAGACACCAACAGATGGCGCAGTTCTAAATAATATGGAAATTCAATGGATCTTATTTGATACACTATGCACAAAATGACAAAAAAAATTAGCAATTCGAAAATACTGGCGATATTATGGTTTGGTTCAAATATGATCCACAATGCGGTAAAGGGATATAAATATTACAATTAAAACTATTTATATTTCTATTTATAGCATCTAACGAATTTTTTAGCGAATACCTAACATTTTATATACTTTTAAAGGTTTTCTTTGTTGTTAATTTTTTATAGAATTCCATGCGCAAATCATGCAAAGGTTAATTAAAAAGGAACTTTTTCACATTTCAAAAGCATACAATCTTTAGTCAAAATCGTTTAACATCAACCAAATACCCACTTTCAGTGTACAAAATCTTTTTTATACCTATCTAAAAATTTAAGAATTTACACTACAGTCAGCCAGAGTAGGTGAATATTTACAAGTACCTAACCAACCTTAGTGACTGAAATAAAAATAAGGAGGTGGATATGATTCCATACAAATCGTAATAAATTTTTAACTTAAGTAGCTTTAAGTATATAAGTTAGGACCTTTAGTATTTATTCCTTAATAAGTAGTGTTATTTTCATAGCCGAATCGGCCCAATGGAAACCTTTTCTATCGATATCTAGTTATCCTTGCTTAAGTTCGTACACCGCAAAAATCTAATTCACATCTAAATATTTTTCAATATATTGGATTATCATCAAAGATCATAATTACATAACCTTTTATACATTATACATAGAACATGTAACATGCTCCCTGATTTTAGGGAAAAATGTTCACCCTAGTAACACTGTCATTACCGCGTAATCTAACAGACAAAGAATTTGAACTTTATCACAATGGCATACAGGTTTCTCTTATCGCTGTTATTTCTAAAATGATTATTTTAAGCAATTTTATACCTTATCCAATCTGCTCAAACTACATATTTGCTTGCAAAATATTTATAAAGTCGGTTGATTTTTATCTATGATTGTATTTAAAAATTAGTAGCTAATAGATATGCAATATGAAATCTTGTTAATATTGAAATAAGATTTATTTTACAGTGTTTATTTAATAAAAATGAATTTCGACTCTTCTAATGAAACTGTTTTGTTTCATTCACTGACTAAAATGTAAAAGTAGATAGTAAACGGGGTATCTAAAAAAATGAACCAAATCGAGAGAAGCCGGCTTAAAAAGATTGCAGAATGCATAAATTTTGAAAAAATATCTGGCGTTTCAGTGTTCACACCTATTTTTAACCGACTTTATTTAAAGGCTCAGTTCGTTAGAAGATCTTCAAAACCTAGAAAATATTCTTGATTTATAGGTATTTAAACAGGATGTTATATCGAGAATACTTTTTCAGGAGATCAATTTTGATGTTTCTTTTATATTATTACTAGCGGTCCGCCCCGGCTTGGTCCGTGGTACATAATATAGTATAGCTTATAGCACTCAGGGATCACGTACATATCCAACGGTGAAAGAATTTTTGGAATCGGTCCAGTAGTTCCTGAGATTAGCGCGTTCAAACAAACAAACTCTTCCGTCTTATTATATTACTAGCGGTCCGCCCCGGCTTCGCCCGTGGTACATATACAGCCTATAGCACTCAAGGATCACGTACATATCGAACGGTGAAAAAATTTTTGAAATCGGTCCTGTAGTTCCTGAGATTAGCGCGTTCAAACAAACAAACTCTTCCGCTTTATTATATTAGTATAGATTTCAGATTCAGCCGCTATAGTTATTTGGTTTACTCAGGTATTATCATCAGTTAAAGTTACTTATATTATACTAGATGATGCCCACGGCTTCGCCCGTGTGGATTTAGGTTTTTAAAAATCCCGTGGGAACTTTTGATTTTCCAGAACAAAAAGTAGCTTATCTGTAGAAACCCGTCCCCAAAACTGAAAAATTCCATGGGATCCCTACGATTTCGGAATGCAATTCCCTGCCCTTACAGCATCCGGGTTGAGGAGTTGGATATACTACCTACTCGAGTTCATTCAACGATAAAGTCTTTAATTGGTACCCCCAATATCAATTTAAATAACCGAAAGTTTCTAAAACCCATTAGTTTTGGGGATCAGGTCCCCTACAGCATCAGGATTGAGGAGTTGGAATCCAAATTTTTTATAGAACAGGGTCGCAATGTTTCTCTGTCGATTAAAAAAAAAATTACGCAAATCGGTTCAGAAATCTCGGAGATATCGGTGTACATAGGTAGAAAAACACAACTCCTCCTTTTTTGAAAGTCGGTTAAAAAAGTAGCCTATGTTACTCCCTGGTTAATTCTCTACTTGTATGTGAAGGTCCCGTCAAAATCGGTTCAGCCATTCCGAATATTAGCCCGTTCAAACAGACAGACAGACAGACGGACAAAAATTTTAAAAACGTGTGATTCGGTTATGGTAGCGTTCAAATAACCATAAGAGCTTAATATGAGCTAGTTATTTCGATATTACAGACAGACACTTCAATTTTATTTATTAGTATAGATATAGATTTGGCAATATTTATTCAGTTTCCTATTTTTCCTTTAAAATATTCAGATATTCAGTTATTATGTATGTACAATATTTAAAGAAATTGAAATTTTTAAAGTGTTCATGCAACAAGCGAGATATATTTTATAGGCTCCATCTATTTTTTCGTGAGTCTTCGAATTGATCGAATAAGTTTAAATAGGCAATTAATGTTTTTTGCTATTGCAAATCTGTGATTGTGAACGGATACTAATTGAGAGCATTTTATTACATTTTGTAAATTAAATTAACCGTTACCTAACCGGTTTTGAAAAGGAGCATGACGTTTGAACACTTCATACCCGGTACCCCAGTCGTTATAGCCCAGTCAATTTAGACTTCCAAGGTTACAATAATTCACACCTGGCTGAAAATTGGTAGGATTGTTCAAAACACTATTGTAAATGAAATGTGAAAAGTCCTCATCGATCCGACACCTGGAAAAAAATTTACTCCTGGACACGCACAGTTTATTCACACCTGGCTGAAAATTGGTAGGATTGTTCAAAACACTATTATAAATGAAATGTGAAAAGTCCTCATCGATCCGACACCTGGAAAAAAATTTACTCCTGGACACGCACAGTTGACTCACACTTGGCTGAAAATTGGTAGGATTGTTCAAAACACTATTATAAATGAAATGTGAAAAGTCCTCATCGATCCGACACCTGGAAAAAAATTTACTCTTGGACACGCACAGTTGACCCACACTTGGCTGAAAATTGGCAGGATTGTTCGAAACACTATTATAAATGAAATGTGAAACCTCACCCCTATTTTTTAGTCTAATTTGACCGCTCTATTATTATAATCTTATGACTCACTGTTCTAAGATGCATTAGTAAATGCCTACATCTTTAAATCGTTTTTCAACCATTTTACACAAAGATACCTACACCTAAACTTAGGGCATGACTCACTCTGTCTATTGGTGATAACCGCATGGAAATCCGTTCAGGAGTTTTTGAGTTTATCGCGAATAGACATACAGACGCAATGCGGCTGGGGACTTTAAAGATGTTGTAAGAATCTACTACATGTGAGGGAATAGAGAGTGCCACCTGTGTATGTAGGTAGTAGGTACACACTTGTGCACTATAATATCGCCTGCGTAGTTGGCAAGTCTCCGCCTCGGTCGGGAGGACAGTGCACCGCGCACAATAGTCCTTCATAGGGCGGATGTACATACGTGTGCGCGACTGTCCCCGCTACTTTTGCTTACGCCTTGAAAACCGTGACGCTTACTATACTTAGTTGGGACATTACAAACGTGCGAACTGAGCCATAAAACATTACGATCATAGGATCGTAAGGGCTCTCCCTCGCTCTTTGTAACCTGTAGGGCTATTCTCTTAAATACCATCTCGATATCGAAGCTCACTCGAGTGAGATAACTCGCTTCGAAAGCAAACTCACTTCACCTTGGTTGGATATTCTGTAAACATCTGCTAGGCACTTGCGAAGTGAAGTGAGTTTGAGTGAGAAAACCTGCAGTAGGGCTATTCTCTAAAATACCATCTCGATATCGAAGCTCACTCAAGAATAGCCCTGCAGGGCTATTCTGTAAAGCCATTTTCGAATTATAGAGAGTGAATTCGAGGTGAGTTTGCTAATTTGTACTCTGTAAAACTCGATAGTACAGCAGGGCTATTCTGTAAAGCCATTTTCGAATTATAGAGAGTGAATTCGAGATGAGTTTGCTAATTTGTACTCTGTAAAACTCGGTAGTACAGGTCTTCTCACTCAAACTCACTTCACTTCGCAAGTGCGTAGCTGATGTTTACAGAATATCAAACCAAGGTGAAGTGAGTTTGCTTTCGAAGCGAGTTATCTCACTCGAGTGAGCTTCGATATCGAGATGGTATTTTAGAGAATAGCCCTACAGTACTATCGAGTTTTACAGAGTACAAATTAGCAAACTCATCTCGAATTCACTCTCTATAATTCGAAAATGGCTTTACAGAATAGCCCTACTGTTATCACTTATCGACTATCGACAAATCCTTCTTTACTGTTACACACAACACCAGAGAAACAGGGTTCCAGTTCCATGAGGCTCATCAGTGCAAGCGAGAAGTCCGATAAAAATGATTTATGACTCAGTTCGTACGTTTGTAAAGTCCCAACTATTGGTATAATTCGATGTAACGCAGGTATTTAGTAAAATAAGCACATGGGATGTCGAACAAGGTGAGGCAAAGCGCGAGGCCGGTCGGTTCGCACGACGTATTTTTTTGCTGTTTAGTCCAGTTATGCCGAGTTTCCTCTTTTCGACAACGACACATCACACAGTTAGTAGATATCACCGAATTTCTAATAATATGAGGCATTAGAAGTGCTGTGTACTATTCAAACTATACATGTCGCCACCTTATTACGTACAATGTACACAATTGTGTTCTACGCAAATACGTTTACGGTCAATGCTGTGCAGGCAGAATTAAGCCGTAGGATTAGCGAGTTAAGGTTGCAAATGCGTTGCATCGTTCGCTTACCTCGCTGTACCTGTTCGCTTGCCTCGCACATCGTTGCACTGGCGACGTCCGCGTCCTCAGCACGGCGACAAGGTGACGCGTACACCGCCTTACTAGTGCCTTATAGGATTTCTGTGGTGGATATCGAATATCGAAAAACTATAATATCAGAATAAAATGGACTTTTTTTTAAAAGCCTGACGCCTTTAATTTAAAAGTCGTACTCAGAGCTTCCGATTTTTTTTTTTCGCAAAATTTCCGCTTGGGGTGCTGGCTGTAGATTTATGGATGAACTCAAACCTTAAAACAAGTCTTTCGATACTCGAAATCGATCAACGTTATCGCAATGTGTAAACTCGGCATGACCCCACTGTATAAAGTTGCTTTGACCGAATAAGCAAAAGAATAAGTGTGTTTGGCGCAAGCGATACAAGGTTGGCCCTCTTTTTTTATGGACATTGTACCTAAGTAATAATAAGGTTTTACACAGACAAAGGTAGATTTAGAGACCTATTCATAGGGTTTAGTTTGAGTCGCGAAATAGAATCGAAATACAAGATAATATTAATTAGGTACTTACCTACTTACTTAACTTTAAGAAAAATTAAACGGATTTCAATATAGCCTACCTACCTAGGTAGAAAACTTATCGCAATAAAGATTAACTGAAAAAGGAAAAGTGTCCATATTTTGAAAACTGAACTGATGAAACCGATTTTGATGAAACTTGCACTGTTTCTCAAGTTGAAATAAATGTACCTACATTAACCAAATAAATTCGGTTTCCGAGAAATTCAAATTGAATAGGTACCTACATTAAGTAGTTACTTACATTTATAAAATTTTATTCTATTTGCTTATACTTAAGTCGTAATAGACTACCATAGTGAATAAATTGCAGTTCCATTAATATTACATAAGTACATACACGTGTCGAATTGATGACCTCCATTTTTTGAAATGGGCTAAAAATAACATTTGACCGTTGATTAAATCGGATTCGGTCCGTTAACGATTACGCGCGCGGTAACACTAACAGCACACGAGTAGTAAATCTACAGAGGGGAAGCTTCCACAAGCGGCCCGCTGTAGGTATACTCACACAAACACACTCACCAACGGTTCACGGACGCGCGCTCGTTCCACTAACCGGTACAGTTGGTGACAAACATGCGCATATGTGTGAGTGTACCTACAGCGGGCCGCTTACTAGAAGCTTCCCCTCTGTAGGTACTCTGTGCTAACAGCCTGTAAGTGGTCAGTTTTATCAGTTTAGTAACGGTCGTTTCAATTGATAAACAACAAAAAAACCGTTCACCACTTTCTGTTATTTATGATATGTTATGAATTTGTCTGAATTGGCTGCGATCAAAAATTATTATTGGTTAATTATTATAAGTTGGTGGTATAGCCTATAGGTAGGTACTTAGTTATTTATTGGTGGTGAGTATATTTATCCCGTATGTACGCATTAGTAAGTATATCTACTTATTTTAACCTGGACTTCGTGTTGTAGGTACTTACCACCACTATAGCACACGATTTGTAAATCTACAGAGAGGAAGCTTCCACAAGCGGCCCGCTGTAGGTATACTCACACAAACACACTCACCAACGGTTCACGGACGCCCGCTCGTTCCACTAACCGGTACAGTTGGTGACAAACGTGCCCATATGTGTGAGTGTACCTACAGCGGGCCGCTTGTAGAAGCTTCCCCTCTGTAGGTACTCTGTGACTATAGTCACTACAGCGGTACAGCCTTCTTACGTCCCACTACTGCACTCAGGCGTCCTCTCTCATAGGAAAGAGGATTTTAGAGCTTAGACCCGCCAACCCGCATTAAAGCAATCAAGTGACAATATATTGTCACATGATAGTGATAAGAACAGGGACCGACTGCTCTCCGAGGCACAGGGGTGAAACACCGCCGACTATTATACCAACCGTGTGCGAGTGCGTGTGCGTGTGTGTCTGTCTGTGACATCGTAGCTCCCGAACGGATAGACCGACTTTGATTTTTTTTTGAAAGGTGAATAATTAAGTATTAGTCGGGAGTGTTCTCACTTGGTTTTGATTAAAATCGGTCCAAGATGGCCGCCGCCACAAAATGGCGAATGTCGGAGGTTTAAGGCCCGGTTGTCTTGCAACTTTAGGTATTTGCGCGCTACCTCAGCCCCCGCTATGTACCTACTTATCGTAGTTAAAGACGCGCCGACGGACATCGAGTAGCGACCTCGTTCGAGCAATTCTTGCCACAGCATAGATAACTGTACAGTTTTACAACATATTTATTAATGAAATAAGAGACCAATGATGTTTATATTTTCTGTTTTGTTTTCTTCTAAAATTAACTCAACCATTATTTTAGATCTGTTTTGTTACCAGATCTATGTCATGTCTTTAGATCATAATATAAGAATAGAAGAATATTTTCATCCGAAAATATTGAACAGCATAGTTTTGAAAACTATATACCTTTTTCATTACGACGTTTCTACGCCAGTTTTTAAAAAAGAACTGCCACTTTGTCACGTGAGTTAGGTGTAGGAATATGTTTCATTTATCTATTTATATATCTATAAAACAGCGGTATAGCCTGCCCACAGCACTAAATATTCTACAGAAGACGCTCTAACAACGAGAAAAAATATATGCGCCTATTCTTATAGGGTACAAGCGGATACCGGCGACTTCGTTCGCGTGGATATTGGTTTTTAAAAATCCCGCGGGAATTCTATTCTTTTTGTTTTGCTCCTCAAAGGAGCTCATGCCTTGCTAAAAACTGGTAAAAGTGGCGCAATCAAAAGGTGCATATCTTCTAGAGAAAGTCCCATCAAAATCGATCCAGCTTAAGATGATAATCTATACGTTCAAAGATTCCTGTACAATCCGGTTTCCCAGTTGTATAAAATATGGAGGGTTGTGATGGCTGTAATTTCTGAACTACAAAACCGATGACTTTATAGTAGTTTATGAAACGGTTGCATAATAGAGGTTATTAAAACACGAGTGTTAGTTTAAAAAACGAGCCGCAGGCGAGTTTTTTAATAGTATTACACGAGTGTTTTAATAACTAATTATGTAGAGTTTCATACACTACTTTATCTAAGCTCATCAATAGGTATCTTACGTATAAAAGAAAAGACTAAGAAATTAACAAAATTATTTATTATAATAAGTATTCATGTTTTGGATATTGCAATTTATAAATGTACTCAATTCTTCAGGGGAGAACGTTTTTGCATTTTTTCCCTTAAAGCCCTGCGATTTTCTTTTTAAAACAGCAATCAGTCTTGTGTATTTAATAATATCGATTTGGTTGTAGATACTCAATATACTTTTGAGCATTGAGTATTTAGCCCATAAGGACAAAGACTTAAATTTATTTGATAATTCTTGGAAATATGCTAGCATTACATTTTCTGAAAATGAAGTGGTTTTTTTCAAAATTTTCCAACTCATAAAATCTTGGTAACATTTATCGTAAATTTTCTTTGATTTTGCTGGCAAAAGATTATTTGTCATTCCCGATGCTATTTCCAGAATGTCTGGTGGAGTTAAATTCTCTTCAGTATCACTGCTAGACATTTTTCCGCGCAACAAAAATCACTTGCAAAATTTTGAGTTACAAAAACTGAATAGTAAATAAATAATAAATTAAAAATTTAAATAATAGGCGCCAAAATTCAATTGTCAATTTCGAATGTGCGGTGCGTGCAGTGCGTCTATGGTCAATTATGGTAGCACTACACTCTGTCCTCTGGCCGCATCTTGCTACCGCCACACTTTCGCAGTAGTAGTAATAGGGTAACTTTGATAGCGGGATAATCATTGTAAGTAACAAAATTAAACTAACTAACTATTGTAAACTAACATTTGTACCTATTTCTTTTAAAATGTTTCTTTTGTTTAATTTATGTTTTTTTGGTGTACAATAAAGTATTAAATAATAATAATAATAATAAACACCCGGCATGGCTCAAAAATACCAGAACCCAGTGCCTGTACTATAATGTAGAAAAAATTATTTTTTAACATTGTTTTGCAATAATTTCCTAACAAAGTAGTGTTATAATGAACTTTTTTAATTTTTTTTTTAAATATTATAGATGTATGTGAATAAAGTAGTCCAATATATGACACATTTTGATTTCATATTCGGAATTTTATGATATGAGAGTAGATAAAAATGTTTACGGGATGATATTTAAAGTATTTCCTTTTTATTTTTATACCTGTTGCAGGTAAAATAATAGGGATAAATAAAAATGGGGTAAATAGGTACATACATGCATAATAAGTTCTGTATTTATAGAATATAAAAAAATAACTTTGAGTACCAACATTTAGGGGCTGTGGATTTGGCTGTGGATTTGATATAAGCGTTTAAAAATCTGACCACGTGAGCACATAGTGGTAAAAATAAGAAGTTTGAGTACCAACAACATGGGACTGCACCCTATAGTTTCGGAGATATAAGGTTTTAAAAATCTGACCACGTGAGCACATAGACATCGCAAAAATAAGAAGTTTGAGTACCAACAACATGGGGCTGCACCTTATAGTTTTGGAGATATAAGCTTTTAAAAATCTGACCACGTGAGCATATAGACATCGCGAAAATAAGAAGTTTGAGTACCAACAACATGGTGCTGCACCCTATAGTTTCGGAGATATAAGCTTTTAAAAATCTGACCACGGGATCACATAGACATCGCAAAAATAAGAAGTTTGAGTACCAACAACATGGGGCTGCACCCTATAGTTTCGGAGATATAAGCTTTTAAAAATCTGACCACGGGATCACATAGACATCGCAAAAATAAGAAGTTTGAGTACCAAGAACATGGGGCTGCACCTTTTAGTTTCGGAGATATAAGCTTTTAAAAATCTGACTACGTGAGCATATAGACATCGCGAAAATAAGAAGTTTGAGTACCAACAACATGGTGCTGCACCCTATAGTTTCGGAGATATAAGCTTTTAAAAATCTGACCACGGGATCACATAAACATCGCAAAAATAAGAAGTTTGAGTACCAACAACATGGGGCTGCACCTTATAGTTTCGGAGATATAAGCTTTTAAAAATCTGACCACGTGAGCATATAGACATCGCAAAAATAAGAAGTTTGAGTACCAACAACATGGGGCTGCACCTTATAGTTTCGGAGATATAAGCTTTTAAAAATCTGACCACGTGAGCACATAGACATCGCGAAAATAAGAAGTTTGAGTACCAACAACATGGTGCTGCACCCTATAGTTTCGGAGATATAAGCTTTTAAAAATCTGACCACGTGAGCATATAGACATCGCAAAAATAAGAAGTTTGAGTACCAACAACATGGGGCTGCACCTTATAGTTTCGGAGATATACGATTTTAAAAATCTGATCACGTGAGCATATAGACATCGCAAAAATAAGAAGTTTGAGTACCAACAACATGGGGCTGCACCTTATAGTTTCGAAGATATAAGCTTTTAAAAATCTGACCACGTGAGCATATAGACATCGCAAAAATAAGAAGTTTGAGTACCAACAACATGGGGCTGCACCTTATAGTTTCGGAGATATAAGCTTTTAAAAATCTGACCACGTGAGCACATAGACATCGCGAAAATAAGAAGTTTGAGTACCAGCAACATGGTGCTGCACCCTATAGTTTCGGAGATATAAGCTTTTAAAATCTGACCACGTGAGCAATAAAATCAGATCATATAGACATTACTAAAATAAGATGTTTGAATATTTTAGTAATGTCTATATGTGATTTGATTTCTGATTTGAATCTATTTACTTCACCTGATCACTAATACTACAAGTATAAAGTTTTTCATTCCTTGTTCCCCATTCATTGTACGAGCCGCACCCGAGCCGTCGACAAATCCGTCATCGTCCATACTGAACTGTGGCGAGCCTTGCACGTATCTCTGCTGCTTGCTAACACCGCGCGCGTACCGTACCGCGCGTCCGTATGTCAATAGTGTAAAGTTCATTATTCAGTGTGCGCCGGGCCTCGAGCTCACGGTCAAATCAAAAAAAACCCAAGTTGGTCCACCCGTTTGAGCGCTACAGGGGAACAGACAGACAGACAGACAGACACACACACACACGCGCGCGCACACACGCACACACACAGACACGTCAGACTTATAACACCCCCGTCCCCCCCGTCGCGTCGATTTTGCGTCGGAGGTTCAAAATATAATATAATGGTCATACTGGTTACTGATACCTAAGTAGGTATACTGTGGTTACTTTAGTAAATATCATTATTTCAAAATCTCACATTTTCCTCTACTAACTTTTTATTACATACGTAACTCTATCTAAAAAGACACAAATTTACAAAATAATATTTATTATTACTAATTTAAAAAAAAATTATAACTAAATTAGAGAAATTACGAATATGAATCGCGGGGAGCGCGGCTGGCAAAAACTGACGCACGTCCTACCTCGATGAAGGCCTGTGAGCCACTGAGTACATGGCAAGAGCGTTGCGCGTGACCGTTTTATGCTAGAAATGGCTAGAATTTTTCTTGGATTTTTATTTAAAAAAAAAAGTCGTTGTAACTTATAGTAAATGCAATAAACTTTATTTAGATATAATTTTTATAAAATTTGGTGCAAAACTTTATACATAAAACTAGAAAAATGTAAAAAATCAGCATTTCTTCGGATTTTTTTATGATCGAGCAAAATCATACCTTTTGTGTTTTCAAACATTAAAATTAGTTCATAAAGAATTGATCTACAATATATATTTTTTTGGGCGCGTAAAAAAATCTTCCTCTTGATTTAAAACTCGTTGGAAAAGGGCCAAAATCGCCTAAAACAGGGAAAAGCGCCCCTTAATTAATTTTAATTTACACTTGTTGTTAAGTTTTACTGGTAAATCTATCCAACGTTAATTGCCTAATACCGTTAATTTTACCGTTATTATAACGGTAATCTGGAGGTGGAGGTAATGGAGGTGATTTTGAAGAAAAGGTAAGTTTGAAGAAGGTGGTCCTAAGGTTTTATAAACGGCGTCATAAGTTTATAATTATGAATGAGAGTTTATTCTAAATCGAGTGAGCATCGCAAACAATGACACTGTTTGGCATTGAAAACAATTAAATTATTGTTGTGCATTTGGTTTCTAGTTTTTGCCTGGTTTTGCGTTTTTATTGCGTGCATAAAATTAAATTAAATAATTCATATTACCTATTCTTTCGCAATAAACATGCTTAATTCAAGGTCGTTTACTTAGTGGGTGACTAATAGTTACATACGTCGTAGGTACCGCGTAGTAAAGTAAAGTTATACTTACCTACCTAGAGGCCTGTGCCCAGTAGTGGGACGTTAAAAGACTAGTGGTGGTGGTGGTGTCTGTCTGTGGCACCGTAGCTCTACGGGTGAACCGATTTGAATGCGGTTTGTTTATTTGAAAGCAGGATTTCTAGAGATGGTCCATAGACTAGATATGTTTTATCAAAATCAGTTCAGGTGTTTCAAAGTTATCAGCTCTTCTGTTAGCCGCATATAGGTACTTAATGGGTATTTAGGTACAAGTATAAATTAAAAATTTTAAAAAACCCCCGACTTTCACCATTTTGTGGTGGCGGCCATCTTGGATTTGCAATAGTGCTATTCTACTAGTCAAGCCCTTTCATTTGATACCCATACTAAGGGAGTTGTGAAAAAATATGTAATCCGCCATTTTGTAGGAGCGGCCATCTTGGATCGATTTTCATCAAACATAGCTAACAACAACACTCTCGACTAATTCACCTTTCAAACAAAAAAACCGCATTCAAATCGGTCCACCCGTTTCAGCGCTACAGGGGAACAGACAGACAGACACACACACACACACACACGCACACACACACACACACACGCACGCACTCACGCACAAACACACACACACACACACGCACACACACACACACACACACGCACTCACGCACAAACACACACACACACACACACACATACACATACACACACACACACACACAATCACCTCAAACTTATAACACCCCGTCGTTTTTGCGTCGGGGGTTAAAAATCGATTTGACCGAAATCTCCCGTAAATCCAGGTGACTGAACTTTCACTAAACGTTTTTAATGAGTGGTTTTTACAACAATATTGCAATAACCAAGTTATGCTTGGCTAAATGATATCTACCGCAAAATATTGCAATCGTTTCTATAATTCCTAGATATAGACCAAGAGGCTAATATAAAAATAGGATAGAGATTATGTATAGGCCAAGAGACGTTAATATACAAATCTCGATGGAAATTTCATTTTTCAATCAGTTGGGGATATAAAAGCTAGCGGTTATCTTGGACGTGTCTTGGGCAAAGAATTAGCCTCGCTGCATGGTGGAATCTATGAGGTTTTAGATTTCATTTAAATTAGGTACCTACTCATTTTGTGATTTATTTTATACTTAAGTATAATATTGTAAGTAGTTTATTTTAAATAATTTTTTTCAAAGAAAAATGAACCGACTTCAAACGAATCGAACTAAAAAGTTTAAAATAATTTTTTATTCATTTAGATTGACGATTAAATTACCTAACTCAAATGATATATAATTTTTTGAAGTCGGCGCCAAATGACTTCAAGTTCACTTCAAGTCGAAAATGTGCCCCCCGGGTCCCAGACTCACCCTCCGCGACTAGGTTCACCGCGCTTGCATTCAAAAGTGGATATTCTGATTTTTAACCGACTTCAAAAAAAGGAGGTTCTGTATTCGACCCGTATGTATGTATGTAAGTATGTATGTATGTATGTATGTATGTATGTAAGTATGTTCGCGATTATCTCCGCAACTAATGAACCGATTTTGATGATAGTTTCACTATCGTAATCTACATACTTTCAGGAAGGTTTTAGTATATAACCCATCGAGTTATCATTCTTACGTACGAAGTTATAACCATAAATGTATACATATGTCACTAATATGTTCTCTGATATTGCCAGACCTATTGCTGAAGTCTAATATACCTATACTGGCCAAAGACTTCACTCTGCTACGCCTACGTAACATTGACCTTTTGCAAAAAGTTTTGGGCCGAAGTCAGTACAGCTATACTATAGAGTGATTCCTTGGAGTTTGTGCACGGTTACGTGTATTTCCATTCTATACAAAGCCAAACCGCAAGAGTGTGAAACTGGTCGCGTATAGATTGTAAATTACTTTTTAATCAAGGTCTTCCAAATTATACAAGAGTAGTACGCATACAAACTAATCTTGTATAGATTGGAAGTTAGGTTAGGTTGGGTTAGAACATTATAAAACCATTCACCTATACTTAGTATGATACATAAAATGTATGTATTATGTCACAGGATATTTAATAATAATTAATAATATATATGTCATAATCTATTTTACATATTTAGTTCTCATTTATATTATTATTAATATAAAGAAAACAAATCACTAAAAGGCATAAAATAATTTTTTTCAAAGAAAAATGAACCGACTTCAAACCATTCGAACTAAAAAGTTTAAAATAATTTTTTATTTATTTAGATTTACGATTAAACTACCTAACTCAAATAATATATAATTTTTTGGAGTCGGCGCCAAACCACATTCAATTCTTCTTAGTAAAATCTAAGTAACTATCCACTTTTGAATGCGAGCGCGGTGAACCATAATAGTCACCGAGGGTGAGGCTGTCCGGGACGCGGGGAGCATATTTTCGACTTGAAAAGTGAGTCATTTGGCGCCGACTTCAAAAAATTATATATCATTTGAGTTAGGTAGTTTAATCGTAAATCTAAATAAATAAAAAAATATTTTAAACTTTTTAGTTCGAATGGTTTGAAGTCGGTTCATTTTTCTTTGAAAAAAATTATACTTACACGAATTGAATGTGGTTTGGCGCCGACTTCAAAAAATTATATATCATTTGAGTTAGGTAATTTAATCGTCAATCTAAATGAATAAAAAATTATTTTAAACTTTTTAGTTCGATTCGTTTGAAGTCGGTTCATTTTTCTTTGAAAAAAATTATTTTATGCTTTTTAGTGATTTGTTTTCTTTATATTAGGTAATAATAATAATAATATAAACGAGAACTATGTAAAATAGATTATGACCTATATAATATTATTAATTATTATTAAATATCCTGTGACATATACATTTTATGTGTCATACTATAGGTGAGTGGTTTTATTATGTTCTAACCCAACCTAACCTAACTTCTGATCTATAAAAGATTAGTTTGTATGCGTACAACTCTCGTATAATTTGGATAGACCGTAATTTACAATCTACACTCGACTAGTTTTACACCCGTGCGGTTTGGCTTTGTATAGAATGGAAATACACGTAACCATGCACAAACTCCAAGAAATCACTCTATATGGAACTGTACTGACTTCGGCCCAGAACTTTTTGCAAAAGGTCAATGTTACGTAGGCATCGCAGAGTGAAGTCTTTGGACAGAATAGCTATATTAGACTTCAGCAATAGGTCTGGCAATCTCAGAGAACATATTAGTGACATATGTGTACATTTATGCTTATAACTTCGTACGTAAGAATGATAACTCGATGTGTTATATACTAAAACCTTCTTGAAAGTATGTAGATAACGATAGTGAAACAATCATCAAAATCGGTTCATTAGTTGCGGAGATAATCGCGAACATACTTACATACATACATCCTACTAATATTATAAATGTGAAAGTGTGGATGTTTGGATGTTTGGATGTTTGGATGTTTGTTACTCAATCACGCCGCAACTACTGAACCGATTTAGCTGAAATTTTGAATGGAGATAGCTTATGCCCTGACTTAAAACATAGGCTACTTTTTATCCCGGAAAAGTATTCCTGTGGGACTAAAATAGATATAATCTTCCAAAAACGCTATAGAGGGCGCTGACTGTTCTTAGGTAAATCACGTTCACATAACACATTATTGCAATAGTTTGCTGTGTTGCATGCATTGGCAACACATAGGCTACTTTTTATCCTGGAAAAAATGCACAGTTTCCATGGGATTTTGAAAAACCCGAAGTCTATATCTACAGCTATAGGTAGATTATTATAGCGAACTTCCTTGATAGAAAGTATAAAGGTTGGAAAAGGGAGCGGGAACGGGAACCGGGAATCAACGATTCCCTCGGGATTTGTTCAAAAGCGAAATTCACGCAAGCGAAGCTGCGGGCAGAAGCTATCCTACTAATATTATAAATGTGAAAGTGTGGATGTTTGGATGTTTGGATGTTTGGATGTTTGGATGTTTGTTACTCAATCACGCCGCAACTACTGAACCGATTTAGCTGAAATTTTGAATGGAGATAGCTTATGCCCTGACTTAAAACATAGGCTACTTTTTATCCCGGAAAAGTATTCCTGTGGGACTAAAATAGATATAATCTTCCAAAAACGCTATAGAGGGCGCTGACTGTTCTTAGGTAAATCACGTTCACATAACACATTATTGCAATAGTTTGCTGTGTTGCATGCATTGGCAACACATAGGCTACTTTTTATCCTGGAAAAAATGCACAGTTTCCATGGGATTTTGAAAAACCCGAAGTCTATATCTACAGCTATAGGTAGATTATTATAGCGAACTTCCTTGATAGAAAGTATAAAGGTTGGAAAAGGGAGCGGGAACGGGAACCGGGAATCAACGATTCCCTCGGGATTTGTTCAAAAGCGAAATTCACGCAAGCGAAGCTGCGGGCAGAAGCTATCACACATAATCACAATACCAATCCTACTAATCCTACTATACTTTACTTATCCTACTAATATTATAAATGTGAAAGTGTGGATGTTTGGATGTTTGGATGTTTGGATGTTTGTTACTCAATCACGCCGCAACTACTGAACCGATTTAGCTGAAATTTTGAATGGAGATAGCTTATGCCCTGACTTAAAACATAGGCTACTTTTTATCCCGGAAAAGTATTCCTGTGGGACTAAAATAGATATAATCTTCCAAAAACGCTATAGAGGGCGCTGACTGTTCTTAGGTAAATCACGTTCACATAACACATTATTGCAATAGTTTGCTGTGTTGCATGCATTGGCAACACATTGGCTACTTTTTATCCTGGAAAAAATGCACAGTTCCCATGGGATTTTGAAAAATCCGAAGTCTATATCTACAGCTATAGGTAGATTATTATAGCGAGCTTCCTTGATAGAAAGTATAAAGGTTGGAAAAGGGAGCGGGAACGGGAACCGGGAATCAACGATTCCCTCGGGATTTGTTCAAAACCGAAATTCATGCGAGCGACGCTGCGGGCAGAAGCTATCACACATAATCACAATACCAATCCTACTAATCCTACTATCCTACTAATATTATAAATGTGAAAGTGTGGATGTTTGGATGTTTGGATGTTTGGATGTTTAGATGTTTGTATGTTTGGATGTTTGTTACTCAATCACGCCGCAACTACTGAACCGATTTAGCTGAAATTTTGAATGGAGATAGCTTATGCCCTGACTTAAAACATAGGCTACTTTTTATCCCGGAAAAGTATTCCTGTGGGACTAAAATAGATATAATCTTCCAAAAACGCTATAGAGGGCGCTGACTGTTCTTAGGTAAATCACGTTCACATAACACATTATTGCAATAGTTTGCTGTGTTGCATGCATTGGCAACACATAGGCTACTTTTTATCCTGGAAAAAATGCACAGTTTCCATGGGATTTTGAAAAACCCGAAGTCTATATCTACAGCTATAGGTAGATTATTATAGCGAACTTCCTTGATAGAAAGTATAAAGGTTGGAAAAGGGAGCGGGAACGGGAACCGGGAATCAACGATTCCCTCGGGATTTGTTCAAAAGCGAAATTCACGCAAGCGAAGCTGCGGGCAGAAGCTATCACACATAATCACAATACCAATCCTACTAATCCTACTATACTTTACTTATAATGTTATAAATGTGAAAGTGTGGATGTTTGGATGTTTAGATGTTTGGATGTTTGTTACTCAATCACGTCGCAACTACTGAACTGATTTGGCTGAAATTTTGAATGGAGATAGCTTATGCCCTGACTTAAAACATAGGCTACTTTTTATCCCGGAAAAATATTCCTGTGGGACTAAAATAGATATAATCTTCCAAAAACGCCATAGAGGGTGCTGACTGTTCTTAGGTAAATCACGTTCACATAACACATTATTGTAATAGTTTGCTGTGTTGCATGCATTGGCAACACATTGGCTACTTTTTATCCTGGAAAAAATGCACAGTTCCCATGGGATTTTGAAAAACCCGAAGTCTATATCTACAGCTATAGGTAGATTATTATAGCGA
Source organism: Melanargia galathea (assembly GCA_920104075.1). Taxonomy (NCBI): domain Eukaryota; kingdom Metazoa; phylum Arthropoda; class Insecta; order Lepidoptera; family Nymphalidae; genus Melanargia; species Melanargia galathea. The sequence continues at coordinate 21,773,365 of OV049868.1, forward strand.
ACTTCCTTGATAGAAAGTATAAAGGTTGGAAAAGGGAGCGGGAACGGGAACCGGGAATCAACGATTCCCTCGGGATTTGTTCAAAACCGAAATTCACGCGGGCGACGCTGCGGGCAGAAGCTATCACACATAATCACAATACCAATCCTACTAATCCTACTATCCTACTAATATTATAAACTAGATGATGCCCACGGCTTCGCCCGTGTGGATTTAGGTTTTTAAAAATCCCGTGGGAACTTTTGATTTTCCAGAACAAAAAGTAGCTTATCTGTAGAAACCCGTCCCCAAAACGGAAAAATCCCGTGGGATCCCCACGATTTCGGAATACAATTCCTAACAGCATCAGGGTTGAGGAGTTGGATATGTACCTACTCGAGTTCATTCAACGATAAAGTCTATAGTTGGTACCCCCAATATCAATTTAAATAACCGAAAGTTTCTAAAACCCATTAGTTTTGGGGATTAGGTCCCCTACAGCATCAGGATTGAGGAGTTGGAATCCAAATTTTTTATAGAACAGGGTCGCAATGTTTCTCTATCGATTAAAAAAAAAATTACGCAAATCGGTTCAGAAATCTCGGAGATATCGGTGTACATAGGTAGAAAAACACAACTCCTCCTTTTTTGAAAGTCGGTTAAAAAAGTAGCCTATGTTACTCCCTGGTTAATTCTCTACTTGTATGTGAAGGTCCCGTCAAAATCGGTTCAGCCGTTCCAGAGATTAGCCCGTTCAAACAGACAGACAGACAGACAGACAGACAGACAGACAGACAGACAGACAGACAGACAGACAAAAATTTTAAAAACGTGTGATTCGGTTATGGTAGCGTTCAAATAACCATATGAGCTTAATATGAGGTAGTTATTTCGATATTACAGACAGACACTTCAATTTTATTTATTAGTATAGATGTGAAAGTGTGGATGTTTGGATGTTTGGATGTTTGGATGTTTGGATGTTTGTTACTCAATCACGCCGCAACTACTGAACCGATTTAGCTGAAATTTTGAATGGAGATAGCTTATGCCCTGACTTAAAACATAGGGTACTTTTTATCCCGGAAAAGTATTCCTGTGGGACTAAAATAGATATAGACTTCCAAAAACGCGATAGATGGCGTTGACTGTTCTTAGGTAAATCACGCTCACATAGCACATTAGTTGCATGCATCTGTATGCGTATGCACTTTTTATCCTGGAAAAATCCACAGTTCCCACGGGATTTTGATAAAAACGAAATATATATCTACAGCTATAGGTAGATTACTATAGCAAACTTCCTTGAACGTAGGTTTAAAGTTTGGAAAAAGGAGCGGGAACGGGAGCCGGAAATCCACGATTCCCTTGGGATTTGTGAAAAACCGAAATTCACGCGGGCGAAGCCGCGGGCAGAATCTAGTAATGTTATAAATGTGAAAGTGTGGATGTTTGGATGTTTAGATGTTTGGATGTTTATTACTCAATCACGTCGCAACTACTGAACTGATTTGGCTGAAATTTTGAATGGAGATAGCTTATGCCCTGACTTAAAACATAGGCTACTTTTTATCCCGGAAAAATATTCCTGTGGGACTAAAATAGATATAATCTTCCAAAAACGCCATAGAGGGTGCTGACTGTTCTTAGGTAAATCACGTTCACATAACACATTATTGTAATAGTTTGCTGTGTTGCATGCATTGGCAACACATTGGCTACTTTTTATCCTGGAAAAAATGCACAGTTCCCATGGGATTTTGAAAAACCCGAAGTCTATATCTACAGCTATAGGTAGATTATTATAGCGAACTTCCTTGATAGAAAGTATAAAGGTTGGAAAAGGGAGCGGGAACGGGAACCGGGAATCAACGATTCCCTCGGGATTTGTTCAAAACCGAAATTCACGCGGGCGACGCTGCGGGCAGAAGCTATCACACATAATCACAATACCAATCCTACTAATCCTACTATCCTACTAATATTATAAATGTGAAAGTGTGGATGTTTGGATGTTTGGATGTTTGGATGTTTGGATGTTTGGATGTTTGGATGTTTGTTACTCAATCACGCCGCAACTACTGAACCGATTTAGCTGAAATTTTGAATGGAGATAGCTTATGCCCTGACTTAAAACATAGGGTACTTTTTATCCCGGAAAAGTATTCCTGTGGGACTAAAATAGATATAGACTTCCAAAAACGCGATAGATGGCGTTGACTGTTCTTAGGTAAATCACGCTCACATAGCACATTAGTTGCATGCATCTGTATGCGTATGCACTTTTTATCCTGGAAAAATCCACAGTTCCCACGGGATTTTGATAAAAACGAAATATATATCTACAGCTATAGGTAGATTACTATAGCAAACTTCCTTGAACGTAGGTTTAAAGTTTGGAAAAAGGAGCGGGAACGGGAGCCGGAAATCCACGATTCCCTTGGGATTTGTGAAAAACCGAAATTCACGCGGGCGAAGCCGCGGGCAGAATCTAGTACATACATACATACATACATACATACGGGTCGAATACAGAACCTCCTTTTTTTGAAGTCGGTTAATTAAATCGTTTGTAATTTAGTTTTAATTGGAATCAAATATGTGAGATTTCTCTAAAATAAAACAGCGCGGCGGTCAAAAAAAGAATATAAATATAATTTAATAATCTAAATTATCGTAGGCCGAAATAAAAAATATGAAATATAAAAAATTATAATCAGTTACTTTTAATTTTGTAAAGAATTTTAACTAGATTGTAATTTTGCAAAATTGTGGATCGAAACATACTTACCTACTTACTTAGCGAAAATTCGGCACGCGGAATTTTGCGTGCCGAATTTACTGACTTTGGATCTGATTGAAAATTTTAATTTAGTTAATAATTTTGAGTTAAAAATTTTGAATTTTGACTTTCCAAATTTCAATCAGCAATGGTAAAATTGCTTCAATAACACGTATACAAGTCACGGCAAATAAGTCGAGCGGTGACCTTCAATGCGCAGAAGTCGAAAGTAAGGAGGGCGTGGGGATCGTTCGTAAGCACTGATTAGCTCTCGCGGATCCCTCGTAAGCGCTGATTGGCTCTCCAATCGTATTGTGTCCCGCTCACTCGCACGACGCTGCGCGCACTTGAAGGTCACCGGTCAACTTACGTGCCGGGGGTTATACTATGGCGTATTGGCTAGAGAAATTGCACCATATTCTGGTCTATGATTGGCCGGCCATAACAACACCCAATCACAATCCAGAATCGTACTGTGCGATTTACTCTGTGGCAGATTTTAGTATTTGGAGTCTTAAGGTGCGTCCAGACTTGAACATTTCACCGAACCGAACAGCGAACATTTCGGCGAACTTGTTACGCTCAATGTGGACGGCGCGCTTGGAGCGCTTGAGATGGGTTACTGCGTAACAGTTCGGCGAAACTTTCGCCGAAGCGCTCCAAGCGCGCCGTCCACATTGAGCGTAACAAGTTCGCCGAAATGTTCGCTGTTCGGTTCGGTGAAATGTTCAAGTCTGGACGCACCTTAAAGGGCTCGAACACAGAGTCGCAAAGCCAATTAAGATGTTGAGTCTAAGACAGATCTATAGAGCTTACTCGGACTCTAGGCTCAAGAAAGTGTTAAAACGGAATAACAATCTATCTCGTTTTAATTCCGACTTGAATCCGGGTAGATTCAGAGTACTTTACATTCTCAGCTTTAGGAAGAGATCTATAGAGTGTACTTTGTCTCTACTCAGCCTCAAAACAGAGTTAAAACTTAAAACGAGATAATATATTTAATAATATTTATGTCCCTTTTGACCTCTGTTTTGAGTCTGAGTACAGTCAGAGTATACGCTCAATAGATCTGACCCTAAGGTTGACATCTATAGAGCTTACTCTGTTTCGACTCAGCAATTCTGGGTTGGCAAAAAAACGAGATAGATTTATCATTCATGATTTTGACATATTTAAAAAAAAAAAAAAAAAACACCTGCTGAGTTTGTTGTGGGCTCTTCTCAGACCAGGGCGCGTTTGGAAACCTCGTAGTTTTAGTTTTAAGTTTCCGTAATATAATTATCACCATTACCTGTTCTTAAATTGGCGTTCAAAAAGTGTACAGTGTACCAATTTTGAATAAAGTTTATTTGAATTTGAATTTATGTCTCGTTTTAACTCTGCCTGGAGTACTGAGTAGAATCTATAGATCTCATATTTATGTACATAATCCGCAATTTAGATCTCTGATCACGATCCGGCTGCATAGAATAGAAGTCTAGAAGTCTAGAAGTCGCATCCGAAGTCGCAGATGTTGGAGTTGATGTAGAAGCGGGCGAGAAGGTTGGCGCGGTAGAAGAAGGTTTCCCGCTCGTAGATGTTCAGGAAGATGTCGTCTTTGGACAGGTAGTTGGACGTTTTGGGATCTGAAACGAGTTGAACGGTCAGCAGCTGGGGATTATTCCAGGCTGCTGCTGAAAGTTTCTCGACAGGAAAACGCAGCCGAATAAACTAATGACCATGATCAAGATCATGGATAGTAATTCTTTGTTTTTCTTGGGCCATATACCTAGATATTCGCAAAAAATATTAGGTAAACACGGGTACATCTGCAGGATTATTAAAAAAATTAAATACATTTTAAGCACTTGGGCTTATGCTCATACGCATTAGCGGTCAACCGCGTGTGCGGCTAACCGCGCGGCTAGCCTCTTTTAGCGCTCGCACGCATTAGCGGTTGCGGTAGCGGCGCGGCTAGCCGCTTTTGTATTTTTATATGCAACCGCTCATTTTGTACGCACTAAACCGCGACGAAATTCCAACCGCGGCGGTTGAATGGGAGGCAGCGGCCCGCTTCGCGGCTGGCCGCCATGTTGCCTATACGCACTAGGCGGTTCAGTTCGCGGCGTGCCGCAGGTGTGTTGTCAACAAAGAAAATAAGCAATATCGAATTGTGAAGCAGCAGATTATAAAAACAGAGACCTAAAATGAAAACAATGGAAAGAATTAGAAGATATTTTTAGAAAATATCTACTAATTCTTCGTTTATGATAGACTGAACACTGTTGTCAGACTTCAAACGGTCCAACTGTCTGACGCGGTTCAACAGCGGCTCGCCGCCGCCGGTGGCGGTGAACCGCTGTTTCAACCGCGTCAGGCGGCAAGAACCGCCTGGGCGGCTGACCGCGCGGCTAGCCTCTTTTAGCCCTCATACGCATTAGCGGTCAACCGCGTGTGCGGCTAACCGCGTGGCTAGCCGCTTTTATATTTTTATATGCAACCGCTCATTTTGTACGCACTAAACCGCGACGAAATTCTATAGAAGCAGCGGTCAACCGCGTGTGCGGCTAACCGAGCTACAAAATGAGCGGTTGCATATAAAAATATAAAAGCGGCTAGCCGCGCGGTCAGCCGCGTACGCGGTTGACCGCTAATGCGTACGAGCGCTTAGATGTTATGGAATAAAGTATACTATGCTAAAGTATGTTTTGCTATGTACCATTTCTTTTCGCCTCGGTAGATCGGGCATACGGTTGGGTCAGTCACAAAACTTGGCGGGCCAGCCCGGCTGAGTATGGACCATAAACATAAAGTAGACAACATAAAGTAATTTCCCACACCAAAAGTTGCGGCCGTTCCGCCATTGTCGTGAATTCAATTTAAACGTGTATGTATCAAATCCAAGATCCGAATCCGAAAAGTGAATCCGTCACAATGAATCAATACATATTTATGAAATTCAAACTCACACAAGGTAGCTACGTCATGTCTGCTCCCTAGATATCTGGTATATTTCATAGACGTACTAGAATTATGTAGTGATGTGTGATGTGGTGATGTGGTGACGATGATTGTGAGGGTGGGTGATGAGACTCACCGTTGGGCGTGACGCCGTAGTCCGGCAGCGCTGTGACGTCTGCCTGCGTGTAGCTGCTGCACAGGTCCGGCAGCTGCATCGGCATGCAGGTCGTCATCCGGAGCATCGCTACAACATCACATTCACATTAATCATCATCATCATCAAGAGTCAGAGTATACCCTAACAGCCGCCGCACACTGGGACACTAGTGGCGACGACTAGTGGTCGCCACAAGTCGCGGAAGATTTTTCATACATTTTCTTGTGGCTCGAACGCGACCACTCGAGCGCTCAGTGTGCGGTGATACCATAATTATAAAATGTATGAAAAAATCTCTTCCGCGACTTGTGGCCACCAGTGGCCCAGGGTGCGCGGGCTGTATAGATCTCTGCCGAAGTACCAAATTGTACTGTAGACTAGGTACCTAGGTAAGTACCTACCTTTTATTTTTTTTTTCTCTCTAGGAGGAGGAAAAATCCCTAACGGACTTCTGTCTATCGACAGGGTGTGTCCGATTCGCACGGACTAAACGACCTCCCCCTCTGCGAGATCAGCACGGAACCGTGTCACATTACTTCATGCTGACCCTCTGGTTGCTCTCTCTCTCCTTTTTTTCTTGTCTTTCTCTCTCTTCCCTTCTCATCATTATGGCCCTCAGCATCTGACCGTATCTGTGCCACTTATCCTCGCTTGACACCATACAGGCTACCAGATTTTGAGCGTTGACACTGTCACTTGCTCCCTGTGCTGCTTCTCTAAGATCCGCGCACGCGGGACACTCAAATATCGCGTGTCTCGGGGTGTCTTCCTCTCCGCAAAAGTAGCAATTTTCCGTAGGTGCTTTCCCTATTGCGAAGAGGTAGGTGTTGAACACCCCGTGGCCGCTGAGCGCTTGTGTCAGCCAGCGATCTACTTCCCCATGCTTCCTCGTGTGCCATTTTTCCAAGTCAGTAATGAGTTCTCTGGTCCAGGTCCCTTTGCCTGCTCCCGACCATTCCTTTGCCCACTCCTTCAAGGTATCTTCTCGCACTTCTAAGAGTGTTTTCTCCTTGCTATCGAACAGCTTAGCACGTTCTTTTATCAGTTTTGCTATAGGGACGAGCCCAGCTATCACCAGCACGGCTTCAGTGGAAGCTGTTCGATATGCTCCACAAATACCTATAGCAAGGTAAGTACCTACATATTATGTAAAAACTAACCAAATATTTGGTTGCGGTAAAGCTAGGTAGGTAAATATAATATTTTTGAATAAGGCGCGGTAGGTAATTTTAAAAGTGTTCGTTCACTCACTACCGCGCCTAAAGAGGGGTATAAGCCCCCCCCCCCTTGCCCAACCATCGCTGGCTATACTATACTCACGGTATTTCCCATGGTATTGATAGTCAAACGTCACGTCCTCCCGCAGCGAGAAGTGCTGTATGACGGTGCGCGTGGACTCGAACTCCAGCCCTGGGCAGTCCACGCCGATCACCAGCATTTGGGTCTTCATATTCAAACTGAAAATACGCAGGCAGACTGAACGAAGTCCCAATAATTGAGTCATCTACGAATAAAATACCTATAGATCTGAACTTAGAACTATGACAATACTAATAAGTACTTACTAATTATATCGTCGATCGAAAATCGTTATGAAAGAAATAACAGAGAATAGGTAGGTAATATCTTACAGGTATACTGTGGTATATTAGGTCTATAACATTTATTATATTTATATTAAATGTTATAGACCTAAATGTTACGGTTATAGTGGAGTTATTTGGGTAATAGTTAGATATAAAGCACTGTTATGGTTCTTATAATTATTCACCTAAGACAACAAACCAACAGAATGCGATGAGCGGAAGGCCGAAGGCGTCAAAACTTCCAGCCACCTATCGCGTGATCCCTGCTATGTTTTAAACAAAGCACAGCCGTACGAAGCGCAGCGCAGCAGGGCTTGTTTATGTCGCTTCATTATACCTAATGTTAGAAGAGTGTTAGAACATATTACATACATAGTACACACAGCGCAACACAGCTCAATGTTGTTTATTCTCGCCACAATGAACATGACTAATATTCCCCTTTCCCCTCTAATTAAGAGAAAAATTGTGCTAGGAGTGGGCAGAGGCGGCGGAAGGCGTGGGCGACGTGGGCCCAGGCCCACGGCCTCGCGCTCCGGAGGGCCTCGCGCTCCGGAGGTTACTTACATACCTAGTATAGTAGATGCCTAGTGCCTACTATGATTTTGTATGAATAAAAATTTCAGAGGGCCTCGCAAAATATATCTTGCCCACATAAAATTTAGGTCTTGCCCCGGCCCTGGGAGTGGGTGCGACAATAGTGTAACGGGTGCGGTTTGATCTGACGCGGACGTGCGGCTTTGGGTCCGCGCCCGGCGACCGTCGCGCTATCGAGGCTATGATCTGATGCTTATACTCACTAGAACTCGGAGACGTACCTAGCACTTGTCGTGGTTCCTGATGACCAGGTAGGCTACGTAGGCTACTCTCTAACTTAGCTACCAACAGTAAATGATTGCCAACAAATTAGTTCGATATACATTGCTGTTTTATTGTGTGAAAATATGAAATCACTGTTTATATTTCACACAGTAATGCATATTGAACTTATTCGGTGGCTATCATTTTCTGTTGGTATCTAAATTAGAGAATAGCGCCCCAGGTCGTTGTCGATGGAAGTGGCGTTGATGAAAGGTTCGAAACCTTAATAGCGCAACGGTCGAAACCTCAGTAGCGCAACAGTCGAATGATCGAAACCTCAATAGACTTGCACGCCCGGACTCTGAGATTGCTGGACCGAAGTCGGTTTAATTTGTGCTAAAGTATAGCTTAGCCCTCATACGCATTAGCGGTCAACCGCGTACGCGGCTGACCGCGCAGCTAGCCTCTTCATACAATTTCGTCGCGGTTTAGTGCGTACAAAATGAGCGGTTGCATATAAAAATATAAAAGCGGCAAGCCGCGCGGTCAGCCGCGTACGCGGTTGACCGCTAATGCGTATGAGGGCTAATACTCACTAGAACTCGGAGAGGTAGCACTTGTCGTGGTTCCTGATGACCAGGTCGTTGTCGATGTATGTGGCGTTGAAGAAGGGCGCGTGGTAGCCGAACCTCTCGATGCAGTACTCGGCGGGCACGGCGCCGCGCACGCGCCGCTCGCAGCCCGACCTCGCCGCCAGGTGGCGCGCCACGCACTCCAAGTCCAACGATTTACATGGACGCACTATGCTCGACGGCACTGGAAGACGAAAGAAAGGAAGAAAGAAACTTTATTCTTTACTATAGTTGAGCCACTACAACACCACAACACATACCTAGTTGACACACACACACAGAAAAAAAGTGAGGGGAAAAAAAGAGCAAAAAAATAAGAGAAAAAAAAAAACAGGAAAAAAGAGAAAGCAAAAGAAAAACAACTTATCGACCATCGTGAGTTGTTGCTTTTTCAGAGCAAAATTCGCTACAAAAAGGTCTCTGATGCTGGATGCATTGTCAGAGGATAATTTGAGTGCGAAAAAAAAGTAGTTGAGCCATTAAAATCGTGCGAACCGAGTCATACATCATTTTTAGACCTCTCGCACTTACAGGCTTTACGGAACTGGAACCTGATTCTCTGGTGTTGCGTGTAACAGCAGAAAGGATTTGTCGATAGTTAGATAACAGGTTTTAGAGAACGAGAGCTAGCCCTCACAAGTCACAATACTATGATCTGTCATCTTTATGACTCTGTCCGCACGTTTGTAATGTCCCACCACCTATAGTAGATTTTTGCCATTGGATGGCACTAAAAGAAATACTCTATAGTAGTTTTTGGCATTGGACGGCACAGAAAGAAGTTTTTTTATAAGCATCAAGACGGCATTGAAAGAAGCTTTCTATACACCTTTGGTAGATTTTTAGGCTATTATCAATAAAATGGTATGCAAAATAGTTATTGTGATTTTATAGGTACTGTCTCGAACTCGGAACCAGTTTCCACCAGCTGTGTTCCCTCAAAACTACAATATACGACAAGACTTGTAAGAGCCACAAGTTTGTTCACCACCACCACCACCACTACAGCCTTTTAACGTCCCACTGCTGAGCACAGGCCTCCTCTCTAATCCTCTCATAGGATTAGAGAGGGATTTAGAGCTTAGACCCGCCACGCTGCTCCAATGCGGGTTGACGGGGTTTTAACGACTATTGTCACATGATAATGATAATAACCGGGACCGACTCTTCGAGGCACGGGGGTGAAACACCACCGACTACCAACTCCGGACTGGCACTGAGAATTTCTTGACAGAAAAACCCAATACCTAACAATTATTTTTTGCCCGACCCAGGAATCGAACCCGGGACTTCGTGATCTGAGTCGAATATGTTAACCCCTAGACCAACGAGGCAGTTTGTTCACGTGTAATAAATATAATTTTGAGTTTCCACTTACCAGCCGCACAAGCCGCGACCGCCAAAACTAAGATGATTTTCGACAGCATAATTCAGCTGTTCAGCGCTGCTTTTCGTGCAATACTGAACTATTATTTCAAATAATAATAATATCGATTATTACTATACTATATATATAATATCGATTCAATTTAAGTCAATATTTACTAATTTACACCGAGTTAAATACACCGAAGAGCAGCAGACATCACGCGTCAAAAACGCGCACTTTATCTTTACCTACCCTCACAGTCACATAATCTGCTTTGAATAAAAAAAAGCCGAGAGGTGGCAATTGCAGGTCCGGCGCGAATTTGCTAAACGATTTAATACGAAGTTCTAACCCCTACCGCTTTAGTTTGATAGCTACAGTGTGATAATCGCATTCACCTCTGATTGGTCGACTCTTTCGTGGCTAAAATGCATTGTTTCAGCAAGAGTAAGTTACATTATCATACCTAAGTAAATAAGTTCAGTCAATTACAACAATCGAGAGGTGGTAAAAGCAAGTTCAGCGCGAATTTAAGTTAGGGTGACGATACCAATAAATGACTGGGTTCCAATAGATGAACAAATCGCAGTTTTTATTTAATTATAAGAATTAGGCAATAACTACGGCTTTTGTTGAATTTTTCCTCGAAGCAGCAACACCATACGCTCCTTTCTAAATTAACAAGCAGTGTCTAAACTAATCAGTCACCCCGCTGGACTTCAACAAGTGCGCACGTAAACCGGTCTTTGAGTTTTGTATGGAGACCATGCTAAGGTGAGTCTACCACTTTCATAAGCTTGTAAGTGAATTGCCAATCCATTTATATTAATAAGCCCCAACTAAATATTTTCCAGTAAACTACATTATTATCTTAATTAGAAAATCAACCAAAATATGGTCTTTTCCATCAGGTTTTTTTAGAATTAGAGTGTTCATTTAATGGTTTGTAAAAGACGCTCAAATCTTAATTATGAACGGCCGTTCAGAATAAGCATGACCCACTAAAATTGGTTTCAATTCAATCAATCAATCAATTCATTTTATTGCGAATTTGGGTTAGTTACATTGGATCTTATGAATATGGTTTTAATATTGTAATTCTTGTATATGGTTTTTTACTGATGTTGTGGGTTGTTTTAACTGCATTATATATAGAATACTATTTACCAATAATTGAACATAGGTTCATTAGACAAAAATCACTTTTTTATCATATTCTTATTTCAGGTGTTCATAAATTATTCTGAACTAGCTGACTCCCGCGACTTCGTTCGCATGTTTATAGGTTTTATATAGGATCGGATCGGATCCCATAATTCTTTTATGTACCTAAACTAAATGTAGCCTGTTACTCCTTATAACATTGAAAGTTCCATTAAAATCGATCCAGCCGTTTCGGAGATTAGCTTGAACAAATAGACAGAACGAAAAACATAAATTTAAACGCACACCAGTTTAAAATAAGCCGTAAGTTCAAAGATCCGGGTCCCAAGTTATTTGAACCCAATACTGAGGGTTGTAATGTCTGTCATTTCTGAACTAATAAACCTATGACTTTGAAATATTTACGGGACAATACTTAAAGTACTTACTACCTTTCTAACAAAAAAAGAATGAGTTAAATAGAACTACGCGTTAATGAATTACAGCTAAATACATGTTTTAACTTTCTTCCCCTCTCCCTAGGGAACCGTGCTGAATTTCGGGATAAAAAGTATCCTATAACCTACCTCGAAGTATAAACTCAAATCGTACCAAGTTTCATTCGAATCCATTCAGTAGTTTCGGCGTGATGCGCGGCCAAGATACAGACAGACAGACAGACAGACAGACAAAAATGAAAAAAATTGCAGTTTTGGCTTCAGTATCGATTATAGAGTGCCCTCCAATAAAAATTTTCAAAATATCTTCAATGTACAGAATTGGATCTGTTACAGTTTTATTATATTACTAGCTGACCCCCGCGACTTCGTTCGCGTGTTTATAGGTTTTACATAGGATCGGATCGGATCCCATAATTCTTTTATGTACCTAAACTAAATAATGTAGCCTAAGTTACTCCTTATAACATTGAAAGTGCCATTAAAATCGATCCAGCCGTTTCGGAGATTAGCTGGAATAAATAGACAGACCGACAAACATAAATTTAAACGCACACCAGTTTAAAATAAGCCGTACATTCAAAGATCCGGGTCCCAAGTTATTTGAACCCAATACTGAGGATTGTAATGTCTGTCATTTCTGAACTAAAAAACCTATGACCTTGAAATATTTACGGGACAATACCTAAAGTACTACCTTTCTAACAAAAAAAGATTGAGTTAAATCGAACTACACGTTAATGAGTTACAGCTAAATACACGTTTTAACTTTCTTCCCCTCTCCCAAGGGAACCGTGCTGAATTTCGGGATAAAAAGTATCCTATAACCTACCTCGGAGTATAAACTCAAATCGTACCAAGTTTTATTCGACTCCATTCAGTAGTTTCGGCGTGATGCGCGGCCAAGATACAGACAGACAGACAGACAAAAATGAAAAAAATTACAGTTTTGGCTTCAGTATCGATTATAGAATGCCCTCCAAAAGAAATTTTCAAAATATCTTCAATGTACAGAATTGGATGTACAGAATCAGATGCCAAGATACAGACAGATAGACAGACAGACAGACAGACAGACAAAAATGAAAAAAATTACAGTTTTGGCTTCAGTATCGATTATAGAATGCCCTCCAAAAGAAATTTTCAAAATATCTTCAATGTACAGAATTGGATCTGTTACAGTTTTATTATATTACTAGATGATGCCCACGGCTTCGCCCGTGTGGATTTAGGTTTTTAAAAATCCCGTGGGAACTTTTGATTTTCCAGAACAAAAAGTAGCTTATCTGTAGAAACCTGTCCCCAAAACGGAAAATCCTGTGGGATCCCCACGATTTCGGAATACAATTCCTTACAGCATCAGGGTTGAGGAGTTGGATATGTACCTACTCGAGTTCATTCAACGATAAAGTCTTTAATTGGTACCCCCAATATCAATTTAAATAACCGAAAGTTTCTAAAACCCATTAGTTTTGGGGATTAGGTCCCCTACAGCATCAGGATTGAGGAGTTGGAATCCAAATTTTTTACAGAACAGGGTCGCATTGTTTCTCTATCGATTAACAAGCTATAATTTAAAAATTAAAAAAACCCGACTGCCATGCTAAAAAACGAACTAAAAAATTAATAAACTACCACCGTACCACTTACAGTTTTAGTTGTTATTTATTTTGTTTTTCATGATTTGTCACTCCAAATTGATTTAAAACATATAGATTGTATACATTTTCGTACTCGCCTTTTAAAGCCCTTTATTTTGATACTCCACTCGAGGGTCTTGAAGAAAAAAATTTTTTTCAGCCCGCACATTAAAGTGCATAACATTCGCCATTTTGATTTTTTATGAATTTTATGTACCCAGTAACATTTGCGCCGTCAAGACAAATCTAATGACGTATAATTTATCAAAATAGGTTGAGCCGTTAAGTAGTTACGAACTGACATAGGAAACGGTCATTTTCTACGATTTATCACTCCAAATTGTTTCCAAATATATAAATTGTATACATTTTCGTATTCGCCTTTTGAATCCCTTTATTTTGATATCCCACTCGAGGGTCTTGAAGAAAAAATTTTTTTTCAGCTCGCACATTAAAGCGCATAAAGTCCGCCATTTTGTTTTTTTTTTTAATTTAGGTACCCTATAACACTCGCGTCATTGAGACAAATCTAATGACGTATCATTTATCAAAATCCGTTGAGCCGTTGATTAGTTACAAGCGGACATAGGAATGGACATACATATACACAGGTGAAACACATATACCCAGTCGGGTAAATAAAAAAAGTAGCCTATGTTACTCCCTGGTTAATTCTCTACTTGTATGTGAAGGTCCCGTCAAAATCGGTTCAGCCGTTCCGAAGATTAGCCTGTTCAAACAGACAGACAGACAGACAGACAGACAGACAGACAGACAGACAGACAGACAAAAATTTTAAAAACGTGTGATTCGGTTATGGTAGCGTTCAAATAACCATATGAGCTTAATATGAGGTAGTTATTTCGATATTACAGACAGACACTTCAATTTTATTTATTAGTAAGTATAGAGAGATAGATAGATAGATGTTGTATTAATGAACCAAGTACTTTGTCCGTTCATAATTGAAACGAAAGACTTATTATGACCACTTGTTTTAATACCTGTTTTATTGTTGTGGTAGATAATTAAGAACAGATATTTAGGGATCTTCAATAATAAATGTAAACCAATATTACTGATCCGTTCTTCTAGATGAATGCCTTAGATTTTAGATTGTAGGGCATGTATAATGACCGTCGTCGTCGTCGTCCTCATCCGATAGACGTCCACTGCTGGACATTGGTCTCTTGTAGGGACTTCCACACGGCGCGATCTTGTGCCGCCTGTATCCAGTGACTCCCTGCGACTCTTTTGATGTCATCGGTCCACCTAGTGGGGGGTCTGTCAACACTGCGTTTTCCGATGCGAGGTCGTCTAACACCTTGGGACCCCAACGTCTTTCGGTTCTTCGGACTATGTGTAATGACCGCTAATTTAATACTTACCTGTATTACACTACTGTTGTGGTGAATTAGAACAGATATGTATATAGGGTTCTTCAATAATAAAAGTAAACCAATATTGTAGTATATGTATAGTATTGAGCCGTTCTTCAAGATGAATGCCTTAAGATTTTAGATTGTCCTATCTATCTATCTATCTATCTATAATATAATAAAACTGTAACAGATCCAATTCTGTACATTGAAGATATTTAGAAATTTTTTATTGGAGGGCATTCTATATAATCGTCACTGAATCCAAAACTGCAATTTTTTTCATTTTTGTCTGTCTGTCTGTCTGTCTGTATCTTGGCCGCGCATCACGCCGAAACTACTGAACGGATTCGAATGAAACTTGGTACGATTTGAGTTTATACTCCGAGGTAGGACATAGGATACTTTTTATCCCGAAATTCAGCACGGTTCCCTTGGGAGAGGGGATGAAAGTTAAAACGTGTATTTAGCTGTAATTCATTAACGCGTTGTTCGATTTCACTCATTCTTTTTTTGTTAGAAAGGTAGTACTTTATATATTGTCCCGTAAATATTTCAAGGTCATAGGTTTTTTAGTTCAGAAATGACAGACATTACAACCCTGAGTATTGGGTTCAAATAACTTGGGACCCGGATCTTTGAACGTGCGGCTTATTTTAAACTGGTGTGCGTTTAAATTTATGTTTGTTGGTCTGTCTATTTGTTCCAGCTAATCTTCGAAACGGCTGGATCGATTTTAATGGAACTTTCAATGTTATAAGGAGTAACTTAGGCTACATTTAGTTTAGGTACAAAAAAGAATTATGGGATCCGATCCGATCCTATATAAAAGCCTATATCCATGCGGACGAAGTCGCGGGGATCAGCTAGTAATATAATAAAACTGTAACAGATCCAATTCTGTACATTGAAGATATTTTGAAAATTTTGATTGGAGGGCACTCTATAATCGATACTGAAACCAAAACTGCAATTTTTTTCATTTTTGTCTGTCTGTCTGTCTGTCTGTCTGTCTGTATCTTGGCCGCGCATCACGCCGAAACTACTGAATGGATTCAAATGAAACTTGGTACGATTTGAGTTTATACTCCGAGGTAGGACATAGGATACTTTTTATCCCGAAATTCAGCACGGTTCCCTCGGGAGAGGGGATGAAAGTTAAAACGTGTATTTAGCTGTAATTCATTAACGCATTATTCGATTTCACTCATTCTTTTTTTGTTCGAAAGGTAGTACTTTATATATTGTCCCGTAAATATTTCAAGGTCATAAGTTTTTTATTTCAGAAATGACAGACATTACAACCCTCAGTATTGGGTTCAAATAACTTGGGACCCGGATCTTTGAACGTACGGCTTATTTTAAACTGGTGTGCGTTTAAATTTATGTTTGTCGGTCTGTCTATTTGTTCCAGCTAATCTCCGAAACGGCTGGATCGATTTTAATGGAACTTTCAATGTTATAAGGAGTAGGTAACTAGGCTACATTTAGTTTAGGTACATAAAAGAATTATGGGATCCGATCCGATCCTACATCAAAACCTATATCTACGCGAACGAAGTTGCGGGGATCAGCTAGTCTATCTATAATATAATAAAACTGTAACAGATCCAATTCTGTACATTGAATATATTTTGAAAATTTTTATTGGAGGGCACTCTATAATCGATACTGAAGCCAAAACTGCAATTTTTTTTATTTTTGTCTGTCTGTCTGTCTGTCTGTCTGTCTGTCTGTCTGTCTGTATCTTGGCCGCGCATCACGCCGAAACTACTGAATGGATTTAAATGAAACTTGGTACGATTTGAGTTTATACTCCGAGGTAGGACATAGGATACTTTTTATCCCGAAATTCAGCACGGTTCCCTTGGGAGAGGGGATGAAAGTTAAAACGGGTATTTAGCTGTAATTTATTAACGCGTTGTTCGATTTCACTCATTCTTTTTTTGTTAGAAAGGTAGTACTTTATATATTGTCCCGTAAATATTTCAAGGTCATAGGTTTTTTAGTTTCCAAATGACAGACATTACAACCCTCAGTATTGGGTTCAAATAACTTGGGACCCGGATCTTTTAACGTACGGCTTATTTTAAACTGGTATGCGTTTAAATTTATGTTTGTCGGTCTGTCTATTTGTTCCAGCTGATCTCCGAAACGGCTGGATCGATTTTAATGGAACTTTCAATGTTATAAGGAGTAACTTAGGCTACGTTTAGATACATAAAAGAATTATGGGATCCGATCCGATCCTATATAAAAACCTATATCTACGCGAACGAAGTTGCGGGGTTCAGCTAGTAATATAATAAGACTGTAACAGATCCAATTCTGTACATTGAAGATATTTTGTAAATTTTTATTGGAGGGCACTATATAATCGATACTGAAGCCAAAACTGCAATTTTTTTCATTTTTGTCTGTCTGTCTGTCTGTCTGTCTGTATCTTGGCCGCGCATCACGCCGAAACTACTGAACAGATTCGAATGAAACTTGGTACGATTTGAGTTTATACTCCGAGGTAGGACATAGGATACTTTTTATCCCGAAATTCAGCACGGTTCCCTGGGAGAGGGGATAAAGGTTAAAACGTGTATTTAGCTGTAATTCATTAACGCGTTGTTCGATTTCACTCATTATTTTTTTGTTTGAAAGGTAGTACTTTATATATTGTCCCGTAAATATTTCAAGGTCATAGGTTTTTTAGTTCAGAAATGACAGACATTACAACCCTGAGTATTGGGTTCAAATAACTTGGGACCCGGATCTTTGAACGTGCGGCTTATTTTAAACTGGTGTGCGTTTAAATTTATGTTTGTTGGTCTGTCTATTTGTTCCAGCTAATCTCCGAAACGGCTGAATCGATTTTAATGGAACTTTCAATGTTATAAGGAGTAATTTAGGCTACATTTAGTTTAGGTACATAAAAGAATTATGGGATCCGATCCGAATCTATATAAAACCTATAAACACGTGAACGAAGTCGCGGGGGTCAGCTAGTTCAAAATAAAAATATTGATATTGAAATTTCGCCTTTTATTTTCTTAGTTCATAAATAGGTCGGATTTTGGTCACAATAAGGAATATATCAGTCACAATTAGGGCCGAAGGCACTTTTTCAGTATTTTTGCTATTTTAGCCTCCTTCTTTTTCGTCGATACGCTCTTGACAGAGCGGTCGTGGTCGTCACTTGGGTGTTGTGGCACGCTTCACTATGCGCCTCCACTCCTCTCTAACAGCAGCCTTCCTAGTGCATTCATGTAGTGGGACATCTACCGCTGCCTTCACCTGGTCTGTCCATCTCATAGGCGATCTGCCACGCGCTCTTGTGCCCTCTACTCTTCCCTGGACTACAAGACGTTCAATCGATATGTCATTACGTCTTGACACGTGACCAAAGAAAGTGAGTATGCGAGCTTGTACAATGGAGGACAGACGCTGCTTGATGCCGAGTTCTTCGAGGATTGACTTATTGGTCCGGAATTCATTCCAAGATACTCTCAACATTCTTCTCCAGCACCACATTTCGAGAGCGTCTATTCTCTTCTTCTCACTTTCTCGCAGGGTCCACGTTTCCGAGGCGTAGAGGAATATGGGGAACACAAGCGCTCTAACTAGGCGGGTCTTAGTGGCCTTGGTTATCCTGCGGTTCCTCCATATCTTCTGCAACTTGTCCATGGCTGACCTAGATATCGCCATACGTCGTTTTATTTCGTCTATGCAGCCCCCGTTGTTCGAAATCAACGCTCCTAAATAGGTGTATGATTGGACCACTTGACAGTTCGCGATTTGTGTTACATCCGGCGAGTTGTTATTGATACGGTCGACAATCATAACTTTAGTTTTGTTGCGGTTGATCTTAAGGCCAAATTCAAGACTGACGTTTTCCATTTTTTGTAGTAGGTCTTCCATATGGCCGATACAAGTCGCGAATAGGGTGGTGTCATCCGCGTATCGTAAGTTTGAGATTTTCAGTCCTCCAATTGAGATTCCATCAGTCCAGTTCTCGAGAGTGCGTCTCATTATTAGCTCCGTGTAGACGTTAAATAGAAGCGGGGAGATTATACATCCCTGACGAACGCCGGCACTAGGATGAAAGTGATCCGACAACTTGTCGCCTGTCCTTACGGATGCAGTACCACCCTCGTACAGATATCTGAGCAAATGTATCAGATGTTTTGGCGTGCCCATTTTCAGCAGAGTATCCCAAAGTTTAAGCCACTTTACGGAATCAAATGCCTTTGAAAAATCCACAAAGCAGATGTATGTTGCCTTGTTGTACTCACGGGATTTCTCAATAATTTGTCGCACGATGAGTATTTGCTCTCTGGTACCCTTCCCTTTAACAAAACCAGCTTGCTCTGGAGCTATCTCTTTGGACAGGTAGGATTTGAGGCGCTCGTTTAAAATGTGCAGCAAGATTTTGCTTGCATGTGGAATTAGCGCAATGAGGCGATAGTTGCTGCACACTTTCGTAGAACCCTTCTAGCCTAGTTTGCGTTAATTTAGAGAAAAATAAAAATTACTACAGTAGAATCCCGATTATCCGAATATCCGATTATCCGGACTCATTCGTCTCGGCTCTAATTATCAATTTAAAAATGTTTTGACGGAGCAACGAGACATGTCACGACAAGTTTATTCCCGCCTTTTTTTTTTTTTTTTTTTTTTTACGTGGGGAAATCCGTCATGGATACCACCGTACCCGGGGAAGCACGGTGGTTATGTTGGACTGCACCAACTAAAACCCCACGGTGTTCCTTCTCTCTTTTGGTTTGCTGGGTGCAGGAACACTTTCGTACACTACTGCACCCAGCAAAAGCACCCGCGTTAAAGCAGGCCCAACTTCAGGATCTAAAGGATCCTTTACACACTTAAAAGGCGCGCCAGGAACACATGGCGCGCCTTCCGACTCGAGGACCTTTTCTCCTGCGGACGATAGCCTTCCCCGCGTCTATCGCCCGGAGGTCCTCATTAAGGAGGCAGGCGGCGGTCGTGCGCTTGCCTGCGCCCAGTTCTTCTACGGCGACTCGGGTGAACATCCACCGCTACCTCTCGTTCACGCTCCGCTGTTTCCTTTATGGACATCACTGCCTCGCAAAAGGAGACGGTGGCATTCCACGCTGTCTCGCTCCGAACCATCATTCGCACGATATTTTGGAGCGAGAGGTCACCGACTTCTGCATCGAGTGCACGACGCTGCTCCGCCCAGGCTGGGCATTCCTCCAGTGTATGCTGCGCCGTGTCTTCGGGGCAGTCCTCGCAATGGCAACAACCGGGCGTTTGCTCCCGACCTATCCGATGCAGATACTTACCGAAACAACCGTGTCCAGTAAGTATCTGCGTCAGC
Organism: Melanargia galathea; assembly: GCA_920104075.1. Lineage (NCBI taxonomy): Eukaryota > Metazoa > Arthropoda > Insecta > Lepidoptera > Nymphalidae > Melanargia > Melanargia galathea. Next base: position 21,793,578 of record OV049868.1, read on the forward strand.
CGGAAGGTTAGGGCACCATGCTTCCGCCCCAACCAATCCTCTACTACAGGCCTCACCGCCTCTATAATGGCGTGCCCTGCACTGGGGTGTTCCAGGCGCTCTTTCCACTCCGCCAAGAGGATCTGACGGAGCTGAGACCGACGCCGCGCATACACCCGCGGCAACGGTCGCCCGCCCCGTCCTCTCGCCTCCACTGTCCACTGGTACAGGGAGGCAAGAGTCTTCGCCTCGAGATCCCAAGGCGGAGATCCTGCAAGAAGGCTCGCCGCCTCGAATGAGATCGTGCGGTATCCCCTTATTACCCTAACGGCCATCGCTCTTTGCGGTCTCCGCAATATTGCGACGTTACGAGCCGTTAAGGAATCCGCCCACACAGGAGCCCCATAGAGGGCCATAGACCGCACGATCCCTGTGTAGAGCCTTCGACAGGAGGCTTCTGGGCCACCAAGGTTGGGCAGCAAACGAGCAAGCGCTCCTGCCGCTCCCATTAACTTGGGAAGTAGGCGCTCGAAATGCGGCCCAAAGTCCCATCGGCTATCGAGGACGAGTCCTAGATATTTCATCGTCGACTCGATGCCGATTCGGACGCCTCCCACGACGATGTGAGACCCTGGAGGTGGCGCGCGTCGAGGGCCATGAAAAAATATCGCCTCTGACTTGTTGAGCGCCACCTCGAGACCCAGGCGCCGGATCCTCCCTACAACCTGTGACACCCCAGCTGTTGCCAACAACGTCGCCTGACGGTGCGTCTCTCCACACGCCAAAACCAGCGTGTCGTCGGCATAGCATATGACGCCGACTCTAGGGAGAAGCGCTCCACGCAGCACCCAATCGTAACCGATGTTCCACAGGAGTGGTCCCAAGACAGACCCCTGTGGAACACCGCACGAGCATTCTCTCCGACCCCATCCGTTCCGACCCGGGTATATGACCGCCCTGTCCGCCAGATAAGCCCCGACCATAAGACGGAGGTAGTTCGGCACTCGATGGTACACTAGTGCTTCCCTAATACAGCTCCAAGGCAAGGTGTTGAAGGCGTTCGCTATGTCGAGCGACACCGCCAACACCACCTCGCCCCGGGAAACTGCTTCCGCCGTCAGGGCCCTCACGCGCATTATAGCGTCTATTGTGGAGCGTCCACGGCGAAAACCAAACTGGTTGTCCGCCAGGTCCGGCCCCGCGCCCTCCAAGTGCCTGACGAGACGGTCCGATATAACTCTCTCAAAGAGTTTTGCCGTCTCGTCCAACAGCACAATGGGCCGGTACGCAGACGGAGAGTCTGCCGGGCGCCCCTCCTTCTTTAGCAGGACCAGCTTTCCAGCCCTCCAACGAAGTGGAAACTGGCCCCGCTCTAGGCACGCGCTGAAGAGCCCCAACAATCGGGGCTCGAGAGCCTTCGAAGCTAGGACCAAGGCACGGCCAGGTATGCCATCTGGTCCTGGGGCAGTGTTTTTGGCTTGAAGCCGTAGCACCGCCGCCCTCAGTTCTCCCGGGGACACCTCGGGCGCTTCATCGTCATTATCCGCGTTGGGCAATACAATAGGTGGAGCCATCGGCGGCGGATCATGTTCCCCTGTGGATGGGAACAGGGCGCACACAACATTTTCCAGAAGCTGCGGATCTAAACTTTGGGTCAGTGGAGGCGCCGAAGCGCGAATTTTGCCTCTTACCATTCGGTAAGGGCGCCCCCATGGATCGACGTTCAAAGTTTCCAACAGTTCCTCTCGGGCCCTGATTTTGGCCAATTTGATGGCTTTCTGAAGGGCCTTCTTCGTCTCCTTATATGCCTCGTAGAGGTCCGCTTCTTCCGCTGCTTCATGCTGGGTACCGCGATGTCTCCCGCGGTGCCTGGTGTACCGGCGTCTTGCAGCAACACACGCAGCACGCAAACTCGCAATGTCTTGCGACCACCAGTACACCTGGCGTCTGGCAGGAATGCGCAAGATACGCGGCATCGCCGCATCGCAAATGTGCGATAGCGCCTCACCGAACCACTCTGCCTCCTCATCCACGCTGGCAGGCCTGCTCGGTGCAGAGACCCAGGCCTGCACGATGGCTGCTTCCAACAGTGCCTCTTTATTGAGGCGTTTCAACGCCCATCGCGGACCGCTCTCTCCCGGGGCGGCACGGACATGAACACCCGAGGCCGAGGGGGAGACGTCGAACCGAATGTATCGATGGTCCGATAACGTCTCCACCCCCTCCATGACGCGCCATCCCCGCACACGGCGTGCTACGGCGGGGCTAGCAAACGATAGGTCCACTATGGACCCGCCCCGCTGACGCACGCACGTGTGGACAGAACCTCGATTGAGGAGAAGGAGGCCCTGCTCAACCGCCCACTCCTCCAGTACCGTTCCCCGCTGGTTTGTCGTTGGGGAACCCCAAGCCGGAGACTTGGCATTGAAGTCCCCAAGGACAAGCACCGGGTTAGGACGACTTCCACCGACGACGCCGCCTAAATCCCTGAGCAAGTCCTCAAAGTCAGCGAGAGTGCCGTTGGGTGAGAAATAGACTCCTGCGACCACTACCCCTCCGATCTTCGCCGTTACGAATCCCCGTCCCCGAACAACGCTTTCGAGAGACGGCGATTCAGTGGCAGCCCGCAAAATCAGGGCCACCATGCCCGACAAATCGCCCACCCAATCGTCCCTCTGAGGGACGAAGTACGGTTCGGCGACCGCCGCGACGTTGATCGACCACTGCGCCATGCTCTGGAGGAGCAAGTCCTGAGCTCTGGCGCAGTGGTTGATGTTCGCTTGAAGGAGGCGGAGGTGTGGAGCCATTATTAGGTGTCCATTTTCTCTGCCTCCTGAGCCTGAGATGTCGGAGGGTTGACCCCAGGCTTATCCTTGCTTTTTTGTTTGGGCGCAGCACAGGTCTTGGCGCCCACCCAGTGATTTGTCGGCTTATCTGCTGCCGCACACAGAACACAGTGCGGCGTGGCCTCACAAACACTGGCCTTGTGCCCGGGCTTACCGCAGCGGAAACACAGGTTACTGCGGTCTAACCCCGAAGTGCATTGGGCACCAACGTGCCCCTCCACAAGGCATCGGTAGCATCTCAGGGACTTGGGCTGCAGGAGCTTGACCCGCGCTGTCACCCAGCCTACTAAAAGCCGGCCACCTTCGGCGAGTTTTTTGGCCGCTACGACAGGGCAGCTAACGACTGCTGTCCCCATCCCAGTGAAGCCCGACGTAATAGGGCTCGACTTCACTAGCGCCGGCGAGCACTCTCCGACCCTCGCGACGGCAGCCACCAGCTCCTCCGTACTTACCGAGTCGTCTAGACCCACTATGCGCAACTCTGCGCTTTTGGAGGGCCTAGACACCTTTACCCCCACGGGCTCCAGCGTCGCCTTTAGCTTCTCAGCGAGAGCATCAGCCTGCGAGCCGCTGCTGGTTCCTGCAACCTCTAGCATGCGGGCACCAGTCATCGTTGTTTTACAACGGATACCCGCAATGCCGAGCTCGCCGAGGTTAATTTCCGCCTTGGCTTTCGTCAGAACAGTGGCATACGTGAGGCCCTTCTCTTTTGCCTCGGGCTGCAGTGTAATTACTACTGCCGCAGACCGAGGGGCACGCAACCGTGCCTGTTTCTTGGCGTTTTTTTGACCCTCCTGATTCGCCGCCTTTTTGGCCTTCCTATTGGCCTTTTTAGCCTGTTTTTTGGCTCCCGCTGTTTGCCATTGATCTCCACTGGGCTGGGCACCTGAAGTGCCTTGCTGCCCTGCACTCGGCGTTGGTTCCGTCTGAGCAGTAGAGGTCTTTCCCTTGCCCTTTCCCTTGCTCTTTCGTGACGTAGTGGCCTCAGGAGTCTTCTGGCTGGGCTGGCCGGAGGACTCTTGTGCGGCCGGAGGCTTCCGACTTTGCGAACCCGATGTACTCGGCTTTGCAGCCATCTCCGCAAATGAAGGCCCCGCAGCCCCTACCGACACCCTGTCCGCGGCCAATGGCGGGCGCAAAACCCGCCCCTCAATCACTGAAAAGCGGGAAGACAGGCTTGAAACTTCCTTCAGTAGTAGGCGGAACTGCTCCGACTGGTCCTCCTTACGAGCAGGCTCAGCGGGGGCTGCCTCCTTCCTTTTCTCCTGCCGCATTTCCTGCAGGTCTGCCCGCATCCTATCCTGCTCATGCCGAAGCTCCGCCATTTCTTTCACGAGCCGAGCATTTTCCGCCTGCAACCTTTTAACCTCTTCCGTAGAGGTACGCCTCATCAGTACCTCTGCGGCTTCCTCAATTGCCGCAGCCGCTTCTTTAAGGGCCTTCTGGCACGTGCCCTTCAGGCCCTTTGATACTTTGGCCACTTTCTTAATAGACTTGACGGCAAGATGAACTCTATTATTGAGTTCTGTTGCCGTCAAGTCCTCCGCCTCCATGCCATCTGACACCGCCGAGGAGGTTTCTGACAGCTGTCGCTCTCGGCCAGAAATCATTTTTGCCGTCAAGTCAGCGACCTCTCTTTCCTCGGCCTCCTCTCTTTCCGCCTGCTCTGCAGCACGTTTGGCGGCCTCTAAGTTCTTCCTGGCCTGCGCCAAACCAACGTACTTACCGCATGTAGGCGGCCTACCTCGCCCACGCTTGGCGGGACCGACCTTCGGTGCCGCCTCCATCTCTTCGCCGCTGAACGGTCTCTTCTTTCCTGCACTTATTGTGCTCTTCACACTCACGAGGCTCGCGTCCGAATCAGATCCAGACAAGTCGACCTCCCTCATCTCCGTCTCGTTCTCCTTGGTTGGGTTTTTATTTTTAATGAATTCCATGTAGTTCCCACGAGTAGAACGGAAATATTCTCGACCCGGGCAGAGCCGTAATTACCCGGGAAGGTGTAAATTTGTAACCCAACCAGGGGGTCCACAGGTACCCTGGCTGGGGGTGCGCTAGTGACTGATGCCCCTCTGAGGTGAGAGACAGAATCCGTCAGCCATTCATCCCCTCGCCGCGCACCAAAACTTGAGATTCGGATAATTTTTTATAGAGGTTTATTCCTCGCAGTCCGGGCGGTTAAGCCAAGACCCTCGGTCCCTCGTCAGGCGAGAGACGTGACCGTCACCCGACACACCTACAGGGATTACGATTTGGAAGTTTATTCCCGCCTCCGACAGTATAACTATAGCTCATTATCTATCGTTAAAGCTCATTTTTTATATATTGTATTATCTAAGTAAAACCCATTACTTACATAATTAATAAAAAATTATTAAAATTTAAATATTGTTTGATTTGCTTTGAAATCGGTTATCCGGATTTTCGATTAAGTACGGAACACCCCTGGTTTTATTTGATCCGGATAACCGGGATTCTACTGTACTTAATAAATTAACTATCCACCTAACCATTTAAAGTAAAACATTAAGAATTCCGTTCATATGAGCGTTGGGAAAAATTATAACAAGTTGAATTCCGCTTAAATCGTTCATCTATTGGTATCGTCACCCTATCTCTTTTTTTGATCCAGAGGCCGCTGTAGTTTGATTAATTAGTTTTATGATCGCAATCACCTCTGATTGGCTGACAGTCTCTATTGGCCAAAATATACGGAGGCAGGAAGGATACCATCAATTCAGCCAATCACCGATTCTAACAATGACTATCGTGCGAAGCAGGTTTTTCGAAACATCATTGCCTCTAGGTTTAGTTTAATACGACAACTCTTTGTCGTCTCATAACAAATACTCAATTAAGACCATTTGTTTCTACATATTGAATACGTAGTGAAATTGTTCGTGTATTTGTATAATTGAACAAGTTTCATTGTAAGCATTGTAATTATTACGTATTGACGCAAAATTATTGATTTGATTTCAATGTAAGACAAATTAAAGCGAAAGTATCTAAGTTATTGTCTTTTTCGTGATTGTTGTTTATTTATTTAAAATCGATTATCGTTTGTTTGTTACATAAGAATACGTACTATAAATTCAAAGTGACATTGGTACCAATTTTGTTGCAGATATACAAACTCGTTAGAGATATACAAAACCTTCTGATACGTGTCGGATAGCTATCTACAACTTTTGTCCTTGTCACTCGACATAAAGAAAGTGACAAAACTTACGTTTAGGCTACCTGACACTTATCAGGTGGTGAAACAGGCCCTTAAACTTTTTTTAAGCCTGATTTAGTTTACAAGAATTGGTATACTGTGTCTAAACCATCGATGTAAATAAACAGACGGACTGCAAAATTGCACTTTATGTTCCTTAGATAAATATATGCTGTCGGTCGTCTGTGTCAGTGAAAATAAGTTCCCACCCCCGATTAAGAAACTTTTCAGTGAGAAAGCCAATGCAAATCTCACGATACCGCAATGTGCATTAAAAGTTATGAAAATACATACAAGCAAAAAAGTTGAAAGAGGTTTGAAGAAAAATATATTGTTGCATAGTTCTCGTGGGTGAGAACTTATTTTTACTGCTGTACCTACTAAGACAACAGTGTGGGTGGGGCCTTAAAAAATAAAAACGCACAAAGTTGGCTTAAAAATCATTTTAATAACTATTGTACATTAATAATTATAATATCCATAATATTAATAGTTTTTAAATAGTTACGGGTATTGACGCAACGAACACACACGCACCAAGCGTTACTTACAGTAGGACCACACTGGCGACTAATATGTCGCAAGACAAAAGTGTCGCAACACCTCATTTTGTACGAAAAAACATGAACGCGCGCACACGAACACTAGGTGACGTCACATTGACACGACAAATATATTCGACCTACGACAAATTGCATAATTCATGTAGTCTGTCCCTCTTTCACTCATACATTTAAAAATGCTCTGTCTCACATCAGGCAAGCGACAAGATAAAAAGTCACTAGTGTGATCTTACGCTTATAAATGCAAATATTAAAGCTTTACGTCCACCGGCCACGGGACCCAATACAGAAAAAAGCCTAAAGAGATAATAATTAAAGTTTAGACAACGACTAAGCATCACTACAGATAGTAACTAGATAAGAAAAAAAAATCGCGCTATATTGTGCAATGTGGCCGGTTGACGTTCAGCTTTACATAACGAGTTGTATAATTGACTGTATAATTGCGAGTGTAGATATAATAAATATGGCATGACTACAAATATATTTTTAAAACTATTTACATTATTTTTTGTATGATTTTTCATGTTATTAGGTTAACCCTATCATAGCATGTACCTAATCATCTTTTAATTTTAAACAGTTATTTTTATATGGAATTGCACAATTATGATTATAATAACCATACATTTTCACCCTTACCCGAAATTTGACTATGTATAAAGTAGGTGTAGTTGTATAAGACAGAAGAAAAAACATATAATATGTTTGTATAATTAAGAAAAATTTAGTCAACAACCCACACTTACAGTCAATAATTATACAACCCGTTATGGTTAGCGTTTTTATACATCACATGTCTTAGTGTATAAATAACAATTTATACATGATTTTAAAACGAAATTATACCAACCGATCTGATGGTAACTCCTAGTTTAAATGAGAATTATTCACTTTTTTTTTAATTCTAATAGGTTTATTAATTGTTATATAGATATATCGGTAACGACAAAATAATATACCATTAACATTTTCGAAAGTATTTTTTTCGCTATGACATTTAAATCGTAACACACTCCTAATTGTAATTTAATATTACTTTTATGTAATAATAGATAACTAAGCTTGACAGTGTGGCTAATTCTGTTGTACACAATCTCTAAACCTAAACTAAATTGACAAGTTTAAAAATAGTGCTATCCTTTTCCGCAGGGGGCATTGTGAAAGAGATAGGAATATATTTAGGCCTGTCATTTTAGTTTAGGTTTAGAGATTGTGTACAACAGAATTGGCCACAGTGAGGTGTTAAAGTTGACGTTATAAAATGTGTTTCGCGAGGAGTTACGATTTTTATGTCATAGAGTACAGAATATACTATTTATAAATCAATATAAACAAAATATTACATTTTTGTAAACATTTACAGTATAATACAAATTATACAGAAAAAAAATTGGTCGGTTTACGTACGATAATTTTACGTGATAACGTCATAAGAAAACAAAGAGAGATAGATGCGTCACAAGCCGAACGGTTAGGCCGATCGTGTCTTCTCTATCGCTTGTTCCGCGCTCTCGCTTGCACGCTCGGCTCAGGCGGAACGTGACAATGAGTCATGCTTTTTCGTGCGTGCAGCCGGCGTTCATCGATTTGTAAGACGTTATCACGTCAAAAAAATTGTAACTTTGGTTTCATGTTTTCAGATGCTGTCACGTAAACGAGCTCTGGGCGACAGTGGAGAAAATTCCTTTTGCGCACGAATAATGTAGCGCGGTTGACTGGCAAACCAATAGCGCGGCGGTTAAGACACCCCCGCAGTCTAAACTTCATTTATCATCATATAGATCGATAAATCACCCACTGCGCAAGTTCCGAGTTCCCTTTACCTGACACCTACTGCATTATGATTGGTGCGTTCGAATTGTTCGTATAAAAATCCCTTGTAACTAAAATCTTATACATAAAATAAAATATTCGTAACTTATTTAATTTTAACTTGTTATTTTATAACTACGACATGTTATGCATAAATTAAAAATGTGGTCGAATTTCAATGTGTTATTAATATTATATTAATTATACATACTCAGTACATACTCGAGTATTATTAATTTAGAATTTTAAACTAATATTTTTTTATACTGGCAATGATTTTTTTTACACTGGAATTTATTCGATAGAGAAATTATACAATATATTATATTCATGGTTCTCATTTTATACAAACAATTATATAAAGTTCTCCACCCATTACATATTTTGTAAAAACCAATTTAAAAAAATATTTAGTTTAAAACTTAGGTTCTGTGATGTAAAGTAAAATATATATATAATTTTTCATTAAAAAAAATTGTCATTTGAGATTCGTCCCACATTGAAACCAGACCACAAACTAAAACACAAATTAAAATACATAAATAACATGAAAAAGTTTTTATTTTATGAAACTGTTAAGAAAAAAAAAAGAAATTAGTACACTAATAGTATTAAAGCGTTAAATTGTAATTAAAAAAAAAAAAAATTACAAATGTTTTTTTTTGTTGTTGACATTATGTTGATATCATCTTGTATTGCGGTAAAATATAAGGTTTTTGAAATGAATTTCCATGTTGTTTTTTTTTCTTCAATTTTCATGTATATATTCCAGTTAAGGAATACATAATTATTTTTTATCAGCAAAGTGTCTTACAATATTAAGAAATATTACTTTTTTATGGAAAATTCAATATCAATACAATCGAAACAATGTTATAAAGCATAAAAAGATTACAATTTAAACATAATTGTTATTTGTTTCTCGCGCGAGTCCTAATAAAAAAACATGTTATAATTTCAGAAATTATAACCATATAACTGGATGTATACAAGAAATTATACATTTGAACATGTTATATAAAAAAATTTAATTATATTTATAGTAATTAAAACCCTACAAGTTGTTTTAAACATTTAACGTGATTCTTCTCACAACTACAATATTCCAACAGGCAAACATACATACATACATTTTGTTATATATTTATAACTAATAAAAATATATATGTAATGTTTTTTATACATAATCTCAGTTATGTGAAAAGCATACGCTTTTATGTTTTGTCAGTTTGAAGCTTTTATGGATACATTGAGACAATAGATTCTGGATCAATCAATTTTGTTAATCATTATTCATGATTGATGAAATACTCGTATCATGCAAACATCAGTCAGCGAACTACGAGTATGGCAAACTTGTCCTTCAGCCATTTTCTATATCCGCCTTGCTCATGCGTCTCTTACACTGAGCGAGACAGAAATAGAAAATGGCGGGATAAAAAACAAAAGCTAAAGCAGCAAAGACCCGTCGAGTTTTTCACGCGTATCTGGGTATGTTTGTATGTGTGATTCTTCACACCCTCGAAACATCTCAACTCGGCTGGATGGATTTTAATCGATGACGCGTCTGACTTTTTTTTATTCAACCGTGCAATGGTTATAAGCCGAGTTTATTTTTAGTTAGGTTTTTTTCTGATTTTTTTTCTTTCAATATTATGTTCGCTATTTTGATCACATCCAAAACCTGCCGTCCAATGGACGCCTCAAGATGTTACGCTATAAAAAGCAACGGTTGAAATTGTTATAATTTAAAAAAAAAACGCTCTATCGTGCAGCATGACATGCCTTAAGACAGCAAAGAAAGAATAGACTATACGTACAAACACAATTTAATCGACCTATCGCCTATTAGGGTCATTTCAGACGTGCCTCACGAACACATTGCGGCACCAAAAATGTCGCCAACGTGCAATTCTTCGCTCCCAATCGTTATAATATTACCAATAACCACTGACCATTGTTATAATATAAATGCCTCTCGCATTATATTGCAACAATGTGCCATAATTGCATGCGATAATAACTGCAGCACAATTCTTACTTCCACAGAATCAAATAATACAATCATCAAATGAAAAGTCATTACGAGCTGGCGTATTTTTCCGCTGCGGCGTGGCCCGTCTGAACGGACACTAAGCTCTTATCTCGAGTTATATACAGCTCAACGTAACCAACATCCACCATCTAAAGGCACCAACACACTCGCAAAAGTCTTCGAGAATATATTAAAAAAATGAGTCCTACAACATGATTGATGTTTGAGAGCCAGAGCGGAATTCCGCGCGTCTTTCCGGCGATTCCGCGCATCTTTCCGACGATTGCGCGTTACTTTTTCCGCAAAATTTGTCTTATTTGTCTCAAATAGGACACAACCTGTGTCAATATAATTCACAACTTTATTTGCAGTCGAAAACGCATTCGTGCCTACGTCGTAAATTAAATTAAAAACTTTAATATAACTGAAAAAGTAAAAGTGGCCATATCTGGAAAACTACTCAACCGATGCTGATGAAACTTGCACTGTTCACCAAGTCGAAGTATTTACTTCGACTTGATGAATAGTGTGAGTTACATAATAAAAAAAATGAATGATTACAATCCGATTAACAGTTTCGGAGAAATGCGTGGACAAACATACATAAAGTCGTTTACTGTATTGACGTTTATTTGAATCCATGTAAAGGATAATATTTACTGTTTTAAAATAAAATGATCAATAGATGCGCTTTATTTTAGTTATAATTTTATTTAGAAAAAAGCGCAAATTTTTTTTGTTCATTTAACTTTTCAATTTCGTAGCTCATAGCGAACAAAGCAAATCACATGACGGTTATTAAAAATACAATACTGTACACTATACCGAATTCAATAATTTACTTTACACATCGCGAGACATAAACGACTATATTACAACGCTATTATGGTCGAAATTCCAATGACTGTATATAAATATTATAAACACTCGTCAAATTCGCCGTGCTTACAATGCTAACATTTACCGCACATCTTTGGCGGATAAAATACCTATTATTTTCATATATAAAATATCTACACTAGTGTTAGCCCTCGATTTCGCCCGCATGTGATGCGCGTCAAGCTTTATTTCGTGTTGTAGAGTACCGATTCTTATTAAAGTTGAACCACACGATGGTGTTTTCGTTTCAATTTGTGTTTGATCCAAAATAATACGGGCAAAGCCAAGAACAAAGTCTAGTGTGTATAATAGTTATAGTAATATTTCGTTATCATTAAAATTTCGACCAAAATCATACCAAATCTTATATTCCAATACAATTCTCTTTCTTGATAAAGTATGATTCACATCTAACAGAACGCGTCGCACCGCAATGACAATGTAATAAAGAAAATTGAGATAATACACAATAAGACGTTTAAAGCTCATACTATTGGCTCATATATATGCGAACTACATTATGTTCGTTGGAATGCGCGAGAATTCGCATAACTATATAAATATCCTGTATGTCATAAATATAATCTTATCTTTTCAGATTTGAGATTAGTAGCATCTTACGTCTAATTTAATTTATTACGTTGTCAATGCGGGTCTACACGCTTCGTTATGTGAATCGCCCTTAAAAAAGTCTCTTAATTTCTCTACATCCTACCTAGCATGTCTCGAACGTAAAACAGAATAAGGGTCAAAACGACGAACCCGACTACTGTCCTTGAAGAAAGAAAAAAATACCACAACGGACAAACGGTTAATATTTACATATGTATAATAAAATGTTCACAGAATAAACACAGTAAAACTTTTATATGATATTAAACTCGGTACATTCACCGCCAATTTCTGTTTATCACGTCCGCCATATTGGATTAATCGTGACGCCACATCAGAAGCCACTCGATATGAAAATCTATACATTTATCCGAACTTTGTTTTATACGATACCTACTTTCGTTTTATCCGTCATTTTGGATTTTTGGTGACGTCACAAAGTAGACAACGTATTATGTGTTGAATAGAAGCAGGCGTTACTATGCGGAATTTCATGATATAGAATGAAAAACAAAATTACTTTGCTATAATCCACTTAAAGTTAGCAGATTATTATAGCAAAGTAATTCTGTTTTTCAACGTATTATGTGTATCAAAAGTTACGTTACCGAACTAGAAAGAAATGTATAGACATTTCTTTCATCTAAAATTTAGAAGACTATCAAAATACAGAAAACGGATGCCAGTACATATAGTGACGTCACGGCGGTTTAGTTGCTGGAGTGCGAGGGAGAGAGTCACATGTTTCCACTACACCCACACTCTTCCATCATTAAAAATATTTATATAACCAATTTTGATTGCGCTCTTGACAGGTTTCTTTTTAATTGTTGCGTAATAAAATAATGATCGAAATAAAAACATAGGTATCTACACGAATTTACATTAGTGTAGATACCTCAATTACTTGAGGGCGTTGATTAACCGACAAACACAAACCGCTATACTCGTAGCAGTAGTCGGGTACCTAAAGAACAATCGCTACGATCTATCTAGCCATCTCTTGAAAGTGAAATTAATTAATAACCATTCTAATAATCTACGTCCTACGCTTCAATATCAAAAGATTTAATTTATCATCACGTTCCATTTATACAGTTCGAAAGTAAAATAACGGTCGTGGTCACCACACCACAATTATACAAACCATTATACGATATGTAATCAAAATATAATTATTTGCATGTATAATTTATTTTTATTGCAACCGTTTGTATAATACTGTTTATTTATTGCAAGGAACCTACTGTCAAAATATCAAGTTTAGGCTGTGCGTGGTAGATCAGTCAGAAAGGAAAAGTATTTTTATAAGTATACACATTTAAGAAAAAAGATATTTTCGAAGTCTATTGAAGTGAAATAAATCATTTAATTAAAAATATAATATCTTTGACGTATATATTCTAATTTTTAGGCATTTTTACTAAAAAAATCATCTAGAATTCCGTTAAAAAATAAATACACTTTTACAGATTTAAAGAATCTGATTATGTTATAGGCTAAATTCCTGAAAAACCAGACCGTTATTTAACTATTCAACAAAATTTGTAACTTGCGCATAGCAATTAACAGTCATAACAATATCAAATGTACAGTCAGAGAAAAAGATTCTAATATCAGTTCCTGTCATATCTAATCAACTTCACCTAATTTATTAATCATGATTCTATGTATAATTCGGTAATGTATTGTAATTAAAAATTAACCTAGTTTTAACAGTAACTCGTGTTATATAATAAAAAAATTGTATTTATTCCTCTAACTGTACTTTTCGAGACATGATTTAAACTTTACGCTAGATAGCATACTAGCATTAAAATTTTTAATTTTCAAAAACGCGCCAATTTAGTACATACTTTGCGAAATTCAGTACGTATTCTTAAAATGTATTATAAAGGTTTTCACACACTACACAGGGCTGTATTATAGACAGTAGACTAGCATTTTTTTATTCAGCCGGCAAATCTTGTAATTGCTTGTATAATAAAAAAGCAATGAATAGTGTAAGAATTACTTTTATTCAGTTAAAATCATGTGTCAACTCTATGCAGTGAATTCAAACCTTTATTTTGGTTTAAAATCTTCGTACTAACAATATAATATATTGATATTATATAAAAATTTACTATTTATACAAGGCAATGTGAATTATACAATACATTATATTTATTTGTTATACAATATTTATAAATATGAACTACATTTCGCAAGGTATGTGCTAGCGACACGCGCAAAAGCACGCAAATTTTTTGAAGAGTAACATTTTGAAATGGATCAGTGAGATGAAAATTGTATCTATAAAGCAGAGTTCACACCAATAAATTGTGTAGTGACAAATTGGAATCTTTTCTACGCAAAAACGTACACAAAATTTATACTTTGCCACAAGAAAATTAATTGGTGTGGACGCGGGCTTTGGAAATCAAGAAACTTGCACTGTAAAATCAAGACGTAAAAAAATAGTACCCATAGAAAAGCACAAATTGCATTTAAAAGTAGAAAAGATGTACAAGTCAGAATCAAACATGTACAGTACTAAAAAAATAAATATATAAAACAGTTTAATTCTTCACCCGAAAGACCCATCACAAAAAGTCGCCCTTTCAGAGCACACGTGTACCGAGACATCAGCTTGTCCGTCCGTATATTTTGTATAAAAGAAGTAAATGCGATACATTTTAATTATACACTTTATTACAAATGAAAATTTTAATTATACAACACAACATTATTTTTTTATAATAAAACACGAACTTAGTTAAAGGTAAAGAATACATATTACATTGTTAGTAAAAAAATCATAAGAGAATGATGGAAGTTATCAGTTGTTTATGTAAAATGCGCGACCGATTTTGTGAGAAGCGGTATCCGATTATACGCCGATTTTGTAAATATCATAGTACTTTTTTTTGTTTTTGTTTGTAAAAAGACTTGTACAAGCGATGCAAGTCGCCCAGGGGGTTGGGAAAATTAGATGTGCTTCACACCCCGACGGTTTTTCGCAGGCATCGTTTACGTACCTCAGCATTTCCCGCAGTGCGACCTGCGTCTCGTCTAACTTCGTAACTAGTCGGCCACACTCCAACGTACATCCGCGTGAGTCTAGCCATTGTGTTATGTGATTATAATGATGAAAAAAATATGCACCTAAAAATTACTTTAAAAAAAAATCAAATTACGAAGACCTCGAACGCCTCATACCGACGACACGATGCGAGTTCGAGCATGTCGGTGTCGGTGTTGTCGATATCGGGGATGTCGGCGACGGGGCGCGGCGGAGGCCGACGAGGCCAACGCTGGTGTGTCGGTGTCGGTGCAGCGTCGGGCGGTGTCCGACGCGTCGGTCAGTCGGTCTGCGTGCTGCGCGTGGCGCGGCGCGGTCGCCGCTACGAGTGTGAAGCGCCTTTAGCCGCCTCCTCGCGTTGCTTGCTGATGTATACCTGGAGGCAGAGGCGAAAATCCTTGGTTATAAATAAACTTAAAAAAGGCTTGCTTATAAATAAACTAGCGTTTGCCCGCGACTTCGTCCGCGTACGATTTCTGAATATCCTATGAGATTATTTATGTTTTGCCGCTGTAAGAGGTCTATCGAAATCCCAAATACTGATTATCATGAATCTATCCCCTTATAATTTCCATCCCCTATTTAACTCGTGGTCAAACTGTCTCAAAACTGTGTCAATTTAACATGTGGCAAGACTGTCAGACGAGCGATGGACCATAAGGGCGACACGTTGGAGAGGCCCAAGTGGGAAACGCCACAGAGGACGACCGACTACGAGATGGGCGGACGACATCATAAAAACAGCTGGTCCAAAGCTGGATGCAATTAGCCCAGGATAGAGAACGATGGGTTTCTTTGGAGGAGGCCTTCACCCGCGGAGGGGTTCTTGCAAACTAATAAAAGAACATTCTTACAAACATTTTAATTAGTGCGTAAGAATTATTATATATCGTACTAGGATAAGAATAGTTTACTTACTTTAATGTTGCAAGAAATAAAAGGCTTTTTTATTTTATTTTTATTTTATTTATTATTTACTCGTGGTATACCGCGCTGGGCTGATTTTCCCAGACATGAGGGAAAACCGAAATTGGGGTATGGGCAATACCGTTTCGCCAGTGTATACAAGATGGCGGCATAAATGGTATTGTTGTCGTACTGATATTTTTTTGAATTTGCCGCGATTTTTCAGTCTCTACTCTCGTTCGACAGACTCTATTCATATAAATGGTGAACACATAATACACATAATATGATGATGATGATGATGATGATGATGAGAGATGACTCACCTGCAGCAGCCTGCACTTGCTGACGGACAGGTGTTTGAGGTGCGGCTGCATGCGCTCCTCGCCCAGCGCGAACGTGAACGCGACCATGCAGAAAACGGCCGCTTTGCGCACCGCAGAGTTCTGGTGGTCGGCCAACTGTGGACACAGTTATTTATTAACCGACTTCTATATACCAAACTATGCGTGTAACTTTGTACGTAAGAATGATAACTATAAAGGTGTGTTATATACTAAAACAACGAGCTATATTTTAGAAAAAATTTAACCGACATCTATATTTCAAATTATGCGTAAAACTTTGTGTTTATAATTTCTAAATTGTCTCTGGTCTGATCTGGTGGGAGGCTTCTGCCGTGGCTAGTTACGGCCCTACCTGCAAAGCCGTGCCGCCATACTGTCTAGCGTTCCGGTACGATCCCGCGGAGAAACTGATCAGGGGTATGGGGTTTACAGTACGTATAGTACAGTACGTACGAAGGTAGCGTTACAGTTGAGCAAGTCATTTTATACCGACTGAAAATCATAACAATAATAGTTTTCCTAACATCCGATAACAGATCCGAGCGTCAGCTAGAAGTCAGATACTGGTGGAACTAAAAGATACAGCATGAAAAAGTCATTGTATTGTTACGGAGAACCTTATGACAAGGGAATAAGGTTCATAATCGCTTCCCCACCGCTTGTTCATGATCTTTTTTACGACATTCGATCAGAACAAGAACTAAAAATCACGAACAAGCGGTGGGGAAGCGATTATGCACCTTATTCCCTTGTCATAAGGTTCTCCGTAACAATACAATGACTTTTTCATGCTATATCTTTTAGCTCCTCCGCGGGTGCGACGACTGACACTCACTATACTGATTTCTGAACATTTTTGAAGACGGTTAAAGATAATATAAAGCTGGTCTCACATGTCCGACGCCCTCCATGAGCTGTGCGACGATGTCGTCCGTGAGCTCGTGCGGTCGCGCCTTAGCCACTTCTGTGGCTAACTTCACGGCGCACAGCGTGGTCGGGTAGCCGCGCGTTCGTATCAGAGGCGTTAGCAGTAACATCACCTGAAAAAAAAAAAAAAAGATAAGCAACAAACTTTTATTTGTAACCAGTAATCTCGATTACGAGGTTTTAAATACCGTTAAAAAAAAAAAATTATTAATGACTGGTTTAAGTTATTTTTGTGTCTGTTAATTAACGCTAATTTTACCGTTATAACTATAACGTTATAAGAGAATCTCACCTTCAGAGCAGGACATGCGTGTTGATGAGTTTGATCAGAATGAGGTCAAAGCCACAGGTTGCGCGATTCATCGATATTCTTATAACATTTTTACGTTAAATTTTTTAACGTTATTTCTGAATTAACTTTAGTTTTACCGTTACGTTAATAACGTTATTTTTCCAGAATTCTCACCTTCAGAGCGGGACAGGCGGCCGCTATGTGGGGCATGCCAACGTCGATAGCCCTCATGACCTCCTTGCTGAGGGGTCCGTACGCGTTGATGAGCTTGATCAGTATGAGGTCGAAGTAATCGAGCCACTGGTCGCGCGTCTCCGGCCTCCGGCACAGCCAGATGAGCACCTTGACGGCTTCGGCCGCCGCTCGCTCGTTGGCTGTGTACCAACCTATTTCATAACGATGATTCAATTAAACAATATGACAAAATTTGTTTGTCCGCGGATTGCTCCGCACTACTATCCGATTTGGATGTGACCATTCTTTTTTTAACCCCCGACGCAAAAACGACGGGGTGTTATAAGTTTGACGTGTCTGTGTGTGTGTGTGTGTGTGTGTG
Source organism: Melanargia galathea (assembly GCA_920104075.1). Lineage (NCBI taxonomy): Eukaryota > Metazoa > Arthropoda > Insecta > Lepidoptera > Nymphalidae > Melanargia > Melanargia galathea. The sequence goes on from OV049868.1 coordinate 21,811,619, forward strand.
TGTGTGTGTGTGTGTGTGTGTGTGTGTGTGTGTGTGTGTGTGTGTGTGTGTGTGTGTGTGTGTGTGTGTGTGTGTGTGTGTGTGTGTGTGTGTGTGTGTGTGTGTGTGTGTGTGTGTGTGTGTGTGTGTGTGTGTGTGTGTGTGTGTGTGTGTGCGTGTCTGTCTGTTCCCCTGTGGCGTTCAAACGGATGGACCGATTTGAATGCGGTTTTTTTTGTTTGAAAGGTGAATTAGTCGAGAGTGTTCTTAGCTATGTTTGATGAAAATCGGTCCAAGATGGCCGCCGACACTAAATGGCGAATGTCGGGGGTTTTTTAAATTTTCAATTTACACTTGTCATTGACTTACATTTACTTCAGGGAACAGTGCACAGTTTCATCAAAATCGATTCAGTAGTTTTCAAGATGTGGAGTGTGTGTGGTGAAATCTTTTAACTTTTTAAATAATTTAAGGGCCTGTATCACAACCTTCCGATAAGTGTCGGATAGCTTATTCACAAATTTTATCTTTGTCACTTGACATAAAGTAAGTAAGGGACAAAGCTTACGTTTAGGCTATCCGACACTTATCAGAAGGTCGTGAAGTCCGTCAAGTATTACTTTATGGTAGATCGTCGTACAACTCACCGGAGGTCTGTTGCGCGTTAGTCGCAACTTCTTCGTTTTCTTTGTCCGCCGGGTTTTTGTTCATGGATAGAGCGGCGAGCGCCACTCGCACTATGTTCCTGTAAACGATGAGATATAAATAAAAAAAAACTCATATACATACATCAAAGAATCGAATACAGAACCTAGGGATGTGAAAAAAATGGATTATTTTAAAAATCGATTATTTTTTTCACATCCTTAGGAATGTGAAAAAAAATCGATTATATTAAAAATCGATTATTTTTTCACATCCTTCACAGAACCTCCTTTTTTGAAGTCGGTAAAAAAAAGCGAGGCAGTCTTTGGGAACTGCCGATAAAAGAAAAAAGTGGATTAAAGTTTAAAGCCGATAGAAGTGATCAAGGATTAAAGTTTAAACAGTATACATATAGCTCATGGGAAGCGTGCGGTGACGATGACGCGTGTTTCACGCTTTTTGTTCACCCAAAATGTACACATATATACACAGTTAACGTATAGCTTATGGAAAGCGTTCGGTGACGAAGACGATGACGTGAGTTTCATGATTTTTGTTCACCCAAAAAGTGCTCAACGCGTTTTCAAAAAGTTTTCACTTCAAAAACTCGTTTAGACTCACTTGAAGTACTCCTGCGGCTTCTTGCAGTCGCCGTACTTGAGTATCTCGTGGGTGGCCAGCAGCAGCCGCTCGGTGTGTTCGGTCGCGGCTGTCGACACGTCCAGCTTGCTGAGCGCCTCCAAAACCTCCGTCTCGCGGAGACCAGCTGAAGGAGTTAGGACATACAATATAGGCTAATTCTTTTGAGCAATTAAATATCACTCCTATTAACGGTGAAGGAAAACATCGTGAGGAAACATGCACGCCTGAGTTCTCCATGATGTAGTGACGCGGCGTGTTCGTGTACCGCACCGCACTCGGCCGGCGTGGTGGACTACGGCCTGAACCCTGACCACTCCTGAGAGGAGACCCATGTCCAGGTCGGTAATGGATTGATGATGATGATGATGATGATGGTGATAATCATGATAATGATGATCATGATTAACTTCACAATCTTTCTCTGTCTGCTTCGTGACCCTTTTGCTAATATTGTTTAAAAATTTTAAATGAGTAGAATGGCTTAATGTCTAGGTGTGCAGAGCTTATTTGCATATATGACCTGCACGCCGCTGCCACTATTGTTAGTTAAATAATTGAAATGTCTTACACTTGGTAATGATCAATCCATTCTCGTCGGTTTCGTAAGGCTTCATCTTGTCGCGCGACAGGCTCGTGTTGAAATCGCTGCAAAAATTAGAATATGCAGATAGGCAATATACAGGTATAATTATTATTAGGCACAAGATTGCGATGCGACGAATGCTTGTTAAAGATTTTAAGTAACGGTATAATAACGTTAATTTTAATATAATACATTATTTACCGTAAAATTAACGGTAATTGGAAATTAACGTTAAGATGCAACAGAAATGAAATACCGATATTTTTATTATTAATGTTAATCTGTTGGCAAAATTAACGTTGCCAATTTTTAAATAAGGGAAATTAAATAAATATTACAGGCGTAATCACCATCAGGATCCCCAATAACATCAAAAATAAGCAAAGCAAACGAAAGTTCCATACCCGTGGTGTAGGTCGAGTCTATTGTGCGGTATGGGTGAGGATTCTTTGGTGCTGCTCGCTTCCTCAGAGCTATCCGCGGAAGCTGCTCGCGCTATCATCTCGCTGCGAAACAAGAAACAATCATCAAACATCAATTTGCCTGAAGTACGTCGGACAGTGCTAGCAAAGATTAGCATGGACCGTTACTCACGCATTATAATGTCCGTTGGGCACGGGGGCGCCATTTTGTCCCTTGGACAACGTCGCGTCGGACATCTGGCTGATACCCGAGTCCTTGCTCGACATGTGGTTGCCACACTCTGTTGAGAATATCGTAAACTTTAAATAATCCGGTTCGAAGGACCATATTTATCAAAGCATGCATCGAATACAACGTTGTTTATTCGGTTGTAAACGATCTTAAACTGAAATTATGAACTAAACGCCAACGTGAAGAGCGGGCGTAACGCGTATGTTGAGAGATTTTTGAGATGTTGAGAGATTGGAGATCACATCTCACCGTTGGTGCTGTGCTGCGTTGTGTACGTGTGTATCTCGTTGGTGGTCTTCCGGATGCGCGAGTACACATCCTCAGGCGTGGCCGAATTGGGCGTGCAGCTCGATCGCAGCGGACTGTCGCTCCCGGCTGCAAACATAATGGTCTTTATCTACACCCATGCTTTAAATCCTCTATTAAAGATTCTGAAACAGTTAGCTTATTGCCAACATTAAAACACCCAATGTCCTAATAACCATTACATCATCCAAACGGATGATGTTATTTTGTACTGAATTTCATAACAACACTCCTTTGTTTTTTTTTTTCAATCCCTTCATGCGCAAAGAGTTTCAATATACAGCCACATTCATTGCTTGATGCGCGGTATCTGTATGAATTTCAAAAAAAGAACATTTTCGTTTACACGCGTTCTGACTACGTCGCGCGCCGTAAAAAAAATTAAGTTATTCGAATCCCCGCCATTTTTCTTCGATATTTTTATTGTTACAAAAAATGAGCGATTCAAGTTTTAATAGCACACCGCCAGATATTTTAAACGCTGCAAAAGACATTTACAATAAATTACTACCGGAAAAATCAAGAACGCGTTATGAAAAAACGTATCAAGATTTTATGAATTGGAAACCATCAAAGGGTTCATCATCATTTTCTGAAGAAGTACTTTTAGTTTATTTTCAAGCTTTATCAGAGAAATTTAAATCTTCATCCCTATGGACCTTCTACTCAATGCTCAAAAGTACACTGAGTATTAATCACAACGTGGATATCTCAAAATATTCAAAATTAATTACCTTGTTGAAACGTAAAGGAGAAGGCTATACAGGGAAGAAATCGAAAACGTTTTCACCTGATGAAATAAATAGGTTTTTAAGCCAAGCGCCTGATCAACTATATCTAGCGATAAAGGTACGTTAGTTACTTACTTCATTATAATGTTATTTTTCTTGTGATATGATGAATAAATTACAATATTATTCTTTCAGACTGCGCTAATATTCGGAACCATGGGCGCATGCCGTCGTCAAGAATTATACGCTTTGTTATATACCGACTTACAGATAAATGAAACTGTAATTGTGGTCAATGTCAATAATACAAAAACCAAAACAAACCGCACATTTACTATCACGGGCAAATATTTAGAAATTTGCAAAAAATATATAGCATTGCGTCCGGATCCATGCAGCAATCAGAGTTTTTTTTTTACAATACAGATCTGGAAAATGTATATCACAAAGGATGGGCATAAACACATTTAGCAGTTTGGGTAAAACAATTGCTAACTATTTACAACTTGATAATCCTGAGTTATATACAGGACATTGCTTTCGCAGAACATCTGCCACAATATTAGTAGATGCCGGAGGAGACATAACAAGTTTAAAACGGCACGGCGGATGGAAGTCTACATCTGTTGCTGAGGGCTACATTAATGACTCTATAGCCAACAAAATCCACGTGTCGAATGTAATTTCGAATTCCATAGAAAATAAAAATAGTGAAGTGGTAAATATAAATATTCCGCCGAGTACATCGGGATCGGGACCTTCCAACATTAAAGAACATAATATTCAAGTGAATTTTAATAATTGCACTATACAAAATGTAAATTACTACTAAAATAAATAATTCTTTCATTAATTCTTAGTTTATTTGTATATTAGTAATGGATGATATTAGGTTACTACTAGGACTGGCTGTTTTAATGTTAGCAGTAAGCTAACTGTTTCAGAATCTTATAGAGGATTCATATTATGGGTGTAGATAAAGTCTTGTATGCAACTGTTGATAATTAGGTATTAAAACACTCATGTGATACTATTATCACACTCAGCTTCGCTTCGTGTGATAAACCCACATTCGTGTTTTAATACCCCTTATTACACAACAGTTGCATAAATAACTATTACCGTTAGGTACCTTAAGCCGAATTTACATTACGAAACTACTTTCATGCATATTGAGATTAATTTCATGCAACTAATTTCAACACACTTGAAAGTGATTTCGAGTAAAATTTAGTGTCGTGAAATCCACAGTATCACTTAGATCATGGCCCCGTCAACATCAAAACTTTATTTAGCTATTGAGGGTGTTTTGGATCCCATAGACACTCGTGCCTTTGATATTCATTGATGAATTTTATATTCTCTTCTGAAATCCAGCGGCTTGCCATTTTTAGTACGAAATAATTCTTCCGGCGACAAAATCACGCACGTCCACACGGCACAAATGATTTCGTGACACTAGTTTCGCGTCGCGTTTACACGATGAAATAAGTTGCGTAACACTAGTTTTATCTCAAAATCGCGTAAAGCACGAAATTATTTAAATTTCATGAAATTAATGCATGCATTATGAAATTAGACGTTTACGCGTAAAATTGTTCATGAAATAAATGTCATGAAACTAATTTCACGCCACTAATTTCGCAATGTAAATTCGGCTTTAAGCATTTCATGCACAATGATATGCATAAAGCCGAATAAATAAATGCATTATGATAATCCTTTAGGGTGCTAACATAAAAGTAAAACATAAAAGTTCTAAAAGTGTAACAATTTTGAATAAATTAAATATGACCGCTGTATATAATATGCATGTAATATGGGTCGCTAGTAACAAATGAAATGAAGTGCTGTCACTCACTGCTGGAAGTGCGCCTGACGTGTTGCTGCAGCACGCCGTTGACGAGCGCCTGCGTCTCCGCCGGCAGCTCCGACATCAGCGCCGTGAACTGGAAATAAATATTAAAGCAATAAATCAATTCAAATCAACATTCAATGTTTGGGAAGGCACTGGCCCCGATGATACGTGTTTTCCCAGTTTATGATATACATTTTTCATTGCACAAAAATGAATAAAAATTGTTAAAAAAAAAATTTAAGTATTATTAAGTATATTTTCTCGCAATCAGCACTGGCCAAGCGCTATTTTCTCGCAATCAGCACTGACCCAGCGCTATTTTCTAGCAATCAGCACTGGCCAAGCGCTATTTTTTCGCAATCTGCACTCACCCCTTAAAATAGATAAATAAACATAATAAAGTGTCACCGGCACGGGGTTGCAGTCGTAGAGGCAGGCGAGCGCGCGGCGCGCGCACTGGCGCACGTCGCCCGCGCGCGGGTCGCCCGCCAGCGTCGCCACCTTCACGAGCGCGCGCCCCGCCACCTCCGTCGCGCCGCCTGACAGCAACAACAACAACAAAAAGTTGAGCAAGTCCAAAATGTGCCAATGGACTATCCCTGTGTGGTTGAAGTTCAGTCTGCTCGCACGAAGCGCTTTCGGTCAACGTTTTCGATACAAACCGCTAGGGTGTGGAACGCCCTTCCGGCTTCCATGTTTCCCGCATCGTTCGAATTGAGTACCTTCAAGGCAAGAGTGAATAGGCATTTTCTAGGCAAGCGCGTTCCAACATAGATCACATCATTGCTTTTCAATGATTGTCGTCAATATTTTAAGATCTTATTATGTAACAGTCAAAGGATTTAATAAATGATTTGATTTAAGTGTAAGCCTATCACACAATAAAAAAAAACCTCGTCCAAACAGCAAGTTATGCCTCAGGAAGAACGAGACATCGTTGGTCCACTTTACTTTAATTTACTTTACTGTGACTGACATTTAAGGGAGGGCGCGGGGCCCTTCGTACACTCGTACACATAACGAAGTACAGAAACAAACTAGATATTGCTAGTGATATGTTATGCGTTTTCTTCAATTGAACGCAGGATTGGACAAGTATAAATTAAAAATTTAAAAAACCCCCGACATTCGCCATTTTGTGGCGGCAGCCATCTTGGATTTGCCTAGTGCTATTCTACTAGTCAAGCCCTTTCATTTGATACCCATATTATGGGAGTTGTGAAAAAATATGTAATCCGCCATTTTGTAGCGGCAGCCATCTTGGATCAATTTTCATCAAACATAGCTAGTGTTGTTAGCTATGTTTGATGAAAATTGACTAATTCACCTTTCAAACAAAAAAAAAAACGCATGCACATCGGTCCACCCGTTTGAGCGCTACAGACAGACAGACAGACAGACAGACGGACAGACAGACATACACACACGCACGCACGCACGCACGCACGCACGCACGCACGCACGCGTCAAACTTATAACACCCCGTCGATTTTGCGTCGGGGGTTAAAAACTTGTTAAAAATATACAAACTCATCCATCACATTAACACATCGTAAGAGTGTGAAAAAAATTGTTTTATAATAAATCATTTTAAAAAGTATTTTTGGATTTTATTACCCTTACTTTATTTTACATTTGCGTAGCGAGTTAACTTGCTGCTACAAAAGGCATAATTCTACTTGGGAGATGATGTTTTGGTCGAAATTATTAGCGATAATGGCACTCCCGTTTTTTTCTACTCTTTAATACACCGTATAAATACCACTTACCATGTAAAGCAACAGCCAGACTGTTGGGCGTGCAGAAGTCGTGCGCTAGATCCGCCAGAAAACGTAACGCGGCCGCTTTCGTTTTGGGCGTTGGCGCAGTCGCGCCGTCTGCTAAGAACCTGTAAGAGAAGTATGGGCTTAATTACTAAATTATCTTAGTATCGGTATACTTATAGTCTATTCCACGAATCAAACTCCTAGGCAACAAAATACTCGCACCTCATTGGTCGATGCTCGCGGCTAGAGATAAGTAAAGACGCTTAAACGGAAGGTTTACATGCTGGCAGGCATTTTTTTAATAATATTTTGTGTGTGTTATAAATATATTCTCGTCTAAGTTCACAATGTGGCCGATTCTGTTTGTACACATTCTCTAAATCTAAACTAAAATGACAGGTCTAAATATATTCCTGTCTCTTTCACAATCCTCCCTGCTGAAGGGGATAGCACTATATTTAGACCTGTCATTTTAGTTTAGATTTAGAGATTGTGTACAACAGGATCGCCCACAATATCAGACATTTTAAATATTATTCTCTAAAACGCACTTCAAGAACTATTATAAATAAATAAATAAATAAATAAATAAATATTCACACATACACACACGTACTGATAAAGATCCAGCATGTAAGACGATCCTAAAAACAATTTGGCTAATGAAGGTCACGCACATTAACCAATGAGCGCACAAGGGCAATTTCTTTTGGGAGCTTGTTTCGAGGAATGGACTATAGTACGACTTTGTACAGCTCGACAAATTTGATAAACGTATAATTCGAGTATCGAATAGAACTTAATTTTTAAATTCAAAATAGAAAAACTAAAAAAAAACACTGAAAAGTACAATCAATGGTGTTTGTTACCTGAATATATTGTGCAATTGTAGTTCCGCGGGGAAATACTCGTGGATCACGTCCAATGTCTTCATTATCTTGCTCTGCACGGAACCCAGGATGTCCGTGCCGAGTTTCATCAGTAACCTGTACAAAATGGCACATTTGAAAACTCATCCGGAGTCACGACGGTGAAGCAAACTCACAGAAGTGACATAAGATATAAATATTTATTTAAAAAATCTGGATTATCATTATAAATGGTGATATCACGTAGAAAACTGTTCCAGTCATTTCATATAAAGGAAATAGCCTTGTATAATCCTCTATCTGCTCTGTGGTAGAGTGGTGCAGAGCGAACAATAGCTCACTTCCGACAATCGCGAGTAAACCTTAGTGTATGTTCCAACAGGCTCTTATTGAGGAGTTTTGCCTATTCTCATCTGAACCTGATAAAGGCAGCGGAGGGTGAACCAGCAAAAGTTCGCAAATCACTTAAAGCAGTTGCAAGATCATCTTAGTGTCGGAATCCACGAGGTCTTATTGAGGAGTTCTATCATGTCTCACCTGAACATCAGCTGGTATAGTCATTATTTCAACTGGTGCGAGTGCACCAGCTGTCACTCATAGCCTGCATCCAGAAGAATCACGAACACCTTAGGATAATCGTCCATGAGCTTTTGTTGAGGAGTTCTATCATGTCTCACCTTAACATCAGCTACCAGCTGATTTGATTGAGCCATTCTTTCAGCTAGTTGGAGTGCACCAGCAGCAACTCATAGACTAAATCCAGCAGCAGCGAGAACACCTTACTGTGCGCGTCTACCAGCTCTTATTGAGGAGTTCTGTAATGTCTCACCTGAACATCAGCTGGTAGAGCCAGTCTTTCAGCTGGTTGGAGTGCACCAGCAGCAGCTCGCACACCGCGTCCAGCAGCAGCGAGAACACCTTGGTGTGCGCGTCTACCAGCTCTTATTGAGGAGTTCTGTAATGTCTCACCTGAACATCAGCTGGTAGAGCCAGTCTTTCAGCTGGTTGGAGTGCACCAGCAGCAGCTCGCACACCGCGTCCAGCAGCAGCGAGAACACCTTGGTGTGCGCGTCCACAAACATCTTGTTGAGGAGCTCGGTCATGTCTCACCTGAACATCAGCTGGTAGAGCCAGTCTTTCAGCTGGTTGGAGTGCACCAGCAGCAGCTCGCACACCGCGTCCAGCAGCAGCGAGAACACCTTGGTGTGCGCGTCCACAAACATCTTGTTGAGGAGCTCGGTCATGTCTCACCTGAACATCAGCTGGTAGAGCCAGTCTTTCAGCTGGTTGGAGTGCACCAGCAGCAGCTCGCACACCGCGTCCAGCAGCAGCGAGAACACCTTGGTGTGCGCGTCCACAAACATCTTGTTGAGGAGCTCGGTCATGTCTCACCTGAACATCAGCTGGTAGAGCCAGTCTTTCAGCTGGTTGGAGTGCACCAGCAGCAGCTCGCACACCGCGTCCAGCAGCAGCGAGAACACCTTGGTGTGCGCGTCCACAAACATCTTGTTGAGGAGCTCGGTCATGTCTCACCTGAACATCAGCTGGTAGAGCCAGTCTTTCAGCTGGTTGGAGTGCACCAGCAGCAGCTCGCACACCGCGTCCAGCAGCAGCGAGAACACCTTGGTGTGCGCGTCCACAAACATCTTGTTGAGGAGCTCGGTAAGCCGCTTCAACTGCTGCTCAGACAACAGGCGACCACTGTTCAGGTAGTTGGCCTGAAAGAAGATAAATCAGGTTAAAATAGGCCAATTGGATTTGGCCATTGGATGGGCCATTGTTGGATATTTGAAAAATTCGAAAGGGAAATATCGATATCGAGAGCTTTCGTAACGCACCATGTAAAAGCGTTGAAATTAAGCCAGATTTCAGAGAAACTAGTCTCCAGAATTGGAATTGATTTTCGGAGGAGTTGGATGCACTCCAGAATTCGTCAGGGATTTTCAGAAGACTTTTTTGGATGCCAAGAAATTTTCAGAGGATTTTGGAGTTTCCCAGAATTGCCAGATTTTCAGAAGACTTTGGTAGCTTCCAGAAATTTTCAGAAGAATTTAGAGTCTACTAGAACTGTCAGGGATTTGATTTGATCCACCCCACAATATAAATTGTCAGGGCTTTTGCAGGAGTATCGTAGAATTCTTCTACAAACTTCGTATGCTGGGAGTCTCCCGCCATCTATCAGGGAAAATTCAAAGGAGTTGTTCATTCAGTCTAGGAGACTGCCAACTCCTTTATAGGTTTTCATCATCTGTAAAATCTGTATCGATACAGAATACTGAATAGATTTTCAGAGGAGTATAGAGACGTAAAGAGTGTACTGTGTTGTGTACTCACTAAATATGTGAGTCCGTCTTTGCGTTCGGTCCAATGTGTACAGGCGCACAGCTCGATGATGTCATCGGGGGGTGGGGGCGGCGGCGGGGAGCCCTCCCAGCCCAACCGAGAACCCGACCACGAGTTCTGAAACAAATGACTATTAATAAGCTTCATCACTATCATTATCAGCCCATTACTGGCCCATTACAGGTCACGGGTCTCCTATCAGAATGAAGATTTGGAAGTAGTCCACCACGCTGGCCGTGTGCGGATTGGTAGACATAAAAACCATATCTATCTTAGATATATAAAAATAAACTGTTGTTCATTAGTCTAGCTGAAACTCAGAAACGACTAGACCGATTCTGATGATTTTTTTTGTGTCTATTTGAGTGGTTCCCGGGGAATGATTTAGATTCAAACTAGAACTCGGTAGGATTCTAGGATTTTTTAATTTTATCACGGACATATTTTGATGAATTTTTTTTGTGTGTTTAAATCGGTACCTGGGGGGTTTAGATTCACCTTAATAATTGGACCCGGTATAACCCACGTAATATAAGTCGACCGGTAACCTTCAAAGCGCAGAAATCGAAAATGAGGTATCTCGGGGTGTGAGGGGGTCGCGGGGAGGGCGTGGGGATCGTTCGTAAGCACTGATTAGCTCTCGCGGATCCCTCGTAAGCGCTGATTGGCTCTCCAATCGTATTGTGTCCCGCTCACTCGCACGACGCTGCGCGCACTTGAAGGTCACTGGTCGCCTTACGTGACGGGGGTTATAGGCGGCGTTGCAATCGATTTCTAGGTTCGGCTGATTTAGATGAAATTTTGTGTGTATATCAATGTGGCGCTGATGTCGGTCTGTCATCGACCCGGACGTCTGCTCTGGTTTGCTCAGTCCGCTAGTAAATATATATAAAACAAATCTCACGTCGTGTCGTCTGTACGAGTCGAGGCTGCGTTCCGAGCACACGCTCGACGCCTCCGAGTCGTCGTCTCTGCGCGCCTCACACGCCGAACTGTCTTCCGGACTCTGCAATTTTAAACATAATATTCAACAAAAAACAAAATTATTTTACTATAACCCGCCAACAGTGACAATTAATAGGTACAACAGCAGTCAGCATACAAATCCACCACAAAACAAACTCGACGATCGTTTCGCTGCAACACCGGAGTATCAATATTATAAAGGCGAAAGTTTGTAAACATGTATGGACTATGGATGTTTGTTACTCTTTAACGGCGAAACTACTGAACCGATTTGACTGAAATTTGGAATGGAGATAGACTATACTTTTACTACTTTTTGTCCCAAAAAAACAGTGTTCCTGCGGGATTTTAAACAACGCCATCTATCGGCAAAGAAGTAAAACTTTGCCTGCTAAGAGCGCTGTTCTTATTTGTGTTTCGAGTATATTTTTTCTGTGGGTAACAACGCGGGGCGCAGCTAGTTTATAATATTAGTATGGATCAACTTGGTACCCTCAACGCGCCCTCTGCGTCCCGGGACTGTTGCAGCAGGCGCAGCGTGGCGGCGGGCGCGCGCTGCGGCCGCTCCGAGGACTCGCGCCGCCGCACGCCGCCCGCCACGCTGTTCGACCGACCGCTCCTGGGAACAGACAACAACCCCTCACGATTAACCATTTTTATAAACCCCAACACAATTAATTCAATCAAAAAAATTCGTCGTAGCAGTCGTATAAAAAAAGGGTGTTACATGTTTGACCGTTATATTATTATGTGTGTCTGTGATACGTATGAATGAAACACGGCTTCGTACATAACTCACTGTATTTCAAATCGATGTTAGTAAGTGGTTACGCACACATGTATAGCTACTCCGTAACTACATACATCACAGTCTGTCTGTCCCACCGTAGCTCTTAAACGGATGAACTGATTCGAATGCCGTTTTTGAAGTTATACTTCTTTAGGTGCGTTATGAAATAATGATGAGTGAATTATTATGATGCGAGCGCACAGGGTGACACGAAAAACGACATGTTGAAGTTGCTCGCTAACCTCTCCACTGTCAGACGCTTTGAAAACCTAGGCTAAAATAGGCTGTCTGGAAGATCAAGATCAAGAAGAAGAAAGGCTGTCTAGAAGATCAAGAAGAAGAAACAGGCTGTCTGGAAGATTAAGATCAAGAAGAAATAGGCTGTCTGGAAGATGAAGATCAAGAAGAAGAACAAGAAGAAATAGGCTGTCTGAAAGATCAAGATCAAGAAGAAGAAATAGGCTGTCTGGAAGATGAAGATCAAGAAGAAGAACAAGAAGAAATAGGCTGTCTGAAAGATCAAGATCAAGAAGAAGAAATAGGCTGTCTGAAAGATCAAGATCAAGAAGAAGAAATAGGCTGTCTGGAAGATCAAGAGCAAAAAAAAATCTTATTCTTTTCGATCTTGATCATGGGTAGGTATGAATTTATATTATACCTGGTAGGACTAGTTTCTCTGGAGCCGGCCAACGACCTGGGTATTCCGGAAGGCCTTCTACGAGCGCTGCTCAGCGACACCGGACCACTTCTAGACGATGGTGATGAAGATCTTGATGTTGCTGTCAAACAGACCATTTACTTCATAAAATGCTTAAAAACATATCTATTCAGCATGTATACTAGAGATAATAATGTTGTGAGGCGGCATGTTCGTGTGCCGCACCGCACTCGGCCGGCATGGTGGACTACGGCCTGAACCCGCCCCACTCTGAGTGGAGACCCGTGCCCTGTATTGGGCCGGTGATGAGTTGATGATGATAGTAGATATATGTAGAGAGAGCTATGCTCGGAGTCTCTTTACGCGATCATATCAGAAATGAGGAGATCCGTAGAAGAACCAGAGTCATCGACGTTTTAACTGTTCAATCAAAACTGTCAGTGAAAAGTGACTGTTACAACTCCCGCACACTGGGCCACTAGTGGCGACTAGTGGCCGGACACAAGTCGCGGAAGAGATTTTTTCATACATTTTATATGGTATCACCGCACGCTGAGCGCTTGAGTGGCCGCGTTCGAGCCACAAGAAAATGTATGAATAATTTCTTCCGCGACTTGTGGCGACCACTAGTCGCCGTCACTAGTGGCCCAGTGTACGGGGGCTGTTATTGACTGTCAGTGAGAAGTGTATAACCCGCGGCACATACATCGAACGCTGAACGAAACGTGGAAGGGATAGTTGCGCATGAAAACTGCGCACATAATACAATAGCTTACCCCCTCCACTTTCCTTCAGCGTTCGATGTTCCTGCCGATGTTTATACCAACATTGTAGAGATGTGCAAAGTCTTATCAATGATTTAAAGGCTTAAAAATAATTGTGTAAATTGTAGGTATATTAAAAAAAAAACAACTTACGTTGCGACTGCGACACGCCGGGTCGCGACCTCGACCTGCCCACGACCCGCTCCGGGCTGGGGGGCACGGCCGCGCTCACTGGGGACCTCTTGGCACGAGCTGAAACATGTTCCAATATGTTGTGACATGTTCCAAATAAAAGCTGAAACTTTAGAGCACAGTGTATGCGAAGTACAGTACAGTGTATACTGTCCCGTAGTCGGAGAAAACAAAAGAATTTCGTATATATACCTTGTTGAGCCACTTCTCCCTCTGCGAGTTTGCATGTAAAATGTAATTATTTGACAAATAAGTCCAAATGATAACATAATGGTATCTCAATATAGTATTAAACTGTGAAATTATATTTGTTTAATTTATCTACCCCTTTTAAACAAATCTTCAAAGATTATATTTGAAATAGTTCTTTGAGACTGTGTTTTGAATAACAAGCCTGGTAAACTCCAACCTTTACTATTGTTACGTGCTGGGGTTCGAAGATTTGGAATAAAACACCTGGTGACCCTTGATCAGACTTTATTCTGCACTTCCGTATTCCACTTGGTACTCCTGATCTTCTTGTAGACTTCCTCTTCACGCTTGTTCGCTTCCAATCCTCTTCACTTCCGATCGCTTCCTTCGCTTGTATTTCGCTCGGTTCTCAGAACTGAACTGCCCTCCGTCAGCTCGCCGGTCCCTTTATATACCCGTTACCGCGTGACTAAGCGTTTTCTAGAAAGTTCCACCCCTATCGATGTTTATTCCGGAAAAGTCGCGTTGTTGTTTACATCGATGGGTTGTTAGGTATTTATTAGGTGACGAGCGATTATGAACCTTAATGCGCTAGTAATAAGGTTCATTCGTAACACTATATTACGCTGCTGTTTTAAGTCACTTTTAGGTCACCAGTGGCGCAAACTATTGCGCTACTTTTGCGTCACCGTAGCGTAATTTATGCGTCACTATTGCGACATTTGTGGCGTAATTCGCGACCTCACATAGTGTTTTTGATGTAAATAGAAACTACTAGATAACTACTAGCTACTAGTAAACTAAGAGGGGTACTCACGCAGGCTAGCAGTGCCGGCGGCGACCTTTGATCTCGCCAGATGGGAGTATAGTGCGCGTGCGCGCGCGCGTTGAGCCGCCGCCGCGTCCAGCGCAGACACCGAGCGCGCGGCGCCGCCGCCCGGCGACCGCTCTGCGAGAAACACATTAACATAGTACCACCACCATCATCTTGACCATCTACAGCCCACAATACCCCACTGCTGGGCTGTACAAATTGCACCTGAAACGTATGGTCCCGCGGGAACAATATGAACATTCGGGAATAAAAGAAAAACGTTACTCGCATTAAAAAATTCCTGTATTCAATACAATGACGCAATTGATTATGGACAAATGTTCATGACATTTAATTTTAGATCTACCCGCAACTACATCATATACAGTAACGTCCACTTTGAATATCACTATTTTATTTATCTCTTTTGTTGTGGTGTAGTCCACAATACAAGATGGTGTGTGTGGTGTACACCACATTTGTACATTCACAGGCCTCCTCTTATAGGAGAGAGGGATTAAGAGTTTAGACCCACCACGCTGTTCTAATGCGGGTTGGCGGCCTTTATCATATGATAGTGATAATAACCGAGACCGACGGCATAACGTGCTCTCTGAAGCACGGGGGTGAAGCACCTTCGACTACCAACTCCGGTCTGGCACACGTTCCGCGGGGTGCGACTGGTACAGCGTCCGTGATTGGTTCGTTGTCATATCACGTCATAATCCGCTTCCCGCATTGGTTACCGCCGTTTTCGTTACTAATAAAATTAATTGCCTCATTGTTTTTTTGAAGAAATCTCAGTTGAAGTTGGCAATATTATATACATCCCCATACCTCGAAGAGTACGTAAAGTAGTTGGATCTGCGCCTGATTTCCTGCGCCTGATAGTCCCATCGGACTATCAGAGTAAGGTAATAGAGAGTGCACCTGCATATGCACACACACTTGTGCACTATAATATCTCCTGCGTAGTTGACCTGTCTCCGTCTCCGTGGAGATTCGGTCGGTAATAATTTTCATTATTAATAAGTAAAAATTTATGTAATTTTCGACACGTTAGCGAAAACCAGTATAAAAATCGATATAGACCTCTCATAGCGACCGGTATGTGTGATATCGGAGGTCTCTCTTGCGACGCGCGTCTCCTTCTCAACGAGTTAGTTCTGCTGACACCACTGACTAGGTTCTCCGTGGATGCTTCATACGAATATCGACCCAAATTGCATAGAAATAAAGTTTACATTACCAATTCCGTGACAGCGTGCAATAGAAGTGATAATTTAATATTAGAAATAGTGATAATAATATTTACAAAAAATCATAATTAGTGAAAGAGCATTGATCAGCTAGGTATATATTTTTATTAAATTATTTTCAATATATATTTTTAAAGTAGGTACATTGGTGGTGGGCTTCAACTGATAGACACAAGTTTCTAATGAGGTCGTGTTCCACACGCCGCGATCTTGCGCCGCCTGTAGCCAGCGGCTCCCTGCGACTTGTTAGGAGGTCTGCTAACACTGGGTTTTTTGGTGCGAGGTTGCCATTCCAGCACCATGGGACACCGTCGTCCATCGGAGGTGGTTTAATAACACAGAATTGTAAATCGGGTCGTAGAAGTGACATCTGTCGTCTTTAATACCGAGACAGCGCTTTGCTAATTTTTAGTGACTTTCTCGTTATTTACATTGCTTTAGAATGGAATGGAAATAGAATAGAATGGAATGGAATAGATTGGAATATGTTGGAACTGGCTTTAAACAAAATTAACATAACATAACATATGTATATCTTGATGTCTCCCTAAACATCAGCTCGTTTACCACTTCTACGCCCATTCTGAACTGTGCGTATTAAACTTACCGGAGACGCTGGCCGATGGACTTCTGGGACTTGTGATGTTTCTTCGTTCTGCGAAAAAAAGACAAGTTTTAACATAAATATGACCCCTGGCTGCCTATAGCCTAAAAACATATCAAAGAGTAGCTTCTGCCCGCGGCTTCGCCCGCGTGAATTTCGGTTTTTCACAAATTCCGAGGGAATAGTGGATTTTCGGTTCCTGTTCCCGCTCCCTTTACCAACCTTTATAACTACTTTCAAGGAAGTTTTTCATAGTAATCTACCTATAGCCATTTCGGTTTTTTCAAAATCCCGTGGGAAATGTAAAAAATTGAAAAAACCGAAATTTGCTACAGCAACCTACAGCCACAGCTAATAGGTAGATTAACAAACTTCCTTGAGTGTAGGTATAAAGGTTGGAAAAGGGAGCGGGAACGAGCACTGGAAATCCTCGTTTCCCTCGGGATTTTTAACTGAAATTCACGGGGGCGAAGCCGCGGGCAGGAGCTAGTAATATAATACGACAGACCTGTGGCGATTTGGTGCAGGCTGTCGAGGGAGCCCAGCCTCTCTCTCTCGATCTGCTTCTGAGCCGCCGAGTCCAGCCTCAGGAACAGTTGCTCCGCGTCCGATGGGAAATGGCGTTTGTATGCGAAGAATGCTCTGCGGACAGACGAATCATGCTGTTTCATGCAATTTTTATAGTTATCATCATCATCATCACCATAATCATTATCATCACCATCATGATTATCACCATCACCACCATCACCATCATAATCATCATCATACTCATCATCATCATCACCATACTCATAATAATCATCATCACTCTCATCATCATCACCATCACCCTCATCTACATCAGCATTAACCCATTACCGGCCCACTCATGTAGCGGCCACATTAACGGGAAATGCCATTGAACATAGCGATAAAGCGATGGCCGCTTTAATGCGATGAATCTGCCATTGAACCTCTTTGATCTGCCAAAATTCACCGCCACTCGACTTAACGCCCAATCGCATTTCCCGTTAATGTGGCCGCTACATTAAGGTACCGATTTCCTTTCAGAATGCGAAGGTTTTAGGCCGTAGTCCACAACGTTGGCTGGCAACATCACGGAGACTATCAGACGTGTAGGTTTCCTCACGATGTTTTCCTTCACCCTTCACTTCTAAGTTCACAATGTAGCCAATTCTGTTGTACACAATCTTGACAAATTAAAAAATAGTGCTATCCCTTTCCGCAGGGATCATTGTGAAAGAGATAGGAATATATTTAGCCCTGTCATTTTAATTTAGGTTTAGAGATTGTGTACAACAGAATTGGCCACAATATCAGACATTTTAAATCACGTCCAACCACCTCTAGAACTATGAACGTATTGAAAAACGTTCGAAGACGATCCAAAACGCGATTTGGCTAACGCAGGTCACATATATTAACCAATGAGCCACCACCACCACTGCAGCCTTTTTACGTCCCACTGCTGGGCACAGGCCTCCTCTCTCATAGGAGAAAGGGATTTCGGGGTTAAACCCGCCACGCTGCTTCAATGCGGGTTGGCGGTCTTTAACGACTATTGTCACGTGATAATGATAATAACCGGGACCGACTGCTTACCGTGCTCTCCGAGGCACGGGGGTGGAGACACCGCCAACTACCAACTCCGGGCTGGCACTGAGAATTTCTTGACAGAAAAACCCAGTACCTAACAATTAGCTCGATCCGGGAATCGAACCCGGGACCTCGTGATCTGCAGTCGAATAAGTTAACCACTAGACCAACGAGCAGAACCAATGAGCGCACATGAGCAATTTCCTTTGGGAGCTCGTTTCGTGGAATGGAATATAAAGTTATAAACACACTCACTTCCTAGCGTAGTTGCGCGCCGAGCTGTCTGCGTCGACGCACGCGCGCCGGATGGCGTCGCGCACCGCCGCCTGCTGCTTCTCGATGCTGGCCGTGCTCCACCGCTCCAATAGTAGGACTAGTACTTCACTGTGAAAAACGGTGAAATTCGACAAACACTGGTCTAAAACACGGCCAGATGTCTAAGGTAGACTCTGAAGTCGTTAATTTGAGACCCAGTACTTCACTGTGAAAAACGGTGAAATTCGACAAACACTGGTCTAAAACACGGCCAGATGTCTAAGGTAGACTCTGAAGTCGTTAATTTAAGACCCAGTACTTCACTGTGAAAAACGGTGAAATTCGACAAACACTGGTCTAAAACACGGCCAGATGTCTAAGGTAGACTCTGAAGTCGTTAATTCGTTAATTTGAGACCCAGTACTTCACTGTGAAAAACGGTGAAATTCAACAAACACTGGTTTAAATCACCGCCAGATGTCTGAGATAGCCTTTGAGGTGGACTGCTTTGTATAGAAATGTTTGGAAAGCATTTGAGAAACATTTAGTCACAGATAGCTGTCGATCGAAAGGGTGTGACAGTCGCTACCTCAAAATGTACATCGCTTAAATACTAGAATAGTTCGATCCGTCCGCTTCACAGTGAAATTTATCAATTTGAAACCCAGTGCGTCACAATGAAATTATTTAATTTCAAACCTATTAATTCACTGTGAAATTCATCAATTAAAGACCTAGTAGTTCACTGTGAAATTTATCAATATGAGAGCCAGTACTTTACAGACAAATGTTCACTCACCACAAAGTGGACCGGATCTCTTTGCTCTTGTGCGTGGTCAGATTGGTCGCCAGTACGGGTATCAGGCGCGGCGCGTGCACGTGCAGCACTATGTAACGCACGCACACAGTGCCGGCTGATGAAATTACCTGGAGAATAATAATTAAGAAGCAATTTATTGTAAGGAACCGTGGTTCTTTAGATATAGTACCACTACAACCCTTTAAAATCACACTGCTGGGCATACTACACAATGGGCCTTATAGTTATAGAAGAGAGGAATATAAAGCTTACACCCGCCACGCTGCACTAATGCGGGTTGGCGAACTTAACGATTATTTTCGCTGGATAGTGATAATAAACGGAACCTCTTCCAGAACATATTATATGGACACACGATATGACATCGTGTTGTGGAAATCTATGACGCAACATATCGTGTGTATGTGTTTTGGTCATAAGCGTGGTGGACTGCGGCCTGAACCCGCCCCACTCTGAGAGGAGACCCGTGCGCTGGAGTGGGCCGGTGATGGGTTGATGATGATGATGATGATATTATGAGAGAAAGCTGTGCTCAGCAGTGTGATGTTAAAGGTAATATATTTCTATTGCTCACTTTGGCGGCGTTTTGTATCAGATTGATGAGTTCCTGTAGAATGTAGAGACTGAATTGCTCCAGTTTGTTCTTCAGCACTTTGGCCATGTGCGCTATTGTGATGCACGCTTCGCGCACAACCTGAGAAAAGAATATATATGTTTCGATGAGTTCCTAAACTTTATATTCACCCACAAAGCACCTCTTTTCGTATAGCATAATCTTTTAGGGGCATACTTGCGCAGAGTCGAAGCATATCGAAAAAAATTGGTTGTCTGTAAAGTCGGTTTACGGACGATAGTATAATTTTACGTGATAACGTCATATGAAAACAAAGAGAGATAGATGCGTCACAAGCCGAACGCTTAGACCGATCGTGCCTTCTCTATTGCATATTCCGCGCTCTCGCTTGCACGCGGCACGTGACAATGAGTCATGCTTTTTCACGCGTGTATCCGGCGTTCATCGATTTATAAGACGTTATCACGTCAAAAAATAATCGCGTAATGAACTGAACTGAAGTTACGATAGCGTCCAGTCGTAGTAGTAGTCGTAGGCCATTGGTTTTTGAAATAATCGCAAACATACATACAAACATACGGGTCGAATTTTTCGAAGCCGGTTAAAACCCCTCCTCACCTGACTCCTCAGGTCCTTGATGACCACCAGGAAGGGCACGGAGAGGTCCTTGAGGTGCGCCGCGAACTCCGCCGGGTACTGCACGTGCGCGTTGGCCGTCAGCAGCGAGCGGATCTTCTTCAACTGTAAGGGAACATTATTATGAACAAATCATCAATTATTATTATTATGAATTATGAATAATAATATGAAGAGGCTTGACTGACTAACTGACTGATCATCAACACACAGCCTAAACCACTAAAGCTAAAAACTTGAAATTTTCACAGTAACTTCCTATTTTATTAGATTATTGCGAATTCCACCCATAAGGAGGTTAAATAGGGGATGAAAGTTTGTATGAAAGTCCGTCATAAAAATAAAGAATACGTGTTTAAGGGATTTTGGAAAAACTACCCCCAAAGTGGGTTAAATGGAGGATGAATGTTTGTATGAATTTACGCGAACAAAGTAGCGAGTATCAGTTAGCAATAGAATTTTGAAATTGAAGGAAATCAACTCAATCTGTATCGAATAAACTACTCAATTATTGGCAACTTTAGGGTTCGTTCACATAGACATTCGTTGGTAGCGCAACATGTTGCGCCACCGACGTGTGACTCACCGCGTCGATCCTCTTCTCCCAGTCAGCGCTCTTATCACCCAGCACTGCAGCCGAATGCCAGCACAGGTCGTCGAGGCCCCTCATACATCGAATACAGAACCTTCTTTGTTTAAATCGGTTACAAATATGAGGCTTTAAGGTCCATTTTTCGATATTTGAAATGTGCAAAGTTGACATAACCCTACTGTCCACATTTCGTTGGTAGCGCAGTTGGTAGCGCAACATGTTGCGCCACCGACGCGTGCCAGAGACTCACCGCATCGATCCTCTTCTCCCAGTCGGCGCTCTTGTCCCCCAGCACTGCGGCGGAATGCCGGCACAGGTCGTCGAGCCCCCTCGCGCCGTATATAGCCGCCGGCGCAGTAGCGGCGAACGCCGCCTCGAACGCCTCGCTGGAGACCGCGCCCGCCTCGCCCGCACCCGAGCCCCCACCCGCGCTGTTCGACACTGGAACACAAGGTCAATTTATTAACCACCAAGGTAGAGAATAGAGTGCCCATTAGAGTTTCAATGTGGTTAATTCCGTTACTTTTATACTTTTGTAGCGAAAAATGAACTCTATAGTCCATTCCACGAGTCAAACTCCTTGGGAATAAAATACTCGCAAAATACATTAGCCGATGCGCGCGCCTAGATGCAAGACGGGTTTTAGTGTCACGCTGATGGTCGGCGCTGACAGGCCAAAGTCTATGGATGTTACAGAAAAAAAATTGGTTGTCTGTAAAGTCGGTTTACAGATGAGAATTTTACGTTACAATGTCATTTTTTAATGATTGAGTGTTTTATAACAATACTCTCTCTGGGTGTTATAAAAATATTCACTCATAAGTTCACAATATCAGGAGTTCAATCACCTCAAGAACTATGAACGTACTGCATGTAAGACGATCCTAAACACGATTTGGCTAATGAAGATCACGCGCACTAACCAATGAGCGCACAAGGGCAATTTCCTTTGGGAGCTTGTTTCATGGAATGGACTATAGGTAAATGTGCAACCGACTATCCGATTTATAGTCACGACTCATCGTCAGAGCGCGTACGTGGGCGCTGCGTCTAAGGAAGAAAGAACATGTGGCAACCACTTACCGCCAGAGGAACCGGTGAGTTTGGTCGGCGGAGGTGGTTTTCTCGAAGCTGAGGGCAGGCTGTACAGTCCGGCCACTGTTCGCTTTGGTATCTCGCACGCTGTTTGTGCAACACGCACGCACGCACGCAGGCATGCACGCACGCACGCACGCAAATGCGTGTGTAGTGTTTTAGTTTACGTGTATGTGTGTTTAATGTGAAAAAGTGTAATTTAGTGTTGTGTTTGTGTATAATTATGAATTTGTATATTTAATTTTTGCACAAATCATTTTTTTACACATGTTGTTTTTGATTGTGTGTCATATTTATAATTTTAATGTAATTATACAAAGATTACGTTTTTGAAAGTTCATTTGAAGAATTTGAAATATTTTAATATTGTAAGTTTGTAATATAATGTGAAATTAGTTAAATATTATTAAATATAAATATAATTAATACAGGATAAGTTTTCGGTGATTTAAAAGAAGTTAATTAGAGAGTTATAATAATTTCACATGAAAAAAATATTTTTTTAATAATTTGTTTAATTTATTGAAAATCGCATCAAAATTAGAATGTGGAGATAGTTACGCGTGATTTTTTAAATTATGTGATTATTTGAAATTACGTGATTTTTTTTAAAGTTATGTGATTTTTAAAGTTAGATTTTCATAGCGAAAATTCGAAAAATATCATGAGAGATATGTTTTAAAAATTTCGTGATAGTGATAAGTTAGAAACGTGATAGTTGTGATGTGATGAGTGTTATCAGGTTATCACCAAGCCGCCACATGATGCCAGGATGATGGTACATGGTTGGAAGAGAAGAGATAAAGATGAGTTAGTATCCAATATGGTCGGTAAATAGAGAATTAATAATATGCTTAATTTTGATATTAAATTAAAAATAACCCTCGATATGTGGAATGTTTTTAATAATTATGATAACAATTGTTATCCTGCTTCATCGTCAGACGCTAATGGTATACAGGGTTTAATGCACACAAACGTGCAAACTAAGTCATAAATCAATTTTATCAGACTTCTCGCTCGTACTTACAGGCCCTACAGAACTGGAACCTGATTCTGTCGAGTTGTGTGTAACAGTAACAAGTTCTACTAGTCAAGCCCTTTCATTTGATACCCATATTAAGGGAGTTGTGAAAAAATATGTAATCCGCCATTTTGTAGCGGCGGCCATCTAGGATCGATTTTCATCAAACATAGCTAACAACACTCTCGACTAATTCACCTTTCAAACAAAAAAAAAACGCATTCAAATCGGTCCATCCGTTTGAGTGCCACACACAGACACGTTAAACTTATAACACCCCGTCGTTTTTGCGTCGGGGGTTAAAATAGTTATTTATGCAACTGTTGTGTAATAAGGGGTATTAAAACACGAATGTGGGTTTATCACATGAGGCGAAGCCGAATGTGATAATAGTATCACATGAGTGTTTTAATACCTAATTATCAACAGTTGCATACAAGACTTTATCTACACCCATAATATGAATCCTCTATAAGATTCTGAAACAGTTAGCTTACTGCTAAACCCCCGGTATTCGCCATTTTGTGTTGAAGTCATCTTGAATTTGCATTGTGTTAATCTACTAGTCAATCCCTTTCATTTGATACCCATATTGAGGGAGTTGTGAAAAAATATGTAATCCGCCATTTTGTGGCGGTCCAATTTTCATGAAACATAGCTAAGAACACTCCTGACTAATTCACCTTTCAAACAAAAAAAAACGCATTCAAATCGGTTCACCCGTTTGAGCACTACGGTGGAACAGACAGACAGACACACACACACTCACACACCCACACCCCCATCCCCACCCCCGCATCAAACTGGTTTGAGTGCTACGGGGGAACAGACAGACACACACACACACTCACGCACATACACACACCCACAACCACATCCACTCCCAACTCACGCCAACCCACGCCCACGCCCACGCTCACATCCCCATTCCCACCTCCGCATTCAAACCGGTTCACTTGTTTGAGCGCTACGAGGGAACAGACACACACACAGACTCACACACACACACACACACACACACACACACACACACACACACACACACACACACACACACACACACACAGTACACACACAGACAAATCAAACTTAACACCCCGTCGTATTTGCGTCGGGGTAAAAACGGATGATGTAATATTGTACTGAATTTCATTACAACACTCGTTTGGATGATGTAATGGTTGTTACAACATTGTGTGTTCTAAAGTTGGCAATAAGCTAACTGTTTCAGGATCTTTAATAGAGGATTTAAAGCATGGGTGTAGATAAAAGGATTTATCGATAAAGAAGTTATAAAGAGCGAGGCAGTTCGCACGTTTGTAATGTCCCTACTATACTCGATAGATATATTATGTATTTCGAATATAGGAAAACTACAATATCAGAGCAAAATGGACCCAAAGCATCTTATTTTAAAGTCGTAATTTAATACTTCCAATATTTATTTTGTAAATTTTCCGCTTGGGGCGCATGGTGGTGAATGTAAGGGCGAACTCAAATCTTAGAATAAAACAGGCCAGTTTAGGTCAATTTCACTCGGAAGTAATTTTTTCGAGACTGGAAGTTGCAATGGCAGATTGGACATGGCAATCCTGTACTAAGCATTAACCGGGTTAGACCGCTATGAGTAAGTAGTTTGTGTGTTACGATGGTACATATGAACAAGCGAACAGACACTAACCGGGGGTGGAGGCGCCAGAGTTGTCGCCGTCGCGGCTCCTGGCTGACGTGGGTATGGTCATTGTCTTCTTGACGCTGCGTGACGCCACGAAGTCCGCCTCGTCGATGCCTTGTAACGCTGCAAAAAGCACGGTTATTTACCATCAGCTGGTTTATTCTGTAACTTAGTTAGCAAAATAGTTGCCAACGAATTAGTTTGATATACATTGCTGCTTTACTGTGGGGAATATAAAGTGTTTTCATAATTTTACAGTAAAGCAGCAATGTATATCGAACTAATTCGTTGGCAACTATTTTCAGTTGCTAACTAAGTTACAGAATACTTGCCTTTACACAAGTTTAAGAACTTTCTTAAAAGTATGCTCATAAAAAAAGCTTATTATACAACTGAAGATTATATAAACGATAAAAAAGCTTGGATTTAACTCGTTCCAGCAATGCGCGAGACGGCATTTCAATCATGTACATTAATAATAATAATTGTTATAATGTTATTTTTAAAAAGAGCAACCGCCGAGTTTCTTACAGGTTCTTCTCGGCTGGAACTGCATTCCGAACCTGTGGTAGACTCAATCGACGATTCAAAAGCACTTGTAAAAGTTTATTTGAATAAAAAACTTTTCTATTCTATTCTATTCTAATAACCCCCCAGGTGTGTCGCTAACTTGTAGATGAATTAAAAAAAACCGGCCAAGTGCGAGTCGGACTCGCGCACGAAGGGTTCCGTACCATTATCTATAAAAACGGCAAAAAAATCAAGTCTGTTGTATGGGAGCCCCCTTAAATATTTATTTTATTGTTGTTTAGTATTTTTTGTTTTTATAGTGGTAACAGAAATACATCATCTGTGAAAATTTCAACTAACTATCACGGTTCATGAGATACAGCCTGGTGAAGGACGGACGGAAAGACAGACAGACAGCGGAGTCTTAGTAATAGGACTCCGTTTTACCCTTTGGGTACTAAGTTTAGAAATCGCGTGCTCAACGAAAATTAAATACACGTGATATCTCCCTACACCCCCCCCCCCTCTCCTTGTGATATTCTGAACCCCCTTCCCCATATTTCAAGCCACACATGATTAATGGACGATCCCCATGTCCAGCAGTGGACAACTCACCAGAGGGCAGCAGCAGCCCCGCCTCCCTCGCTTCGTCGAACTTCTGTTCGAGAAGCGCCAGTTTCGACGCAGGCACCAAGTCCTTCTTCTTTATCAGATCCTGTCGCAACCTTTCACCTGTAAAAAAAAACAAGTATAAATTAAAAATTTAAAAAACCCCCGACATTCGCCATTTTGTGGCGGCGGCCATCTTGGTTTTGCATAGAGCTTTTCTACTAATCAAGCCTTTTCATTTGATACCCATATTAAGGGAGTTGCGTGAAAAAATGTAATCCACCATTTTGTAGCGGCGGCCATCTTGAATCGAGTTTCATCAAACATAGCTAACAACAGTCTCAACTAATTCACATTTCAAACAAAAAAAACGGCATTCAAATCAGTCCACCCGTTTGAGCGGGGAACAGACAGACAGACAGACAGACAGACAGACACAGACACAGACGCACGCACGCACCCACACACACACACGCACACACACACGCGCGCGGTGTAAAGTCGGTTTACGAACGAAAATTTTACGTGATAACGTCATAAGAAAACATTGCCTCTCTATCGCTCGTTCCGTGCTCTCGCTTGCACGCGGTACGTGACAAGGAGTGATGCTTTTTTCGCGCGTGCGGCTGGCGTTCATCGATTCATAGGACGTTATCACGTCAAAAATATGTCGTTTGACAAAGTAGACTTGCAAAAGTAAATCCAGTGAAAACAAGTAGTAATCCGGGTTACTTTTGTTCGGAAATGTTTAGGGTTTCCACATCTAAACATATACAAAATATATGCGAGTTGGTATATGGAAAAAAATTTTAGGTTCAGTCGAGAGGTTATGAAAATATAAAGAAAGTGTAGCTCATGACAGTACTTGACGTTATTAATTTTATAAGTCAAGTGAGTGAATTTAGGAGTTTGGTAGCATTGGGAGCTGTTCCCCCCTTGGCGACGCCCTTGACGTTGTATATTATATTAGTACTAGCGGACCCGGCAGACGTCGTCCTGCCCGGTGACATACTGACATCGGTGCAACCTACCCGGTCATCAAAGTACTAATATCGCAATTAAAAAATAGGGGTTGGTGATAGAAGGGTGAAAATTTAGGATTGTATGTATTTTTGTATGTTGTATCATAAAAAAATAAAAAATAAAAATTTTAAAATAAAAAAATTTAAGGGTGGACTACCCTTAACATTTAGGGGGATGAAAAATAGATGTTGGCCGATTCTCAGACCTACTCAATATGCTCACAAAATTTCATGAGAATCGGTCAAGCCGTTTCAGAGGAGTATGGGAACGAATATTGTGACATGAGAATTTTATATATAAGATATGTAGATAGTTGTCACTAACCAACATGCCGGTACACATCTACCAGCAGCTGGACCGCGGCGTCCCTCACCGCGGAGCTGGGGTCGCCTAGCAACGAGACCAGGCTGGGCACCGCCGACCTCAGCTGCAGCTCTGCCACGCCGTGTCTGCAAATAGAATTGAATAGAAATTTTTTTTTACTCAAATAAAATTTTACAAGTACTTTTGAATCGTCAATCGAATCTACCACTAAATAACTAACTAAAAATTAAATACAAACGATTCATCGTGTGGAGTCATTCTCTATCTGTCTGATTTTTAATTCGGTGGAATTCTGACAGTCGTCATATTTTAACAAGAGATAAAGTTCATAAACTAAAAACTCGACTACTCTTATAGAATAACAGAATTCGAGCGGAACAAAGCGCGGGGCAGGCAGCTAGTGGCGCCATCTGTTATGTCTATCGGAAACTAATTTAATATTCTAGTTTAGCCGCGCGAATCTCATACAAAAATCGGCCACAAACTTACATACATAGACTGCTAAAATCATAACCCTTCCTTTTGGCTTTGCCGTAGTGGGGTAAAAAACTACAAAGGTATAAAACATACGAGTGCAGCAGCTCGGCGATGCACTTCAACGCTTCTTCTCGCGCGTGGGGCGCCTTGTGCTGCAGCGCGGGCGTGAGGCGCGCGAGCAGCGGCCGCGGCGGCGCCGCGCGGCTGTCGCCCAGCGAGGAGATGCACGCGCGAGCCGCGACGCGAACCCCCTCCTTCGTGTCCGCTAGTCTGTGGACAAGCATATAACTAGGTTAACTTATACATATAAAAATGGATGGGCTGTTTACAACAAACTATCCGACGTCTCAAAGAATAAGAAGATCCCCATCTATCTGAAGTGGCGTATGTTCGAGAAATGTGTGCTGCCAGTCGTGACCTACATTTCGGAGACTGTACACTGACACAAGTGTAAATTGAAAATTTAAAAAACCCCCGACATTCGCCATTTAGTGGCGGCGGCCATCTTGAATTTGCAATAGTGCTATTCTACTAGTCAAGCCCTTTCATTTGATACCCATATCAAGGGAGTTGTGAAAAAATATATCATCCGCCATTTTGTAGCGGCGGCCATCTTGGACCGATTTTCATCAAACATGGCTAAGAACACTCTCGACTAATTCACCTTTCAAACAAAAAAAACCGCATTCAAATCGGTCCACCCGTTTGAGCGCCACAGGGGAACAGACAGACACACACACACACACACACACACACACACACACACACACACACACACACACAGACACGTCAAACGTATAACACCCCGTCGTTTTTGCGTCGAGGGTTAAAAACAGATAACATCCAAACTGCAAGTGGCAGAAAGAGCAATGGAGCGGGCCATGTTGGGTACAATCTGCCACAATCTGAAAAAGAATGGGACTATACTCTGATTTTTAATTCCGCGGAATTCTGACGTTTCATAATGTTACCAGAGATAAAACAATTCCCACAAAAAAGATAAAAAATTCAAAACTTATGTAAATAAAAATCAGCTGCCGCATGTAGATATGACAAATGCCTGACAGACACTTCATGTTGATAATGTCATTCGACTTCAATTTTTGACTAAATATTTTCAATGTGCTTCTTTTGTTTTCTATTGCTGTTAGTGTGCACTTTCTAGTTTCCACTCTTAGCGATTTCTATTTTAGGGCGGAACAACTAATATTATTACGCGGCTTAGGGCTTTTTATGTTGACAGGGAATTAAAGTAGTTTGAAGTAAAATCAAACTTCGTAGATGTTAACCCTGTTGTCGCTACAAATAACTCATCTGTAAATGACAATGACAGCTGTCAGAATTCCACGGAATTAAAAATCAGAGTACGGTTACCTATAACTGATATCGTTTTGAAAGTGTTGAAGTCGAAATGGAGTTGGGCAGGGCATGTTTGTAGGACCACAGATGACCGATGCACTCGTTAGCTGCTGGCATGGAGGCGGCGTACCGGAAGGAGAAACTTTAAAGACAACAATCCCGTTGGTCCGACGACATCGCCAAGCTTGCGGGGGAAACGATCCAATGAACACACCTAATATTCCGCAGTCGAGTAAGACTCATATCAGTCGTAGAGGCCTAGTCGTTAACTATGTATCTGTATGTCTATGTTTGTCCTCCTAATGCTAAAACAATGGACGATCCCATTAGACTCATTAGGATACTGTCGCGCATGACAGAGCGTTTGCGTGTTACGTCACATCCGCCATAAAAATATGTTTGTTGTTTTACTCTAAACCTAGCTCTGGCCCCTGGCTCCGTCTATTTTTTATAATTCAATATTCGGTATTGGCCAAATATTCGAATTTGAGATTTGTATCTCATTCTGTCAACGTTTAAATATTCAAATTTTAGCTTTGTAACTGTCAGGTTTGTATTTCGTCTACGACCTATAGATACACCATCTTTTCTGTGGAATGGCAAAAAATGAAACTACGGCTGTCATCTTAGAACTTCATACAATTTGACAACAGGTTAGTGTTGTCAGTTCCTTAAACATAAAATACTTATGTAATTAATTATAATAAGAAAATTCTTTTCGGAAATTAATATAGAATCCGTAATTATTTCTTAGCATTAATGATGCCAAAAGCTATTAAAAGTGATGCCTGGAATAGAATTCTGAAAATAAAGACATTTTTTGCAGAATCAGGCTCCGATTATCTATATCTATACTAATAAATAAAATTGAAGTGTCTGTCTGTAATATCGAAATAACTACCTCATATTAAGCTCATATGGTTATTTGAACGATACTATAACCGAATCACACGTTTTTAAAATTTTTGTCTGTCTGTCTGTCTGTCTGTCTGTCTGTCTGTCTGTCTGTCTGTTTGAACGGGCTAATCTTTGGAACGGCTGAACCGATTTTGACGGGACTTTCACATACAAGTAGAGAATTAACCAGGGAGTAACATAGGCTACTTTTTTAACCGACTTTCAAAAAAGGAGGAGTTGTGTTTTTCTACCTATGTACACCGATATCTCCGAGATTTCTCAACCAATTTGAGTAATTTTTTTTTTAATCGATAGAGAAACATTGCGACACTATCCTACAAAAAATTTGGATTCCAACTCTTCAATCCTGATGCTGTAGGGGATCTGATCCCCAACACTAATGGGATTTAGGTGTCGAGGTATGCAACCTCTGTTAATTCGTGTGCGCTGGCCAATTACACCAGAAGAAAAGAGTTTGTCAATGAGAACATTTTAAGAATTCGAATTACGAAGCCGCAACCGAGAATTAGCTACGAGAACACACTTCAATTCTGTTCCTTGTACTGTGCATATACCTGATTAATCTCCTGTCCGGACCGGAGCCCTAAAATCCTTTTGGTCCATTTATTGTTGTATTGTTTATCACAAAATATACGGAGTTATTGTATTCAAGATGTAGCCACTTGTTTCATTTCCGCTACATATTGGTGATCCGACGTGATCATGATACACGGCTACGAATCCGACGTGATACGATTGTTTGGACCCACGGGCGATTTAATCCATGGAGACATAAATATTTGGAGATGTAACTAATTGGAGGAATTTTATTGGAATTATTTGGAGAACTTCATTACCTACGTACTTTGGAAGACGTGACTGAGGTTTTTCTTTTCCTTAACCAAGTGCCTCCGGAACATAACCAGTGCTAAAAAACATAAAAATCAAGAATTACGATAATTATTGCATTGGAAAATAATTATTTTTCGTTCACTGAAAAGAACGTTGTGATTGACATCTGACACGGTCAAAAAAAAAATTTATTTTTGAATTTTTGGAATTCGTGTAAAAAAATAGAAGAACGTAAAGACATTAAGTGTCAAAGTGTAAACAAGAAATTGTTTTATTATTTTGTAATTTTTATGTTGTAATATTTTAACCTTTTCTTTCAGTTATTTCAGCAATTTAAATTTTTACTATTTTAATTTTAATTTTTTAGTTATAAATTAAATTAACTATGGATCAAAGGTTAAAGAAATTAGAGGATGAGAATGCGGTTCTAATTGAAAAGATTAGAGAGCTAGCGGGAAAAGCTTTACCACTTGCGGAGGAAAATGTAACCCTCCGTGCTCAGTTGGCCAACGCAACCTCAACCCCTACGGAGTCAATTTGTAAGGTTGCAGCGAAACTCCCTCCTTTCTGGGTGGACCGCCCTGCAGTCTGGTTTGCTCAGGTCGAAGCTCAATTTGAGATTTCAGGGATCACCGTAGACCAAACGAAATTTAACTACGTTATTTCGAAGCTAGATTCTCGCGTAATCGGGGAAGTAGAAGATATTATTACTCAACCTCCCCCTACCGACCGTTTTGTGTATTTGAAGAAGGAACTGATCCGCCGTTTATCAACGTCTGAGGAACAGCGGGTCAGGCAATTAATTAGTGATGAGGTGCTAGGGGACCGAAAGCCGTCCCAGTTTCTTCGTCACTTGCGCTCGCTTGCTGGGCACATTCTTACTGATCAAAATATTTTAAGGCAGTTATGGATGCGTCGCATGCCCCAGCACCTGCAGGCTATATTGGCTGCACAGTCCGAAATATCTTTAGACAAGGTTGCTGAATTAGCAGACAGAATTCTAGAAGTTTCACCTAGCAATTTGACGCCGTCTGCCGCTGCAAGTTCGTCAGATTGTAGTGTGTCGGCACTTCAAAAACGTATTGACGAGTTGACTCAGCAGGTTGCTACTTTAAGCAAAAATAATAGCAATTGGCGAGGTAGGAGTAGGTCTAGGGGTCGCTTTTATGGTAATCGTTTCAAGTCAGTTTCTCCCCACAGATCGCGAGGCAATGGCGGTGAAGAGGTGTGTTGGTACCACCGGAAGTATTCTTCGCGCGCCACCAAGTGCGTGAAACCATGCTCTTATTCGGAGCAGGGAAACAGCAGCGACAATCAGTAGGGGCGATGCCTGATTGTCCCGCTGATAGTCGCCGGTTGTTTGTGACGGAAGCGAAGTCCAAGTTGCGTTTCTTAATTGACACGGGTTCTGATCTGTCTTGCTATCCAGTGACATGGATTGATCGACCACCTAAGGTAACTGAGTTTACCATGCGCGCCGCAAACGGCAGCGACATCAAAACATACGGTACGATTACCTTATTACTAGATTTAGGTCTTCGACGTGCCTTCAAATGGAACTTTATAATATGCGACGTAACTACCGCTATTATAGGGGCCGATTTCTTATCTTATTTTAATTTAATGCCAAATTGCAGGAGCGGCCGGTTGTTCGATAACACGACTGGTCTGTCCAACGTGGCGTCCGTGTCTTCAGAAGGACACGTTAGTGTAAAGTCTATTGACACTAAAAATGAAATACTATGTAAGTATCCTGCTATTTTAAGGCCACCAGGTCCTGTGCGCGAGATTAAACACAACACGGTGCACTACATCCGAACAACGGATGGTCCGCCGGTTGCTTGTCGCCCGCGCCGCCTGGGCCCACAGAAGTTAGCCATCGCAAAGAAGGAGTTCGCAAGTATGGTTGAATGCGGCTCCGCCAGACCTTCCGATAGTCCTTGGTCTTCAGCTTTGCATCTGGCTCCAAAAGGTGAATCTGATTGGCGTCCGTGCGGTGATTATCGCGCTTTAAACGCGCGTACGATTCCCGATAGGTATCCTGTGCGTCACATAGGCGATTTTAATCAAAATCTAATTGGTTCAACAGTTTTCAGCACGATCGACCTTGTAAAAGCCTATCAGCAGATTCCCGTAGCAAAGGACGACATTTGTAAGACTGCAATTATTACACCTTTTGGTTTATTTGAATTTCCATACATGACTTTCGGACTCCGTAATGCTGGTCAAACATTCCAGCGCTTCATTGACGAAGTCGTTCGGGGTCTTAATTTCTGTTTTGCTTACGTTGATGATATTTTAGTTTTTTCTAAAGATCCGCAACAACATGCGGAGCACTTAAATATTTTATTTAAACGCTTAGAACAATACGGCGTTGTTATAAATGAAAATAAATGCAATTTTAATGTTTCAGAAGTTCGATTTCTGGGTTACAAAATCAACGCCGCCGGCATAAGTCCGCCGGTTGAACGCATTAAGGATCTTCAGGAGTTTCCCTTGCCGAAGACGGTACAAGGTGTTCGAAGATTCCTTGGTATGGTGAACTTTTATCGTAAGTTTTTACCTGGTATAGCCCGGTACCAGGCCCCACTCATAGATGCTCTGTCGGTCATTCAAGGTAAAGGCGCTAAGCCGTTTACTTGGACGCCTGACTTAGAGCGTTCTTTTAACTCGTGTAAAGAGAGTTTAGCTAATGCTACTTTATTAGCTCACCCAGTCGCCGACGCTCGACTCGGGTTGTTTACCGACGCGTCTAATACGCATGTCGGCGCGTGTTTACAACAATTAGTTGATAAGGGGTGGCAACCAATCGCATTTTTTAGCAAAAAGCTAACTGCAAAGCAATCCGAATGGCCTGCTTATTACAGAGAGCTTCTGGCAGTCTATGAGAGCGTGCAACATTTCAAGCACATTCTGGAAGGTCAACATGCCACTATATTCAGTGATCATAGGCCACTCTTATTCGTTTTTACTCAACGGCGTGAAAAACTTCCGCCTGTACAGTTAAATCAAATAATATTTATTTCACAGTTCACTACGGACATTCAGCACGTCAAGGGTGCTGACAACCTGGTCGCTGATGCTTTCTCACGCGTAGAGAGCATCTCGCTAGAAGACCATCTCGCTGCACTGGCGCACTCACAAGCTTCAGATGAAGAGTTAAAGCGCCTGCGCAATGAAACATTCATGAAGTTGGACTTCATTACGGTACCTGGTACAACAATTAAGTTGGTATGTGATGTTTCTACGGGTAAACCCCGTCCGTACGTAACTCCACAGTTCAGGAGGAGCATTTTCGAAAAACTTCATAACCTCAGCCATCCAGGTATTCGTGCAACCGCTCGTTTAATTATGGATCGCTACGTATGGCCATCGATTCAACAAGATTGTCATATGTGGGCGCGAGCGTGTGAAGCGTGTCAACGTTCGAAAATTTCTCGTCACACAAATGCCCCGTTTACATCTTTCTCTTTGCCATCTGAGCGTTTTTCTGTAGTGCACGTAGACATTATAGGTCCTTTACCCTATTCCTCTGGCTATAAATATTGCCTCACAGCCATTGATCGTTTTACACGTTGGCCTGAAGCATTTCCAATGCCAGATATAACTGCGGAAACGTGTGCCAGAGTCTTCTTAGATGGCTGGGTGGCGAGATTTGGGTGCCCTTCTTCTATCATTTCAGACCGAGGTTCCCAGTTCAGTTCGCATCTCTTCGCGAAAATCGTTGAGTTGACTGGTGCGCAGCATCGCATGACGACAGCTTATCACCCGCAATGCAACGGTATGGTGGAGCGTTTTCACCGACAGCTCAAGGCAGCCATTGCGTGCCACGCAAATCCGCAATGGACCGAGGTATTACCATTGGTACTCCTAGGTATCAGGAGCGCATGGAAAGAAGACCTCGGTGCGTCAAGTGCTGAACTTGTTTTCGGAGAACCTTTGCGATTACCAGGTGCGTTTTTTAACCCGCCTGCTAACGATCGCGTTTCGGACCCGGCGTATTTTGCCGATAGACTTCGCGCGCATATGGCCGAGTTAGTTCCGACTCCTTCTTCGAAACATGGTAAAACAATTTTTTACATTCCGAAGGACTTAGCCTCTGCAGATCATGTTTTCTTGCGTCGAGGGGCAGCTAAAAAACCTTTTGAACAGCCATACACTGGCCCGTTCAAGGTATTAGAGCGTAATAAAAAATTTTTTAAACTTAGTATAAAAGGCAAACAAGTAAATGTAGCAATAGATCGCCTTAAGCCGGCTTATATTTTACAGCCTCATCAAGACGATTCGCCCTTGCAATCGTCCCGTCCTGCTGTCACTACTCGCTCCGGTCGTAGAGTTCGTTTTTGTATTCCCTATCAAGCAGCTTAATGATTAACAAATTATTAATTTTTCTTTTTTCTCTTTTTTTACTCCGTAGGGGGGTGATGTCGAGGTATGCAACCTCTGTTAATTCGTGTGCGCTGGCCAATTACACCAGAAGAAAAGAGTTTGTCAATGAGAACATTTTAAGAATTCGAATTACGAAGCCGCAACCGAGAATTAGCTACGAGAACACACTTCAATTCTGTTCCTTGTACTGTGCATATACCTGAGTAATCTCCTGTCCGGACCGGAGCCCTAAAATCCTTTTGGTCCATTTATTGTTGTATTGTTTATCACAAAATATACGGAGTTATTGTATTCAAGATGTAGCCACTTGTTTCATTTCCGCTACATAGGCACTATCGGTTATTTAAATTGATATTGGGGATACCAATTAAAGACTTTATGGTTGAATGACCTCGAGTAGGTACATGTCCAACTCCTCAACCCTGATGCTGTAAGGAATTGCATTCCGAAATCGTAAGGATCTCACGGAATTTTTCCGTTTTGTGGACGGGTTACTACTTACTACAGATAGGCTACTTTTTGTTCTGGAAAATCAAAGTTCCCACGAGATTTTTACAAACCACACGGGCGAAGCCGTGGGCATCATCTAGTTCCATAATAAAATCGAATAAATACAAGCGAGTATCTGCTGGTACAGTATTATCAAGTGCAACCGGTTTGAGAGCTGTTAAAACCCATTTAAAAACAGACTAAATTTATCATCAGTATACTTACGTAATATGTAAAATATACACATTAAAGTGACGATAATATATTAATGCGTCTTGGCGGGAGTGCATGTGATGCGATGAGTCGTAGTGAATTCCAGATTGGGATTACGAGTTGCGGGCGACTTCTTGTACCTCATACGTACTGTTATGGGATTTCCGTAAAGTCGAATAAACGATTGTATGGCAATATACTAAGGCGATACTAGCGACCTCCCTCAGTTCACAGATAGAATGGTCGCACTGTAGAGACGCGTGACGTACGGACGGACAAACTGACAGACAGCAGCGTGACGCTAACTGGGCTCCGTTTCGCCCTTTGGGTACAGTGTTACCCTCCCGCTTCCAGCACCCTCTTTCACCTGTCAATAATGTCCGGCACCCTCACTCACCTGTCGATGATGTACGGCACCCTCCCTCTCACTCACCTGTCAACCATGTGAGGCACCCTCACTCTCAATCACCTGTCAATAATGTCCGGCACCCTCACTCACCTGTCGATGATGTGCGGCACCCTCACTCTCAATCACCTGTCAACCATGTGAGGCACCCTCACCCTCACTCTCACTCTCACTCACCTGTCAACGATGTGAGGCTCCCTCACTCACCTGTCAATGATATGCGGCAGCACGGTGGACACGTAGTGACTGAACTCCGGGCCCATGCGCTCCGCCAGCGCACCTATCACCTCCAGACCGCTCTGTGCCACCTGTAGAGCAGTTATAATACGTATTACACACACGTATGCAACACTAAGCCCGTCAACCCGCATTGGAGCAGCGTGGCGGGTCTAAGCTCTAAATCCCTCTCTCCTATGAGAGAGGAGGCCTGTGCGCAGCAGTGGGACGTTAAAAGGCTGTAGTGGTGGTGGTGGTGGATGCAATACTAGCTGTTCCGGGCATGCATTACAATGCCGCGCATAGTATGGTTTGGCAATGCATAAAGCACGAGCAAACAAAAATTTATTTTATATAGCTTTTTTTTTTGGCCAGAAACCTTCACGGATGTATGTAGAAAAATTCCCCAAAGTTTCATTATAATCGGATGAATAGTTTAGTAGTACATAGACAAACATTGATTTTTATTTATAACTATGTAGTATACATAGAAGTTTACAGCCAGACTGGGTAATTGTTACTTACACAATCTCATAACTAAACTAAATTGGCAAGTCTAAAGAAATTGTTGTGGGTTCTTCTCAGACTAGGGTGCGTTTGGAATCCTCGTAGTTTTAGTTAGTTTGGGTCTCCTACAAGTATAATAATTATCACCACTACCTCACTTTTATGCACTTGAAAAATTAATGTTCAAAAAGTATACAGTGTACAGCACCAGTTCTCAATTTTGTTGGTTCAATGAATAAACATCATTCTAGTTTTACTTAAAAAAACACTATACTTCACTTGCACCCACAAAAAAAGCCTCAAAGTTCTCAGAAGATGGCCGATTCAAATAAAATTCGCAAAAAACAAAAAAAATGCTACAGTATCATAATATCGTCCGCACCGCACAGTTGAACACAGAGATGAGACGCAGCCACCCGCCCACGCGCCGAGATGATGGCGGGCTTATTCTAACAATATCTTAGTGTTTTATCTTTAGCCGTAGGCTGAGATCTACAAAGCGTACTCTGACTTTACTCTGACGTGAGACAGAGTTGAAACGAAACAAAATGTCACGTTTTAAGCTCTATAGATCCCAGCATTATTCTTTTATAAATGTACATAAATTTACACTGTAGTGTTCTCAGAATAGTAGTAGAAAAACCTTAGGGACGTCTTCTAATACTCATTCTTTCTCTAAAATAACACCCTGATAGGGTGCACCCCCAAAAAATTAAAAATAAATAAAACCGGTCAAGTGCGAGTCAGACTCGCGCACCGAGGGTTCTGTACTCCTGAAGTATAAGTACAATCTGTTTTTCATTAGTTTGTCTTAGAAGGTAAGGTGCTAATTAAGCTAGGCCTCTAAATTGTATGAGCGCTCATACAACTCAGAGGTCTATCTTAATTGGCTTAACTATGTATGTATGTATAAATTTCAACTTGCTAGGTCCACCCATTTCTGAGAAAATCGGTAGTGACACACGGACAGACGGACAGACGAATAAGAAAGTGATCTTATAAGGGTTCCTATTTTTACCTTTTGAAGTACGGAACCCTAAAAATTGAGCAATATTTTTTTTATTCAGAAGTATTATTTATTGACCGAGTTATTTTAACTTTGTACCTACATTATTTTTACGTATCTAACGATGGAGAATGATGTATCTAATCAAATAAAACCGTTTGAGTACGTGGCTTAAAAGAAAACAAAACCAAGAGAATCTTTCACAATGCGCAAAATGAATAAATTCAACCCTTTCGTAATAATGGTAAGATCTCAAAAACGACTCAAATTAATGAAACGAAATGTATGAAAACGAATATCAGAATAAGTCCGCACGCGCGATGATGCGTATAGAAGCGATGCTAATCAGAGTGTATATGATGCACGGTTAAACTGTACCGAACAACGATATAATATGCGAACCGACTGCGTAGAAGATGCTAAATCTCTTAAATAACTCGTAATTTTAAATTGGGATAGGCTAACCAAAACCCTTGACTGCGATCTACTGACCGGATGGATCCCTTGATAGCGAATACCTACTGAAGTATTTGTCTGTGATCATCTATCCCTATCATTTGACTGTGATCGCCTAGTTTCATTTTTTGACTGTGGTCGTCTAACCCCATCTTTTTACTGTGATCGTCGAGCCCTATCTTTTGAATGCGATCGTCTAGCCCAGAGGTTCCCAAACTTTTTTTCTCATAGACCACTTTCAAAATTTAGCTAGTTGCGGTGGACCCCCTGCAGCTACATTTCTACCATATTCCCAAAACTCGACAAAAAATGTGAAGATTAGATCTTACTATTGAAATTTGCGTTGCGGCTGAGTTCGAACCACGAATTAATAGTTTTCGAAAAAACCTGAAAATTGATTGGTTAATTGATTGTGCTGTAAGTGGATGTCAAAAAAGTAAAGTTCGGTAAAGTAAAGTTAAGTACTGAATATGGAATATGCAAGTTTTTACAAGTAACAGTCGCTGAGCTTCTTAAAAGATTATCTGCTACATTGTTAGGTGAAGTTAAGCCAACATTTTAGTTCTTTACTATCGAAAGCAGATACATTTTCGTGGACCCCCCCTTACGAATTGTGAACCCCCATTTTATTGTTACGTTAACATAGACCCCCGTTGAATCTCCCATGGACCCTTGGGGGTCCACCTGGACCACTGGGAACTGCTGGTCTAGCCCCATCTTTTTACTGTGATCGTCTAGACTCTAGACTTTAGCCCCATCTTTTTACTGTGATCGTCTAGACTCTAGACTTTAGCCCCATCTTTTTACTGTGATCGCCTAGTTTCATCTTTTAACTGTGATTGTCTAGCACCATCTTTTTATTGTGATCACCTACTGACTGTGATTGCCTATTGACTGTGATAACCTAGTTCCATCTTTTGACTGTGGTCATGATAAAACATTTTGAAACATTCAATTTTGCACTGTATGTCAATAGATTAAGTGCTCTGCGCTGCGTTTGGTGTGAGCTGGTTGACATGGGTCCTACTGGCGTCATACCTTGAAGTTCCCCCCATTGAGCCAAGCGATGAGCGCGTCGAGCAGCGGCGCCACGGTCTCGTGCGTCAGCTCCTCCCTGCGCACCAGCGCGGCGAGCCTCTCGCCCAGCTGCTGCCGCAGGCGGGGGTCCGGTCGCACCAGCAGCGGTAGAGCCGCCTCTAGGGTGGCCGGATTCGGGTAGTGCGCCATCTGTGTGGAAAATAATCTTGTGTAGTTCGCGAACGAACTAGTTCCTAAGACCGCTCCTTTATGTGAACTAGTGTTGTTACGAATATTCGCATCCGCATCCGTAAATGCGGAATATTCGCATTAATTCAGACATCTGCATCCGCATTCACGTCCGCATCAATCAATGCGGAGTTTTTACGGATGCAGATTCACACCAACAAAGATTTTTTATTATGAAACTTGAAGCTTTAAATTTTGTTGTGTCATAAGTAAAATAAACTTGTGTGATTTTATTCTAGAAATATGATTACATAAATAAAAAGTTAATTTTAAATTAATTTCCATTTATTTATGCACTTAAAATTTAAATAATTGTATTTTTTTAATCCCAAAATCCGCATCCGCATCAAATCCGCATCCGCGGATGTGAACTTCTAATAATCCGCATCCGCATCTGCATCCGCGGATGTCTAAATTTTTGCATCCGTAACAACCCTGATGTGAACTACGCAACCTAGTTACCAGATTAGTTCGTTAAAAAAGCGAGCAAAGAGTACTTGGCAGCGAGAGTGAGCGAGAGCGCGGCATCATCCGAGCTACTGCATGATGACTTATTGCGCATACTACACATCGTTCGTTTAGTTACTCGGTCAAAATTAAAATATTTTTATTTTTTTATCTAATTTTATACATGAAATAAAAATCATATAAAAATTTGAATTCTACAAGTTCAATGTTATTTAAAATTATTTAATTACAAGTTAAACATAACAA
The DNA here is from genome assembly GCA_920104075.1 of Melanargia galathea. Classification (NCBI taxonomy): domain Eukaryota; kingdom Metazoa; phylum Arthropoda; class Insecta; order Lepidoptera; family Nymphalidae; genus Melanargia; species Melanargia galathea. The sequence goes on from OV049868.1 coordinate 21,852,217, forward strand.
GATAGCTATATTATTGAAAGAACGCGTGCAGGAGCAAGTGACAAAGTGAGCGAAAGATCTACCTTTCTCTGGTTCAAAACCGTAGCTGGTGAACTAAAAGAGCGACCTAGTTCACTAAGGAACTGGGAACTAAACTGAGAGCTCCCTGTCGAGAACTACTATGTACAAGACTAGTAGAAAACAGGGTCTTTATTGACGGACTGCATTTGGGCTCGACTCAAACTCCAACTGCAAATTGGGAACTAAACTTTGAACAGCGCTTTGATTTAGCACAGGAATAAGCTCCTTTTGTATCATCACAACCTGTTGAGTGTACCTTCTTGTATTAACAGAGGTTAGTGCACTTTTTTTTTTAACCATCTACAAGTTAGCCCTTGACTGCGATCTCACCCGATGTTAAGTGACTGCAGCCTAAGATGGAAGCGGGCTAACCTGGAAGGGGTATGCCGTATGGCAGTCTTTATAAAACCCGATCATCTTCTACGCGGCATCGTACCGGAACGCTTAATCGCTTGGCGGCACGTCTTTGCCGGTAGTCACGGCTCAAACCGCCCACCAGACCAGAGATAATTTAGCAATTATAAATTACAAAATTGCCCCTACCGGGAGTCGAACCCGAGACCTCCCGCAGGACTCACCACTGCGCCAGGGAGGTAATGAAATTAAAAATATTAATTAAAAAAAATTATCATTAAAATTTTTGAAAAAATCACTCACCGTTTACCAAATCAGCTTGTCCGTGGTAAAATCCAAAATATCCTTACACGATACGCAAACTGTCCACACCCATGTAAAAATCATTGCACTCGCTGCGAAGGCGGCCACTTTCCACTCACGAAGTTGACATTTAGTGTTATAGAACTACACATACAGCACTGCACTAAACAACACTAAAACTGCACCAAAGAGTAGCACTAAACAGTTTTTTTTCTAGATCACGGCGCGTCGTTGTGAGAAGTCATGTTTTTCAGGAGTGCTGCAACAATTAATAGAAAAATTAAAAAAAAAAAACAAAAAAACAAATAGACTTCAATATTTTTAAAAATATATTATTATAGAGGGAAATCATTTTCCGGGCAGGAAAGTGATAACTTAATGTACGTTGGCTTTCAGTAAAAAATACATATTTCAGAAATTCCCAAACTTCCACACCCAAGGAGGTTAGATGTATTTTTTTTTAAACTTAAATTTACGTGAACTAAGTCGTTTAAACGAGCTAGTGGGCATCAGCTAGTTATGTACATACGAGTATGTTGTGGGCTCTTCTCAGACCAGGGCCCGTTCGGAACCCTTGCAATTTAAAAAAAAATTCAATAAATATTACTATTTTTTGACTTTGTCTATATACAGAACAGTCTTTCGTAGTCATAGAGCGACAAACCGCCAGGTGTGAAATTGTCCTAAGCGAATTTATCAATCAAGCGCCTACAAACCGCTAAGGCGACCTTGACATGAGGTCAATTTTGTTTACGAGCTCCCAGATAACAGCACATGACATCATTTTGTCCTTAGACGAGTCAATTCTAACCAATCGTGACATACTTTCCTTAGAATTTGTGATAGAACTAACAATCGCCTGCGACCTCCACCGCTTGGGTTTATCCAATTGGAAATATATTATTAAACTAGCTGACCCCCGCGACTTCGTTCGCGTGTTTATAGGTTTTATATAGGATCGGATCGGATCCCATAAATCTTTTATGTACCTAAACTAAATGAAGCCTAAGTAACTCCTTATAACATCACCTATCTGCCATTGAAAGTTCCGTCAAAATCGATCCAGCCATTTTGGAGATAAGCTGGAACAAATAGACAGGCCGACAAACATAAATTTAAACGCATGCCAGTTTAAAATAAGCCGTACGTACAAAAATCCGGGTCCCAAGTTATTTGAACCAAATAAATGTCTGTCATTTTTGAACTAAAAAACCTACGACCTTGAAATATTTACGGAACAATAATTAAAGTACTACCTTTCTAACAAAAAAAGAATGAGTTAAATCGAACTACGCGTTAATGAATTACAGCTAAATGCATGTTTTAACTTTCTTCCCCTCTCCCATAGGAACCATGTTGAATTTCGGGATAAAAAGTATTCTATGTCCTACCTCGGAGTATAAACTCAAATCGTACCAAGTTTCATTGAAATCCATTCAGTAGTTTCGGCGTGATGCGCGGCCAAGGTACAGACAGACAGACAAAAATGAAAAAAAAATGCAGTTTTGGCTTCAGTATCGATTATAGAGTGCCCTCCAATAAAAATTTTCAAAATATCTTCAATGTACAGAATTGGATCTGTTACAGTTTTATTATATTATAGACTAGCTGATCCCCGCAACTTCGTTCGCGTAGATATAGGTTTTTTAGGATCGGATCGGATCCCATAATTCTTTTATACAGTACCTAAACTAAATGTAGCCTAAGTTACTCCTTATAACATCACCTATCTGCCATTGAAAGTTCCGTCAAAATCGATCCAGCCGTTTCGGAAATTAGGTGGAACAAACAGACAGATCGACAAACATAAATTTAAACGCACACCAGTTTAAAATAAGCCGTACGTTCAAAGATCCGGGTCCCAAGTTATTTGAACCCAATAAATGTCTGTCATTTCTGAACTAAAAAACCTACGACCTTGAAATATTTACGGAACAATACTTGAAGTACTACCTTTCTAACAAAAAAAGAATGAGTTAAATCGAACTACGCGTTAATGAATTACAGCTAAATATACGTTTTAAATTTCTTCCCCTCTCCCAAGGGAACCGTGCTGAATTTCGGGATAAAAAGTATCCTATGTCCTACCTCGGAGTATAAACTCAAATCGTATCAAGTTTCATTCGAATCCGTTCAGTAGTTTCGGCGTGATGCGCGGCCAAGATACAGACAGACAGACAGACAGACAGACAGACAGACAGACAGACAGACAGACAAACAGACAGACAGACAAAAATGTAACAAATTGCAGTTTTGGCTTCAGTATCGATTATAGAGTGCCCTCCAATAAAAATTTTCAAAATATCTTCAATGTACAGAATTGGATCTGTTACAGTTTTATTATATTACTAGCTGACCCCCGCGACTTCGTTCGCGTGTTTATAGGTTTTATATAGGATCGGATAGGATCCCATAATTATTTTATGTACCAAAACTAATTGTAGCCTGTTACTCCTTATAACATTGAAAGTTCCATTAAAATCGATCCAGCCGTTTCGGAGATTAGCTGGAACAAATAGACAGACCGACAAACATAAATTTAAACGCACACCAGTTTAAAATAAGCCGTACGTTCAAAGATCCGCTTCCCAAGTTATTTGAACCCCATACTGAGGGTAGGTTAATGTCTGTCATTTCTGAACTACAAAACCTATGACCTTGAAATATTTACGGGACAATACTTAAAGTACTACCTTTCTAACAAAAAAAGAATAAGTTAAATCGAACAACGCGTTAATGAATTATAGCTAAATACACGTTTTAACTTTCTTCCCCTCTCCCAAGGGAACCGTGCTGAATTTCGGGATAAAAAGTATCCTATGTCCTACCTCAAAGTATAAACTCAAATCGTACCAAGTTTCATTCGAATCCGTTCAGTAGTTTCAGCGTGATGCGCGGCCAAGATACAGACGGACAGACAGACAGACAGACAGACAAAAATGAAAAAAATTGCAGTTTTGGCTTCAGTATCGATTATATTATAGTGCCCTCCAATAAAAATTTTCAAAATATCTTCAATGTACAGAATTGGATCTGTTACAGTTTTATTATATTATAGAAGATAGAAGACTAGCTTTTACCCGCGGCTTCGTCCGCGTGAATTCCGGTTTTTCACAAATCCCGAGGGAATCGCAGATTTCCCCTGAAAAGCAAATAGTTCCCACAGGATTTTAAAAAACCTAAATCCACACTGAGAAAGTTGCAAGCATCATCTAGTTATTACAAGCCCAAAAACCAAAAAGATATTCACCACATATTATGACCAAAATGAGAGAAATCTTTCATATTTCTAAAGACATGATAATAACTGTGGGAAAACACCTTACTGGCTCAGAGTCAGATACTGTGTGAATGAACTTTCACTTTAAATTGATTGATGATTAGTCTCTACTAACTACTTTACTACAGAAGTTCTCCAATGTCTAGTTTATATCTGTAACCAAATTTTATCAAAACCGGTTCAGCTGTTTAGGCGTGAAAGCGTAACAGACAGACAGTTACTTTCACATTTATAATAGACTAGCGGTCCACCCCAGCTTCGCCCGTGGTACATAATATATAGCCTATAGCACTCAGGGATCACTACATATCCAACGGTGAAAGAATTTTTGAAATCGGTCCAGTAGTTTCCGAGATTAGCGTGTTCAAACAAACAAACTCTTCCTCTTTATTATGTTAGTTATAGATAATATAAGTAGTATAATAAAACTTATTGATTTTTTAGGGTTCCGTACCCAAAGGGTAAAAACGGAGCCCTATTAATGTCACTCGGCTGTCTGTCTGTCTGTCTGTCTGTCTGTCTGTCTGTCTGTCCGTCTGTCCGCCGGTCACAGGTCTCTAGCTCGCAGACGAAATGAGTTACAAACCTGAAATTTTGGTATTTGGTGTATAACGTTGACCCAAAATCAAATATTGAATTAAAAATTGAATTGAATTATTTTTCAGGGGGGCTCCCATACATGAGAAAGGAGCCGGAAAAAAAATTTTTTTTCTTACCCTAGCTTGTGGGGTATCATTGTTTAGAGCTCATTGAGTAGAGTACGAATATATATTTTTTTAATTTTTTGCTTAAAAAGTAAGGAAATGGGGGGTCATCAAAATTGTCAATTTTAGACCATTTTTGTGACGGGGGCTATCTAAAAAACTAAACTAGTTAGGAATATGATATTTCGGTATATTATGTACTATATGCTCTATTTGTACAACAAATACTGAAAACAACGATTCATAAAATAGTTTATAAGCTGAGACCAAAACAAACGAACTTATTTTGCGTTTTTCTTTCACGGTTTCTTGCGATGTCTAACTCGGAAATTAAATATTTCTTAGACCCAAAATATTATATTGTTCATAATAGGCTATTTGACTAATTTTTGGAATTTGTTTTAAATTATTCTTTATTACTTATTAAAACATACTACATTGATATTTTTCGCAATATCTACAGTATTAAGAATTAAATCAATGATAAAGTTTAAGTTTTGAAAACCCCACCAAAAACAACATTTCTGATCACATGATACGCGTGACGTCACAAATCGCTATGCAAGTCACTTCTCTCGCTCGCTCCTTTTCGGAACTCGGTGCGTGCGACAGAGACGCTACGCAAGGCGACTGCTATATCGTAATGTTCTAAATTGTTATACCTACTCATTTTAATATCAATCTTATTCTTTCAAGTTTAAAGTTTAGTTTCGGTTGACTTGATAAACTTCAATTATAACAACCAAGTCAAGGCAATATCTATTGACGTCACAAACAATCCCAGAGCGTTCACGTTCCTGATAAAATTTCAAAAATTATTATGTTTTATTTCGTGCAAAATATCGCGTAAAATTACATAGTTTAGTTTGATTGAGTGAAATATGTCTTTTTTAGGCTATTATCTGATAAGATGACCACAATCAATAGTATATTTTCAATGTTGTCAAATACCCTATTATGTACGGAACCCTGAAAGAGCGAGGCCCGACTCGCACTTGGCTGATTTTTTCATTTTATTTGTCAAGTTCGAGCTGGACTCTTGCATAAAGGGTTAACCATTACTGCACATTTTGTAGTACATTACAAGATTGATGCCATAGCAACACCAAGGCAACTAAAAACAATGCACTAAAATGGTAGTGCCTGTTCAATGAACCAAATTCAAAACTTGTATATTACAATTCTTCTGTAGTCTTATCCCACCATACATTGTTTTATCTCAAAGGGTTCAGGCAGCGTTTTCGACAAAGACTCCCTATAATGGGTGGCAGACCATATTATGCCTACATATTTTATCTGTTGTAGGGTTGCATCAGCTCAATCAAGTTATTACATTACTTTGTTTCATCTCAAAGGGATTTTGATGTAAACACCCAGGCGGCTTCACTTTTTCCGACATTTTCAACAATTGTTGCTATATTTCAACCAATTTACGCAAAACCGTAACAAATTATACACCTAAACCTTCCTCAGGAATCACTCTATCTATTGGTGAAAATTGCATGAAAATCCTTTCAAGTTTTGAGTTTATTGCAAACAGACAGACAGACAACTGGCAACTTTGTTATGTAGTGATTAATAGTATGTATTAGATTCTAATTTATGGCACATTGTAACTTGCAGACTTATAAATTTTATTGTAACATGTACCATGTGGCATGTGCCTATTTACAATCGAGCAATAAAAATCTGTTCTATTCTTAGGTAGAGCTGAAACAAGTTATGTTAAAAAATTGCTATTGTTTTGAGGTTTTTTGCATGTAGTAGGGGAGGCCAAGACAGGATTTTTGGATTTACTCGAGCGCATCAGATTAAGATATGCGAGGCATCTTACATCCTGCTGAGTACCCTCTACTATAATTATATAAGCCCTTTATATAGAGCCACGCGCAAAATAAAAAAAAATGATGGACAGAAATACTCAGAAAGGAAAGATTAAGATATGGTGGGTTAATTACAAGCTAAGAAAAGTATATTTAGAAAATCAGACTATTTAAACGTAATGTGCGAGAGTGGGAGTGTTAAAAAAAAAGCTGCAAAAAAAAAGTCATCTTGACCTTCTCGAATCTCGAGGGTGGTTAAATTTTTTTCTATGATGAAATGATGCAAAAATAACAAAAAAATATAATCAGTCGATTTCCACAAGCCAAAGTTATAAAAATCGTCTATTGAAGATGCGAGCGTGCAGCTAGAAGCTTTCCCCACCACTGAATTGGAAAACCTTATATAACCTTTTATTCTTCCTATCAACTAATCTACAAAATGTAATAGGTCCTGACGACGCTCGAGTAAATCCACATTGAGCATCCTCGGCTCCCCTACCAATGGGAATGCTCTTTGGTTAAAATTTTTTTTTTTAATTTTTATTATTTACCATAACAGAAGCCATAGTAACATATTTTGTGGTCAACTGCTACTTATTATGAAGCTACCTATAACAAACAGATGTGACAAACTGACAGATAGCAGAACCTCAGCAAGTTCTTAAATTGCTGTTCCAAAAGTGTACAGTGTACCAATTTTGAATAAAGTTTATTTAACTTTGACTTAGTAATAGGGTCCTGTTTGGCCCACTTTGAGTACAGAACCTAACTTAACCTAAAAATTTTATTTGTTTTTTTTTTTTTTGTTTGATATCTCAGGCACTATTCATAATAAAAAAGCTTGTCTTAAAAAAAGTTTTTTCCACTTTGAATTTATTCCCATTTAGGTCTCCAAGTCAAACACCTAGAAGCCTCAAAAACTGCAAGAAATTAGCACTAGCTAGTTCAGTAACATTATCTTACAAGACATAATTACTACCATTGTAAGTGCAGTTTTGACGTAACTGTATTGAAAAAAATTAAACTAAATACTTTGATTTAACTTGAAGAAGATTCAAACATGCATCCCTGATGTATACTCTCTGACCTGGTGGGTTATTCTGTAACTTAGTTACTAACTGAGAATAGTTGCCAACGAATTAGTTCGATATACATTGCTGTTTTAATGTGTGAAATGAAATCACTGTTTATATTGCACACAGTAAAGCACCAATGATAGCCAATGATAGCCAATGATAGCAAGCTGTGATAGCCTAGTGGTTAGGACGACCAACTTCTAATCGGAGGTTGTGGGTTTGATCCCGGGCACGCACCTCTAACTTTTCGGAGTTATGTGCATTTTAAGTATTTAAATATCACTTGCTTTAACGGTGAAGGAAAACATCGTGAGGAAACCTGCATGCCTGAGAGTTCTCCATAACGTTCTCAAAGGTGTGTGAAGTCTGCCAATCCGCTTGGCCAGCTTGGTAGACTATGGCCAAAACCCTTCTCACTCTGAGAGGAGACCCGTGCTCTGTAGTGAGCCGGTAATGGGTTGATCATGATGATGATGATGAAAGCACCAATGTATATCGAAGTAATTCGTTGGTAACTATTTTCAGTTGCTAACTAAGTTAGAGAATAGCCCCACATGTCATTGCTCAAATCATATTCATAACCTATCTGTTATGAATATGATTTATATCTGTAACTGTTTACAGCAAGCGAACAAATATGGTTCTAAGAATTTGGCCAATTATATTATTGAATAATTATTATGGTACAATCAGACATCACACCTACATCAGTTATAAAATTTTAATAATGGTTCATTATCTTTAAAAGTTATTGTTTTGTCATACTATTTTTTAACTGACTTCAATAAGAGAACGATTCAACACATATGTATGAATTATTATTGGAACCACAATATATTCACATAATATGATAATCTCTGAGTTCAAACAAATGTACAAAATTTTGTAGGTGTAGTATGTTTGTCCACTTTCTCTAAAATTGTTTCATACTGCACACATACTGTTTAGGTACATGTAGATACACAATTTTCTTTAATCAGATTGCAGTGCATACTCCAAAGTAAAAAAAATTAAGGTTCCATATTCAGAGGGTGTTGCTCAGGCGCTACCATTTTAGCTCGCTATTCATCACTTTGATGTTGTTACTGCATTTATCTTGTTATTTGCTAGAAGAATTTATATATGTGGTGGTAAAGAACCCTTTGTGCTATAGTCCGACTCACACTTACCAGGTTCTGTTATTTAATTAAGATTTAAAATTAAAGGTAAACATACTTATAAAATGTAACCTACATAGGGACATGTTCCCTAAAGCTAAATGTCAAATATAGTGCCTGTTTGTTTGTGTATTGTGTAGTTTCAAGATAATACTTGCGTCCATCTAAGTTTGCAATAATGAAATTGAAATTTAAATATTGATTTTCGAAATTTCTTTTTGTTGGCAGTTGTGTCAATTGCTAACTGCATTCACAGCCAACACACAGTTAAACTACCTGGACACAAAGTAAGCTTGGAATTACTGAACACAACTGTTGGTTTGAATTCATTTCATGGAAAATTGCTGCTCTAATAATATGACAACTCACTGGTTTTATGATTCAAAATAGCTTGTTATGGTCTTGGCTTGAATAGAACATTTTGTGTTTAGATTTCACACAATTTTTGAATACCAATACCAACTGGGACTGCTGTTGATTCTTACAAACAGAAAGAGAAAACATCACGTCTATTGTGACTTTCTAAAGGACCTGTGCACTGTTTATATCACATCTAGCTATCATGATGTCATCCAATGAAGAATGAATTGAAAAAATACATACCTGCATGAATTTTAAAACGTCCACTCCCCGTTTACCAATATATTGTAAACAGGTTACTTTCTATATCAAATCGAGGATTAGGGGTAAGGTGACCGTATTTCGGAACAATTTGTAACTTTTTGGGCGTAAAAAAGATGTTGCAGCAACTTTTTTATATGGACTGACATTTGATGAATAGCTCTCGACAAAGCACAGTCAATTATCAAAAATAGCGAATTCAATCCGCGATACAATCAAAATGAAGTACATATATAGAAAATATCTTACGTGCATACGTTGCCGAATAATCCAATTCACAGAGATTACACACAAAGCGTAGATTCGGATGGCAAAACCCGGATTGCCATTTAGAGAAATGACCTTTTCCGCAACGACACAGCACCTTGCACTTGCACTTTTTGACTTTGTTTAGTGATAAATTAAAACGAAAAACACAGCAGGCAACATAAAATGGGGTTTCGTAAAGAAAATCTCACCGTTTCAAAATCACACGGAAAATATTCGGTAGGTATACGCGCATGCCCAACAAAAATTTACATCACGTGACCTGTCATGGCGTCATAACTCATAGAGGATCAGGGTGACCACATTCAATTTGGAAAATCTACTTCAACAACTTTTAAAATCTATATACCAAAATCTAGCAGAACATAATTCATAAACTGACACAGATCTATTTTCTTAGTTCCACGTTTCCACAATCTGATCACAGGGCTACTTATGGATGAGTAAATTGAAAATTCTAGAAAATAGTAGTTCATATTACTCGGTTCAAAATTTTGGGAAAATATCCCAAATTCTACTAAAAACAACCAAACAATTTTTCACTATCAATGCCAATTCCAAAACGCCTAAAATTTACCAAATTAGTAGAAATCTACCACATGTGGTTATATTGTCACACTGTAGAGAATATTTTTAATCTTCTGAATAGGCAATGGTCAAAATTTATTCAGCCTATAATAAAAGAGTTTAGGTAGGTACTTTAAATTAATAACTATTTATTGATAAAATTCATACCAATATTTTAAACGCGAAAGTAAGTGCCAAAATCCACTTGCGTGGCTTCTATTTTGTACGTCTGTGGGCTAGTCGCACGCGGCCAGTCGTGGTTAATGTTGCGTGCGATTTTATTTTCTAAGTAAACTCTATGTAAAACCGACGTACAAAATCCAATTTTGTGCCAAGAGTTTACATATAATATTATTATAGAGAAAATAAAAACGTGCGTGACGACCCGCGGCTGGCCCCACGCGATTATACTTACTTGGGACATTACAAACGTGCGAACTAAGCCATAAATCATTTTTATCGAACTTCTCGCTCTCACTTACAGGCCTTATGGAACTGAAACCTGATTCTGTGGTGTTGTGTGTAACAATAATAAAGGATTTGTCGATAGTCGATAACAGGTTAAAAAGAGAGAGAGCCCTTTGATTAAAATTACAAACTTTCGTCCCCTATTTAACCCCTTTAGGGGTAGAATTTCCAAATATCCTTTCTTAATGTGCATCTAAATCATAAAAGGAAGCTACTGTGAAAATTTCAAGTTCCTAGCTTTCAGTTGTTTAGGTTGTGCGTTGATGATCAGTCAGTCAGGACAAGCTTCTTGAAGCTAGAAACTTGAAATTTTCACAGTAGCTTCATTAATATATATATAGCTGCTCGTGCTGATTCATTGACTGACTCACTGATTGATCACCCCTCCTGTAAAATTTTGTATGAAAAATTTTTTTTTCAATAATGGTTTCGTATAGAGGACAAAAATTCATTCGTAACAAAAATATGGAGAGAGCTGATGATTGAGGATTTCAAAGACGAGCGATGGGCACGCTTAAGGTATTGAAGATAGGTGGGGGGTGCTCGAGCAAATGTCACTCGAAACGTCATCCAATTGGCTGTCAGTTGAAAAAAAATTCAAAATGGCGAAAAAAAGATGGCCGTCATACAAATTTCGTCGGTGTCCATCTCGGAGGGTATAAAAGATGGAAGAGTGGTTTCTTCGCAAAAGATGATGAGGATCCAAAGGTCTACTTGACGAATTGAAAAAAAATTCAAAATGGCGGAATTTATTTTTCCATAGGAAATGTATGGCGAATATTGTAGAGACTACAAGTTGTAAACTATGCAAGGCTTTACCGCAGTTCTTTGAAGAACTCTCAAAGAAAAATATGGGAAGACATGATGATTGAGGGTTTGGAAGATGGATGAGGAGCCCGGGAAGGGTATTGTAGATAGATGGGAGGTGCTCAAACAAAAATTACTCAAAACCTCATCCAATTGGCACTGAGCGGAAAAAAAACAAAATGGGGAATTCAAGATGGCGGCTATACAAATTTCGTCGGTGTCTATCTCACCAAGTATAAAAGATGGAAGAGTGGTTTCTTGGCAAAAGATTATTAATACCTAAAGATCTACAGTTTGATGAACAGAAAAAAATCAAGATGGCGGAATTTATTTCTTTCACACAAAATATATGGCGAATATTGAAGAGACTATAAGTTGGGAAACTATACAAGACTTTGATACGGTTCCTTTTCAAAATTTGTTTTTATGGAAGAACTCTCCTTCTGGCAAATGATTCGGAGAAAAAAATTTGGAGTGATGATGATCGAGGGTTTGGAAGATAGATGAGGAGCACGGCCAGGGTTAAAGATGCTGAAAATGATAGAAGAAGGTGCTAAAACAAAAATAATACTGAAATCCCCGCGGTCCGCTTTAGCGGGCCGCGCAGCCAAGCGCCCTACTAGTTAATATATATATAGCTGCTCGTGCTGATTCATTGACTGACTCACTGATTGATCACCCCTCCTGTAAAATTTTGTATGAAAATTTTTTTTTTCACAAATGGTTTCATATAGAGGACAAAAATTCATTCGGAACAAAAATATGGAGAGACCTGATGATTGAGGATTTCGAAGACTGGTGAAGAGCACGCTTAAGATATTGAAGATAGGTGGAGGGTGCTCGAACAAATGTCACTCGAAACGTCATCCAATTGGCAGTGAGCTGAAAAAAAATTCAAAATGGCGAAAAAAAGATGGCCGCCACACAAATTTCGTCGGTGTCCATCTCGGAGGGTATAAAAGATGGAAGAGTGGTTTCTTCGCAAAAGATGATCAGGATCCAAAGGTCTACTTGATGAATTGAAAAAAAAAATCAAAATGGCGGAATTTATTTTTCCATAGAAAATGTATGGCGAATATTGAAGAGACTACAAGTTGTAAACTATGCAAGGCTTTGATGCGATTCTTTGGAGAACTCTCAAAGAAAAATATGGAAAGACATGATGATTGAGGGTTTGGAAGATGGATGAGGAGCCCGGGCAGGGTATGTTAGATAGATGGGAGGTGCTCAAACAAAAATTACTCAAAACCTCATCCAATTGGCACTGAGCTGAAAAAAAAACAAAATGGCGGATTCAAGATGGCGGCTATACAAATTTCGTCAGAGTCTATCTCACCAAGCATAAAAGATGGAAGAGTGGTTTCTGGGAAAAAGATGATCAAGACCTAAAAGTCTACTTGATGAACAGAAAAAAACAAGATGGCGGAATTTATTTTTCTACACAAAAAAAATTTATTGATGGAAAAATACGGAAAGAGCTGATGATCGAAGATTTTGGAGACGGATGAAGAGCACGGCGAGGGTATTGAAGATAGGTGGAATGTGCTCAAACAAAAACTACTCGAATCCTCGCGGTCCGCTTGCGGGCCGCGTACCCACGCGCCATACTAGTTAATATATATATAGCTGCTCGTGCTGATTGGGTCACTGACTCATTGATCACCTCTCCTGAACAATTTTGTATGAAAAAATTTTTTTTCAATAATGGTGTCGTATAGAGGACAAAAATTCATTAAGAGGAAAAATATGGAGAGAGCTGATGATTGAGGGTTTCGGAGATGGGTGAGGGGCACGCTTAAGGTATTGAAGATAGGTGGGGGGTGCTCGAGCAAATGTCACTCTAAACGTCATCCAATTGGCAGTAAGCTGAAAAAAAATTCAAAATGGTGAAAAAAAGATGGCCGCCATACAAATTTCGGCTTCGGCTAACTCGGAGGGTATAAAAGATGGAAGAGTGGTTTCTTAGCAAAATATGATTAGAATCCAAAGATCTACTCGATGAATAAAAAAAAATTCAAAATGGCGGAATTTATTTTTCCATAGAAAATGTATGGCGAATATTGAAGAGACTACAAGTTGTAAACTATGCAAGGCTTTGATGCGGTTCTTTGGAGAACTCTCAATGAAAAATATGGGAAGACATGATGATTGAGGGTTTGGAAGATGGTTGAGGAGCCCGGGCATGGTATCGGAGATAGATGGGAGGTGCTCAAACAAAAATTACTCAAAACCTCATCCAATTGGCACTGAGCTGAAAAAAAAACAAAATGGCGGATTCAAGATGGCGGCTATACAAATTTCGTTGGTGTCTATCTCACCAAGTATAAAAGATGGAAGAGTGGTTTCTTGGCAAAAGATGATCAAGAACTAAAGATCTACAATTTAATGAACAGAAAAAAATCAAGATGGCAAAATTTATTTTTTTCACACAAAATATATGGCGAATATTGAAGAGACTATAAGTTGGGAAACTATACAAGACTTTGATACGGTTCCTTTTCAAAATTTGTTTTTATGGAAGAACTCTCCTTCTGGCAAATGATTCGGAGAAAAAAATTTGGAGAGTAATGATGATCGAGGGTTTGGAAGATGGATGAGGAGCACGGCCAGGGTTAAAGATGCTGAAAATAATAGAAGAAGGTGGAGGCTGCTAAAACAAAAATAATACTGAAATCCCCGCGGTCCGCTTTAGCGGGCCGCGCAGCCAAGCGCCCTACTAGTTAATATATATATAGCTGCTCGTGCTGATTCATTGACTGACTCACTGATTGATCACCCCTCCTGTAAAATTTTGTATGAAAAATTTTTTTTTCACTAATGGTTTCGTATAGAGGACAAAAATTCATTCGGAACAAAAATATGGAGAGAGCTGATGATTGAGGATTTCAAAGACGAGCGATGGGCACGCTTAAGGTATTGAAGATAGGTGGGGGGTGCTCGAGCAAATGTCACTCGAAACGTCATCCAATTGGCTGTCAGTTGAAAAAAAATTCAAAATGGCGAAAAAAAGATGGCCGCCATACAAATTTCGTCGGTGTCCATCTCGGAGGGTATAAAAGATGGAAGAGTGGTTTCTTCACAAAAGATGATCAGGGTTCGAAGGTTTAATTGATGAATTGAAAAAAAATTCAAAATGGCGGAATTTATTTTTCCATAGAAAATGTATGGCGAATATTGAAGAGACTACAAGTTGTAAACTATGCAAGGCTTTAATGCGGTTCTTTGGAGAACTCTCAAAGAAAATATGGGAAGACATGATGATTGAGGGTTTGGAAGATGGATGAGGAGCCCGGGCATGGTATTGTAGATAGATAGGAGGTGCTCAAACAAAAATTACTCAAAACGTCATCCAATTGGCACTGAGCTGAAAAAAAAACAAAATGGCGGATTCAAGATGGCGGCTATACAAATTTCGTCGGTGTCTATCTCACCAAGCATAAAAGATGGAAGAGTAGTTTCTTAGAAAAATATAATCAAGAACTAAAAATCTACTAAATGAACAGGAAAAAAACAAGATGACGGAATTTATGTTTTCATAAAAAGTTTTTTTTTGTGATGGTTTCGTATAGAAGACAAAAATTCATGCGGAGGAAAAATATGGAGAGAGCTGATGATTGAAGATTTCAGAGGCGGTTGAAGGGCACAGCGAGGGTATTGAATATAGGTGGAAGGTGCTCAAACAAAAGTTACTCGAAACCTAATCCAATTGGCAGTGAGCTTAAAAAAATTCCTAAATGGCGATTTCAAGATAGTGGCCATACTTTCGTCGGTGTCTATGTCACTGAGTATGAAAGATGGAAGAGTGGTTTTTTGGCAAAAGATGATCAAGACGTGGTTTACTTGATGAACAGAAAAAAACAAGATGGCGAAATTTATTATTCCATACAAAATATATGGCGAATATTGAAGAGAATGTAAGTTGGGAACTATGCAAGACTTTGACGCCGTTCCTTTTCAATTTTTCAAATTTTTTTTATGGAAGAACTCTCATTCTGACAAATTATATGGAGAGTGATAATGATCGAGGGTTAGAAATATGGGGTAGATAGGTGGAGGCTGCTCAAACAAAAAATACCTGAAAACAAAACCTCGCGGTCCGCTTGCGGGCCGCGCACCCACGCGCCATACTAGTTAATATATATATAGCTGCTCGTGCTGATTCATTGACTGACTCACTGATTGATCACCCCTCCTGTAAAATTTTGTATGAAAAATTTTTTTTTCACTAATGGTTTCGTATAGAGGATAAAAATTCATTCGGAACAAAAATATGGAGAGAGCTGATGATTGAGGATTTCAGAGACGAGCGATGGGCACGCTTAAGGTATTGAAGATAGGTAGGGGGTGCTCGAGCAAATGTCACTCGAAACGTCATCCAATTGGCAGTGAGCTGAAAAAAAAATCAAAATGGCGAAAAAAAGATGGCCGCCATACAAATTCGTCGGTCTCCATCTCGGAGGGTATAAAAGATGGAAGAGTGGTTTCTTCGCAAAAGATGATGAGAATCCAAAGGTCTACTTGATGAATTGAAAAAAAATTCAAAATGGCGGAATTTATTTTTCCATAGAAAATGTATGCCGAATATTGAAGAGACTACAAGTTGTGAACTATGCAAGGCTTTAATGTGGTTTTTTGGAGAACTCTCAAAGAAAAATATGGGAAGACATGATGATTGAGGGTTTGGAAGTTGGTTGAGGAGCCCGGGCAGGGTATTGAAGATAGGTAGGAGGTGCTCAAACAAAAATTACTCGAAACATCATCCAATTGGCAGTGAGCTGAAAAAAAGTCCAAAATGGCGGATTCAAGATGGCGGCCATACAAACATCGGTGTCTATCTCACCAAGTATAAAAGATGGAAGAGTGGTTTTTGCCAAAATATGATTAAGACCTTAAGTTCTACTTGATGAGCAGAATGATTCGAAGAAAAAATATGGAGAGTGATAATGATCGAGGATTAGGAATAGGGGAGAGATAGGTGGAGACTGCTCAAACCAAAATACCCGAAAGCGAAACCTCGCGGTCCGCTTGCGGGCCGCGCACCCACGCGCCCTACTAGTTAATATATATAGTATAGCTGCTCGTGCTGATTCATTGACTGACTCACTGATTGATCACCCCTCCTGTAAAATTTTGTATGAAAAATTATTTTTTCACTAATGGTTTCGTATAGAGGACAAAAATTCATTCGGAACAAAAATATGGAGAGAGCTGATGATTGAGGATTTCGGAGACAGGTGAGCAGCACGCTTAAGGTATTGAAGATAGGTGGGGGGTGCTCGAACAAATGTCACTCGAAACGTCATCCGATTGGCAGTTAGCTGAAAAAAAATTCAAAATGGCGAAAAAAAGATGGCCGCCATACAAATTTCATCGGTCTCCATCTCGGAGGGTATAAAAGATGGAAGAGTGGTTTCTTCGCAAAAGATGATGAGGATCCAAAGGTCTACTTGATGAATTGAAAAAAAAATCAAAATGGCGGAATTTATTTTTCCATAGAAAATGTATGGCGAATATTGAAGAGACTACAAGTTGTAAACTATGCAAGGCTTTGATGCGATTCTTTGGAGAACTCTCAAAGAAAAATATGGAAAGACATGATGATTGAGGGTTTGGAAGATGGATGAGGAGCCCGGGCAGGGTATGTTAGATAGATGGGAGGTGCTCAAACAAAAATTACTCAAAACCTCATCCAATTGGCACTGAGCTGAAAAAAAAAACAAAATGGCGGATTCAAGATGGCGGCTATACAAATTTCGTCAGAGTCTATCTCACCAAGCATAAAAGATGGAAGAGTGGTTTCTGGGAAAAAGATGATCAAGACCTAAAAGTCTACTTGATGAACAGAAAAAAACAAGATGGCGGAATTTATTTTTCTACACAAAAAAAAATTATTGATGGAAAAATACGGAAAGAGCTGATGATCGAAGATTTTGGAGACGGATGAAGAGCACGGCGAGGGTATTGAAGATAGGTGGGACGTGCTCAAACAAAAACTACTCGAATCCTCGCGGTCCGCTTGCGGGCCGCGCACCCACGCGCCATACTAGTTAATATATATATAGCTGCTCGTGCTGATTCACTGACTGATTGATCACCTCTCCTGTAAAATTTTGTATGAAAAATTTTTTTTTCAACAATGGTTTCGTATAGAAAACAAAAATTCATTAGGAACAAAAATATGGAGAGAGCTGATGATTGAGGATTTCGGAGATAGGTGAGGGGCACGCTTAAGGTAATGAAGATAGGTGGGGGGTGCTCGAGCAAATGTCACTCAAAACGTCATCCAATTGGCAGTGAGCTGAAAAAAAATTCAAAATGGCGAAAAAAAGATGGCCGCCATACAAATTTCGTCGGTGTCCATCTCGCAGGGTATAAAAGATGGAAGAGTGGTTTCTTAGCAACAGATGATCAGAATCCAAAGGTCTACCCGATGAATAGAAAAAAAATTCAAAATGGCGGAATTTATTTTTCCATAGAAAATGTATGGCGAATATTGAAGAGACTGTAACTGTGTACAAGTTGTAAACTATGCAAGGCTTTGATGCGGTTCTTTGGAGAACTCTCAATGAAAAATATGGGAAGACATGATGATTGAGGGTTTGGAAGATGGTTGAGGAGCCCGGGCAGGGTATGGCAGATAGATGGGAGGTGCTCAAACAAAAATTACTCAAAACTTCATCCAATTGGCACTGAGCTGAAAAAAAAAAACAAAATGGCGGATTCAAGATGGCGGCTATACAAATTTCGTCGGTGTCTATCTCACCAAGTATAAAAGATGGAAGAGTGGTTTCTTGGCAAAAGATGATCAATACCTAAAGATCTACTTGATGAGCAGAATGATTCAAAGAAAAAATATGGAGAGTGATAATGATCGAGGATTAGGAATATGGGAGAGATAGGTGGAGGCTGCTCAAACCAAAATACCCGAAAGCGAAACCTCGCGGTCCGCTTGCGGGCCGCGCACCCACGCGCACTACTAGTTTTATGATATAGGCGTACACTAGGAAAGGATTATTGGAAATTTCACCACTAAGGGGGTTAAATAGAGGATGAAAGTTTGTATGAAAGTCTGTCATTTTCCATGAAAATTGGTATTTGGGCTTTCGATAAAAAATGAAAAATATGAATTTCAGGATTTTTGAAAATTCTATCCGCTAGTGGGTTAAGTGGGGGATGAAAGTTTAAATGAGACCCCGTCACGTTTTCGTCATTTAACAAGTTATATCCATGAAAATTGGTATTTAGATTTTCGGTTAAAAATTAAGTATTGAAGGAATTTTGGAAAACTACTCCCAAATTATTGGTACAATGGGAGATGGAAGTTTGTATGAGATTAAGAATTCACGCGAGTGAAGTCGCGAGCATCTTAGTAAGTAATGTACCTACAGAGCTGGTTCTGGTCTTAAATTGTAGCAATTTTATTCTACTTTAAAAACAACCTGAAAAGGTAGTGTCAAGAACTAGTCCTTTTGGGTTATAATTGCCAAAATCTAAAAACAAACTGAAATTTTCGCGGTTTTTTCGATTTTTGACAAAGTTGCGTTCGTCGTTCGAGGTCACAAACTTGGATTATTCATTAGGCAAACATCATAAACAAGTCTGCAAAAATTCAGAACTACCCGATTTAACGCAAGGTACCCCATACTAGCAAATCCTAAAGTTACTGGACTATTAACTATTGCGGCCCAACCGCTGAAAGGTTAACGTTTGGCACTGGGATACCTAATCAGTAGTTCCAACGGGATTTTCAAAAACCTTTAGCAGACATCAGGTTTAAAATAAGTACTTAAGTACTTAAATAAAATTCGTTAATGAGAAACAGTAAAAATATATTATTACTATGTAAGTAGGTACTTACTTACCTACTTAAGTAGTAGGTAATAACTAGGTATACATATATTAATGTGTTTGAAAAAGTATTTTCCCAAAATATAAATGAACAAGCCTTTTTATACCTATGTGGGTATAGATTGGTATCCCATTAATAAAAATAATATCCAGGATATCTACAAGGGGGCATTTTGCAGTAAAATGATTTAGGTATTTCGCAGAATTTACATCTTTTCTTCTTGTGTGCGTGGCAAATTGGTATTTCGCTTCTACAAAGTCTTTTCCTTTTTGCGCACTTGCAAGTTTTAATTTCATCCTCTTTATCTGATGTGAGGTCAGTACTGCGTTTCATTGCTTCCGTTTGTGTATATTGAACAGAACTTTTGGATTCTGATAATATATCCGATGGATTAAAGGTTATAATTGATGGTCTTCTTTTACAACATGGTACATTAATTGATTCTGATTGTTTTCGTGGAGAGAAAGATGGAGTAGAGGATGATGATTGTGACGGTGTAACTAAAAGACACGGTTCTCTCTTTCTAGACGGTGCTGATGATTTGGACGTTTTAGTCAATGTAATTGATGATGATAGGTTAGGGAATCTATCTTTTTCTTCAGAATCTGATGTTGGAGAAGAAAATTGGCTTTTATCTTGTTTTGTTGTTTCTTTTCTGCCTGGGGATTTTAGGACAGTATGCGTTGAACCATCGGAAGAATATGATTTCTTAGATTTGGTATTCGATTGTGCCAAAGTAGGTACTTTTTGCATGATCTTCTGTGGGAGCTGTTGAGGGATTTGTTGTGAGACTGGTTGCGGGACTAAGTGGTGACGTATTTTTTCTTTTGATTGCCGTAAATTTTCGTTTTGTGTTGACTGATTTTGTACGTAAGGAGGGAATTGCGTTACTCTATTATCTGACGTTGATGATGAAAATTGGTTTTCAATATCAGGTACTGCTTGTCTTTGTTCTGACATATTTTGCTGGTAGGATGGTCCTAAGGATGGTCGTATAGGGCTATTAAATATATTGAATGGTGGAATACTTGGCTGATCATTTGCTACTCCATAGGGATTGTCCGCTGAGTTTGATTGCTGCATATTAATATCTTGTACAAATGAACTGCCTTGGTCTGATAATTTTGGAAACAGTTTTGGATGACCCTGTAAATATGGAGTAAAAGGTTTTGCAACTTGTCCAGATGCTATAGAACTTATATTAATAGGTTGGTCTACTTCAACGCCTTTGCTCATACAAGAAGAATTACATCTAGTTTTTTGATTGGGTTGTAAAGTAAAATACTTCTCATTGTTTGATTCCTGTACTTTTGTCACTGAAGAAGTTAATACAACTCCCCTTTTAAAATCTGAGTAATTTGTCTTAGATTCTCTCGTGCTATTATTAGCTCCACTGTATTGGCCATTGAATTGTGACCGTTGCATTTCACCTGAATTGTTCCTTTCTAGTTGGGTAATGTTATCTTTATTATAATTTGCATCATAAGCATTGGTTACTGATAGTAATGACATCCACGGTCCATCTTCTTCTGAGTTCTGATTACCTTTGTCATAATGTGTAGAAAATCTCTGATGTTCTGTGGGTGTCTGAAAACATTTATTATGCCTTTGGTCATCATCAGTAAATGGTAAAGGGCGTTCATATCTACTTTCTGAAACACCAGGTGATTCTGTGTCAGGTAGACTGAGTAAGATTTGAACTAATGAATCAATTTTCTCTTGCTCTACAATTTCATCTAATTTCTTAAGACATTTCACAATTTCATTTTTCATTTTATTAAAGTTCTCTGATGTATTGTTAGCTGTTTTCAATTCGCTTAAACGTTTGGCTAGAGTAGATATTATTTGGTTTCTCAAAAGTAATTTATCATTACGAATACATATGGAGTGATCGTCAAAAAACTCAGTTATTTCCAGTTTCATTCGTATTTCCCGTATTTCTTCTAGAATAGCTGCTTCGCTAGGCACTGGAACTTTAGCCATTGCACAGAGCAAGTGATTTGCTACCATCAATGGACTATGAAGCATAACATCGTTTTGACAAACATTTGTAAAATATTTTTCTACAGCAACATTTACCATCATTTTATAAAGTCTGCCTTCATCATCATTCTTATGGTAGTCGTATAAAATAAAATTATCTATAATACCATCTTTTATACTAATATACAGAGCTCTTATTTTAGGCGTTAAATTTTTTGGTGCTTTCAAGAATGTATCTACCATATTCTGTAATTCTTGTTTGTACTCATATTTGGCTTTTTCTTTTTGAATAAGAGGTATGACAGACTTAATAGCATCTTTCAACTGATTTTTTCTCAGTTTTTTACTCTGTTTAAATTCATACGAGGTCGGCAACGTAGACAATAGATTTTCTAGCTCGTCATCAAGCAAAGTATCATATAATAAATCATTGTTTAATGTTTCAGTGTTTACGTTTAGTTCACTTATTTTCTTGATAATTTTTATAATAAGATTGTCCTTCACAACTTGTGTGTTAACTCTCTCTTCGTGTGTATTTGATGGTAACGGCAGTTGTTGACACCAATTCTCAACAATATTCATAATTATGTCTGCTGGCTTTAAAGATAACGGAGGAGATATTTGACAGCAAGTAGGCGAAGCAGGACATGGCCATACTTTATTTTCACTGCTAGGACCAGCTGTTTGACTACTGCCCAAAATTCCTTTGCCCTTTAGCTTGTTTTTGTAATCAATAAATTTGTCTATATATACGTTTTCATTAGGTGATGTGTATTTTCTATTTTTAAGAGTCGATTTTAGTCTTTGTATTAATATGCGAGCAAATTCGTCCACGTTGTTTTCTTGACCCGGTAATAGAGGTAATTTTAAAAGCCATTTAGATATTTCTTTATGAATTTTATCGTCAGGACTCTGCTCATATTTTTCCATTCTATGAATTCGCTTACCAAGCATGGCTGTAATTTGATCTCTCGCTAAAACTTCACCAACCGAAGAAGCCGCTCTTAGAGGTAGAGTTTCAAACCACTTATCGATTTCACATTTAGTTTTGATTTCTTCCACTTCTTCTGCGATAGATGCATTATTTGGAAGAGGGACGTTAAACAGTGCATTGTATAATTCATTATAGGTTTGGTCTTTAGTAAGTGGTATGGCATTTCTTTTCTGTGCGTCTTCAAAATATTTGTCAATTTCTCTTTTAATTCTTTCTTCATAATTCCCTTTAACATCATCGTAACCGTGATCAAGGTTTTCAAGAATGAACATTGTTGCTAAGCGATCTTTGTATAGTTTAAAACCAGGACTCTCTTCTTGATAAGTTTGTACTGGGTGAGGCAGGGACAGTTCGATTATTTTTTCCAAATCTTGCTTATATTCGGTACTGGAAGCCTGTTTTCTAATTTCAATTTTCTTTTCCATAATTGAAGATACTAATTGTTGCTTAAGGTTTTCTTTAATCTTTTGAAGTTTGACATTTTGTGGTAGATTGCCAAGCTGTTCATCTATTTCTTCAGACAAAAATTTTCGGTAAAAATTATTATCAGTGAAACATTTTGGATTCATATTCAGTTCACTTACTTTTTTAAATATATTGGTAGCAACGTAGTTCTTTAACGCAGTGTTGGTATTTTCATTTTCTGTTTGAACTGGTAACTCAGCGCACCAATTCTCTATTGTCTCTACGATAGCGTCACCGGGGTCTTGTTTTCTATGACTAGCATTGGTTTTATTACAACACTTGTGAGGAAATTTACAAATCTCTGTAGAATTATTTTCTTGATATGCTTGAGGAATTTCTCGTTTTTCACATTTTCGTTCATTAACTCGATGCATACGATTAAGCAATTGTTGTATGATAATGGATTCATCGATTTCTTTATTGGTATCCAATGGAAGTTCGGATATAAATTTTATAATATATTCTGACAAAATAGTATTAACATAAGTGTTATTAGGGTCATATTGTAAAGCTTGCCATCTTTCGTACATTTGTTTTGCAAGATTGCTTATCATTTTAACTCTAGAATATCTTGAAATTTTATCGGTGATTGGTAGTAGCGGTAAATTATTTAAGCATTCTGTAATCTCTTTGGCATAAACCAGCTCGAAACTTAATCTTCTAACTGGTTCATCTTTAGATAAATGCTCTTCAGCTTCATCAGCAGTTGAAAATGCTGGATTTTCAGTTCTCATTTTACCTATTTCATTAAAAAGCCTTGCAGAAAAAGCCTCTAGCTTTAGTTCATCTTCACTGAGCTCTTCACAATTCTCGCGAATATATTCTTCAAAAAAACTACTTAGCTGTTCATTCGTCATATTGGTACTGCTTAGTAAGGACATGTTTTTTTTACAATTTGCAATTTGACAACATAGACGAGGACTAACTTTCACTATTCTCTGAACTAAATTATCAACCATTGCAGTCATACTTTTCTTATGATAAATGGGAATAGGCAGTTGATCTGCGTATTTATTTATGATCGACGCAAGATACACTTTATATTCCATTTCAGTCAGACGGGTTATTCTACTTTCATCAATATAATTTAAATTTTTGGCTAAACAATTCACAAATTCTATGCGACGTCTGTTGCCTATTCTGTTAAATGATGTAGGGATTGGAAGTATATTCAACCAATCAGATATAACATTAATATATTTTAATTCTCTAGATAAGCTATTAGGCGTAGGTATCACATATTGCTCATTTTCATTAAAGTTTCTCTCTTTTAAAGGTTTCATTAAAGTATCACTTAATTTTTGAAGCTCAATCTTTAATATTTCACCGAATACCTCTCTAGCTATTAAATTGTCTACATCGTTATAATGTTCGATATATTTTGCTATGAATTCTTTGAATTTTTTTTCTGATTCATAAGTATTATTTGTGTATGATTCGCAACAAACTGATGTTACATTTTCTTTTTGTACATCTTTACTTCCATGAGGTATCCTATCTTGATCTTGATTATAATGAGAATTCTTTTCTTTGAATAAAATACTTATTTTTTCTGTAAGTTGTTTCTTAAGTGAATTGAATTTTTCTTTCTCTTCTGGTTTTATTACTTTTGATAACCACTCAATGATTACTTTCGTTATATCTTTTGTTGAATCATTAACATTCTGAATACCTAAAGCGAGCTCATGGACTCGTTGATTTCTGATTTCTTTATCTGCGTTAATGAATATTTTAGATGGCTGCGCGTCTATTATTATTGCAAGTTCATCTTCTATAATATCATCGTGCATGAGTGTTACTTGAGAGCATAATTTCATTTTCATACACTTATCAATTTTCTTTTTTTGATGACTACTTTGTGTTGGAAGTGGAATATCTATAAGTTTCTTCATCAGCTTATCAACGAATGGCTTAGCATTATTAATGTCATCAAAATACTCAAATCTATTAAGCCACCTATAAATAAAGAAAGATAAATATTTCTCTTTCTCGCTCCATGTTTCTGGTGCTGCCGCTTCTAATTTGACTTGATCCATGATATCAAGGGCTAGGCTATTAATTATTGTTTCTTTGATTATTTTGTCTTCTGCTTTGTAAAATTTTTTTGGTAGAGTTTTCATCCAAGATGATATCAATGCAGATATACTTTCCTTATATGCTCTTTCCTCTGTATTAAGTTTAGGCTCACTCCTTTTTATTATATCGGAGTATCGTTGAAGAGACCTATTAGAAAATTTAGGAGGACTTAGTTCAACTTCCGATTTATAAACAGTTAGAATATGAGACCAGGGAGGCGTTTTGACTTTTTGTGTTGAACTATAGTCATCAGCAATACTATCACATAAGACATATGTCAATTGATCCATTATAATATTTACTATATCAGTTGTTGTGGTGTCATATAGATCACTTGAGGATTTTAAAATTACATGCAAATCTTCTTTAATTTGTTCTTGGAAATCTAAACGAATCAGGTCTATATTGCGTAAAAGTATATCTGTAATATCTTTCTCTATATTCTTAGGATGAGTAATTACATTTTCTAAAGCATCCGTTACGATTTTGTAAAAGATTGGCTTATAGTAACAATCGGTATCTATATCATTTTCAATTCTTTGATCAGTACAGTGGTATGAATATTTAGTATTATTTCTAGATTGAAGTGCTTCGCTATTTGCTTTTTCTGTTAATAATATTATTGCGAGATTTTCAACAAATTTATAAATATATACACCATTAGTAGCTACCGCAACCATAAAGTAGTCATATAGAAAATTTAAAATCTCTCCCCTCAAAAGTAACTTGTATCTTGAAGAATTATTAATCTTTTTAGTCAACAATGATCTTAATCGATGGAACAAGACATCTGCTAAAACTTTTATATCATTTTGTTCTACATTTCTATCACATTTTTGAATGACTCCTGTTAACCAGGTAGATATTTTTTCTTTGCAAGTATCTTCATTAATTTGTTGTTTTATGTTTTTGAAATCCGATCGCCTGTAAGTTTTACCATAATACGGTGGTATGTTATAAAAATTGTGTTGAATTTGTGCATCATCTAGTTTTTTATCATCTGAATTCTTGTGCTGAGACTCGGGCCTATTGAAAGCTACATATTTATCATTGAAGGCACACTGTGACGTGTTTGTTCCGATTGTTTTTATTTGATTGTTTCTCAAATAACTATCGTCAGACGTTTTATTTTCTCTAATATAGTTATTATTAAACTTTGTCGTATTCATGACATTATTTTTGACTGTTGATTTCGTCCGATTTTCATATTCTCTTACAAAATTATTAATGTTGCCTTTTCTACTGATCGTTTCTTTATTTAGTTCACATATTTTATTAATTAATTTTAGTTTTAAGCTTCCAAATGATGAATCACGTTTCTTCAGATAAGGATTAGGCGGCAATGAATCTAAAAACTTGCTAATTTCATGTGATAGTTTTATATCACAAAATTCTTCATTTTCAAGTTTAAGTCTATTTACTTTTTCTATTAGTTCTTTAACTATATTTTGTTTCAGGCTTATAGCGCTTGGATTTGGATATTTAAGTAAATCGTCAGCCCATATTACAATTTCTCTTTCTAAAACTTCTCTGTAATTTGGTTTTCTGAAGGGTCTCTGTTCTTCTACCACAAGTTCTGCTACTGATGTTTGTTCATCAGAATTTACCATTATTACACTTGGGGTTCTTGAAGGTACAGGTGATGTGTATGTGATTGACTGTAAATGAATAATTATGTTAATATTACCATATCATAACTAGTCATTTTTATGTGATACCCACAGAAATTCTAATAGTATGAGGCATTAGAAGTGCTGTGGACCACTTCAAACTATACAGAACGCATGTCGCCGCCTTACTACATACACAAACATAGTTCTAAACAATCACGCAAACACATTTACGCTCTTTGCTGTGCAGACAGAATTAAGCCGTAGGATTAGCGGGTTAAGGTTTAAAATGCGTCGCATCGTTCGCTTACCTCACACATCGTACCCGCAACTAGAACAGCTGTACTTACCGATTTCCTAGCGTGTTGACTGCTGACTGAGGGTCTGAAGGTGGAATGATGTGACAGCATATGCTGGTCCAGTCGCTCCTTGATCACTGGACATTGGCTTTCATTGCAGGCCTTGAAAAATCGGTGGCACATTACGATACTACTATAGACCTTTAACGTCCCACTGCTGGTCAAAGGCCTCCTCTATTATAGGAGAGAGGAAAGAGAGAGAGGAAAGTGGAGTGAGAAGAGATGAAGTCAGAGCTTAACATCGCTACGCTGCTGCAATGCTGTTTGGCGGGTTTTAACGATTATTGTCGCAAGAAATTGATTATTACCGTTAATGACGGCTTAACGCGCTCTACGAAACAATAAGGGGCTGAAACACTACCAACTCGGGGCTGGCACTGAAAATTTCTTGACAGAAAAATCCAATGCCGTTACAATTTTCGGCCCGATCCGTGAATAGAACCCAGGACCTTGAATTTCTCAATCGAACATGCTAACCGCTACACCAACGAGGCAGTTATACTGCGATATATGTGTTCTATAAACAGCCTAAGGCAGGGTTTTGAATTTTGATGCCATGTGGACCGCCAACCCGCATTGGAGCAGCGTGGCGAGACTAAGCTCTAAATCCCTCTAAGATCTAATCTAAGACAGAGGCAGGAGGCCTGTGCCCAGCTGTGGGACGCTAAAGGGTTGTAGGAGTGGTGGTGAATGAGGCTATACTTATACTTTTTTTTTTCCTTTATTTAAATTGTTTCACATAAATAAGTAGGTAAACACAAACATTATAATATAAAAGCTATATGCAAGGTTAAAATCTCAGAAGCATCTGGAGACCGCTGGCTTCTGCGATTTGATACATACTAAAATCAATAAAAAGTATCTTACGGCACAAGATTTGATCCTAAAACTGAAATTCCGTATGTTGTCCATGAGTTTATCTAGGGTGTTAAAAAAACTAAAATCAATAAAAAGTATCTTACGGCACAAGATTTGATCCTAAAACTGAAATTCCGTATGTTGTCCATGAGTTTATCTAGGGTGTTAAAAAAACTAAAATCAATAAAAAGTATCTTACGGCACAAGATTTGATCCTAAAACTGAAATTCCGTATGTTGTCCATGAGTTTATCTAGGGTGTTAAAAAAACTAAAATCAATAAAAAGTATCTTACGGCACAAGATTTGATCCTAAAACTGAAATTCCGTATGTTGTCCATGAGTTTATCTAGGGTGTTAAAAAAACTAAAATCAATAAAAAGTATCTTACGGCACAAGATTTGATCCTAAAACTGAAATTCCGTGTGTTGTCCATGAGTTTATCTAGGGTGTTTTATTTTTGACTAAAATCATTGGGATTCATAAAGATTTCAAAAATCACTGCGCTTAAAATTTTAGATTACATTTCTATCTATATTATTTTAGAGAATTTATTATAATTTATTAATAAGTATTTTTAATTATTATCATATTTTCTCTTGGACGAATAATTCGTTTATTCGTCCAAGCCACTTTTCTGTTAAAAATTCATATCGAAATGTTGTCATTGTTATGTCGAAATGACAACTGTACAAGAGGATCGGAAAACTGCATCATAAGAGCATTCCAATGTTTCATTAAAAGTTTCATCCAAATCAGTTCAGCTGTTGCGTAATTGAGTAGGTAAGTTTAAGTAGAAAATAAGTAGCAGGAAACCCATACACTTTTGCGTTAAAATTAATTGATAAGTAGTTCTGGCTATCTAAAAAACCAATAAGTAGATATAAAAAACTTAGCATCGAAAAGAAGAATAAAGAAAACTGTCAAAAACTCAAAACAGCATGATTATAGCATAGCGGTTAGTACCTAAATGTCACTTGAATTCCAAATTTTCGTATAAAATAAATTACCCTTTTTATGATCCTTTAGTACGCAAAGAAAATCGCTTTAAAGCCAAGATAGCCCATTTTTTTTGAGTCCGTAAAGAAAATCCTTACAAAGCTCAATAAGCCTTCGGGAAATGTAAGTAACATTTATCTATACTTAAGTACTTGTCTTGAACATTCAGAACACACGATAGTAGCATAGCAACACATATAAGTCAAATAGCGACCCGTCCCGGCTTCGCACGCGTAGTAATTACCCGCTACTGTCCCACCGTACATTGTTTGGGATTACCTAGCTATCTCAAAGGCAGCGTTTCCTATTATCGTCATATTTCAACCAATTTACGCAAAACCTTAACAAATTATACACTTAAATCCTCCTCATGAATCACTCTGTCTATTGATGAAAACCGCATGAAAATCCGTTCAGTAGTTTTTGAGT
The DNA here is from genome assembly GCA_920104075.1 of Melanargia galathea. Lineage (NCBI taxonomy): Eukaryota > Metazoa > Arthropoda > Insecta > Lepidoptera > Nymphalidae > Melanargia > Melanargia galathea. The sequence goes on from OV049868.1 coordinate 21,881,324, forward strand.
TTATCTTACTTACTTAAGTTGTTGACATTTCAGGCCTGTTCCCACTTGTCAGAACTTGCAAGGAGTTTACCAGCCTGACTCTTACTCTACCACGCGTCTGATGAAAATGACCGTAAATATACCGATTTTGATTTCTCGTTTTGTTCATTTTTGACGGTCGTGACCCCTATTCCATACTTCCGCGCCGGCGCCGGCGCCATACATAGCACAAACCACCACCACCACCCACCTTTAACCGTCCAACTTTCCAACAACCAACCACCAGCCTTTTAAATGTCCCACTGCTATGCATAGGCCTCCTCTCTCATAGGAGAGAGGGATTTAAAGCTTATAAGCTCTGCCACGCTGCTCCAATGCGGGTTGGCGGGCTTTAACGACTATTGTCACATGATAGTGATAATAACTGGGACCGACTCTCCGAGGCACGAGGCGAGGCTCGCGAAATCCGCATTGGAACAGCGTGGCAGGTTTAAGCTCTAAGTCCCTCTCCTATAAGAGAGGACGCTTGTGCCCAGCAGTGGGACGTTAAAAGGCTGTAGTGGTGGTGGTAATGGTTACTCTAAAAGACACTAAAACATTTCAATATTTCAGCATATACCCATAAGCTCCGACTGCCTGTAATGTGATGGAGGTAGGCGAGGGCATGGTGGCCGTGGTGAGGGGGCTGAAGGACGCCGGGCTCGCTGTGACGCTGCTGGAGTCCGGGCGACAGTATACCTTGCTGCCTGACACTGGTATTGGTTTACTGATGGAAGAGTACTTCAGATGTTCAGTGTTTTGTTAGGCTGTAGCGTTGACTTGTGGAAAGCTGATCAACTAGGAGCTGTGATCGGCGTGGATTTAAGTTTTATTGGAAAAATCTGATTTTAAAAACTAATTTACCGGGTTAAAAGGTAGCCTAGATTAACTCTTGTATACTTAGGTACTTAATACCAATATAGGGACCACAGATAGACAATGAAATAATGAAACAAGAGTTGGGCATGTTTAGGTTAAGCGTGAGCTATCTCATTTAAATGAGCTTAAGAGGCAGTTAATAAAAACTACGGAGGATTCGAAATCACAATCGGACACTTCAATTTATTTATTTGTTTAATTATGGAACGGTAAATGGCTAGGCGGTTTTAATAAAATAAGTATATATTTGATGTCTTCAGTACCTTATCACGATATACCGCAAGTGAATTTGAGTCACTACGCAGCCGCACCTACACCCCAGTACGCATTCGCTCCCACGCAACATTACGCAGCCGCACCCACGTCGCAGTACGCTGTCGCGCCCGCGCCACAGTACGCAGCCGTGCCCACATGCCAGCACGCCGCCGCGCCCACGTCCCAGTACACAGCCGCGCCCACGTGCCAGCACGCCGCCGCGCCCACGTCCCAGTACACAGCCGCGCCCACGTGCCAGTACGAAGCCGACGTGTCGACGCGACGAGAGAGCGGCGTGCAGGCGACAGATGGACGATATGCTAGCACTTATAAGGTAAGGGCAGTGGGCACACCCCCGACACTTCATACAAGCGAACTTACTACTGTTAAGGACAATGCTGCCTATCACCATACGTTGTTTTGTTATATCTCAAAGGGATTAGGCAGCGTTTTCGGTGAAAGCTCCCAGGCGGCTTGACTTTTCCGACATTTTCAACAATTATCGTCATATTTCAATTAAGTAGGTATTTTACACAAAACCTTAACAAATTACATATTACTTATATTATACCTACACCTACACCTTCCTCATGAATCACTCTCATTCAGTCCATTGGTGGAAACCGCATGACAATCTGTTCAGTAGTTTTTGAGTTTATCGCGAACAGACAGACACGCAGCGAGGGTATTTGTTTTATAATAAGTAGGTAAGTACCTATGTAGTGAAGCTTGATTTTAACCGACTTCAATATTTCTTATGTACGAAGTTACACGCATAAATGCACCATACGTCACTAATCATTTTTTCATTGGTACCTGCACCGCTTTCTCTGAGATTGCTGGACCGAATTTGGTTCAGTTTTACCTAAAATATAGCTTGTTATCCAGCACGCAATGAATGCAGTTTGAATGCAGTGCATGAAAGACTCGTGTTATTTCCAGGTGATGCACTGCCACGTAAGCCCAACCTCCCCCCCGGAAGCGGTGACCGAGTTTCCCCCCCAGAGGGCCGACCCGTGTCCCGGTAATTTTACCCCCCCTTTCTTTTGTTTTAGCTGCCTTATTGAACTCTCCATATGCCTGTTGATGCTGAAAGAGTTTCTGCAGTCACATCTTATATTTAGCACAGGTATGAGCCATATTATTATCTAACGGGCCGTAAGGTGATAGCTAGCCACCGCTGAAGCCCCCTACCAGATCAGTCAATTTAGAAATTGTTAATTCCCAAATTGACAATGCCGGGAATCGAACCCGGGACCTCTCAATATGACTACAGCGCTCACCACTGCGCCAGGGAGGTCGTCGACATTCAAAAAGTATAAGGGGATGTGTAAGGGGACCGCTATCGAAAACGTAGCGCTATTATTATACTACCTAAACACAATTCAATACAAATAACCATTTGTCTTATATTAATGTAGTATTTACTTTAGGTATTTACGCGTCAGCTGAGTGCATTACATTGCGAACTTTTCAAAATGCAGGAAATGTTTAATTTTTTTTTGCATTTTTTATTGTGATATCTTGTCAATAATCATCATTGCTATTATGTCTTCATTTCCGATAACGGTCCCCTTTACACCAATTAATTTTGCGGCAGGTCGTGAGAATTTCCAAATTGGAGGCGCCGGCAGCGGGGAGACTTACTGTCAAGCCACAACATGCAGCAGCTTCAGAGGGGGGATGTGTTGGCCGGACAGAGGTACCGCTATGGCCCTTTCAACGTCCCACTACTGGGCAAAGTCCACTACAGTTACAGGCGATAGGGATTTAAAGCCTTTTTTTTGACGTGGTGGAAAAGCTTTTATAGCTACCCCCGTTTTGCGGCAGAATGCGGCAGAGCAAAGGTTATGTGGGACTCCCTCCACATGAGGAAATGGGGGTATACCAACTAAAAACCACCACGGCATGACCCGCATGCTGCTGTGCTGGACGCCTGGGGAACCCAATGTATGCATCCAAGGCATCCGGCAGCCGCCCCAGCTGGGGCTCCCGCTTGCTTCTGGGCTGTCCCTCCAGAGGCTCGCGCCCTCCCGTAATTTTTTAACGAGGTTTTCTTCCTCCCGCGATGGGCATTGCTGCCTCCCGCCAAGGGGTGTCACCCCAGTTTCATCCGCAGTGCCCACTGCTAATCAGAGGGACACGCGGAGAAACCTCCCTCCGCCAGGTCATTGGCCATGGCTAACAATATCCCCGTAGGAAAATTATTAACCATGTTACCGGGGCGCACCGGCCCGAATACTGCTCTTCCCCTCGGACGTATCCAAGAGGACCAGCAGCACCCAGGCACACTGGGAGGTTACCTGGCTGGCAGGGCATTAAAGCCCTGGGCTTTAAAGCTCTATAAGTTCTATAATTAGCAACGTAATGTATCTAAACACGGTCTAAACACGTTACGTTGCTCCAATGCGTGTTGGCGAGCTTTAACGACTATTGTCACATGATAGTGATAATAACTGGAACCGACCTGCTTAACGTGCTCTCCGAGGCACGGGGGTGAAACACTGCCAACTACCAACTCCAGGCTGGTACTAAGAATTTCTTAACAGAAAAATCCCTACACCTAACAATTTTTGGCCTGATTCGGCAATCGAACCCAGCGCCTTGTGATCCGCAGTAGAACATGGCAACCGCTAGACCAACGCGACAACTATTGTATAGATGGATCCCAATGTTTAGAATCGTGTGTAAACTTAGTTTACGATCTGCTAAAACTTTCAAGGAGACTTGTACATAAGTATAAAAGAGTAACAAATTTAGTATAAATTGAAAATTTAAAAAACCCCGACATTCGCCATTGTGTTGTCGCGGCCACCTTGGATTTGCATAGTGCTATTCTACTAGTCAAGCCCTTTCATTTGATACCCATATTGAAGGAGTTGTGAAAAAAATATATAATCTGCCATTTTGTAGCGGCGGCCATCTTGGATCAATTTTCATCAAACATAGCTAACAACACTCTCGACTAATTCACCTTTTAAACAAAAAAAAAACCGCATTCAAATCGGTCCACCCGTTTGTGCGCTACAGGGGAACAGACAGACACACACACACACAGAGACACGTCAAACTTATAACACCCCGTCGTTTTTGCGTCGGGGGTTAAAAAGAATATTTTTCAGGTTCTGTGTTCACCCCAAAGCCCTCCGTCCAACCGGACTCCTTCAGCACCTCTCTGAGAAGGTACCCCAACGCCTCCCAGGACCGCTCCTCCGAGCTCGTGGAGCGACTCATCAGCTTCACTCAAGCCAAGCACTGTAAGACAGATACCTACTACAAGTTTTCACTTAATTGGAGGAGAAAGGGGAATATTAGTCATGTTCATTATGGCTCATCATCATCATCATCATCATCATCATCATCATCATCATCATGATCAACCCATTACCGGCTCACTACAGAGCACGGGTCTCCTCTCAGAGTGAGAAGGGTTTTGGCCATAGTCTACCACGCTGGCCAAGCGGATTGGCAGACTTCACACACCGCGTGAGAACGTTATGGAGAACTCTCAGGCGTGCAGTTTTCCTCACGATGTTTTCCTTTACCGTTAAAGCAAGTGATATTTAAATACTTAAAACGCACATAATTCCGAAAAGTTAGAGGGCCCGGGATCGAACCCACGACCTCCAATTAGAAGTCGGTCGTCCTAACCACTAGGCTATCACAGCTTTTTTTTTTGGCATTATGGCTAATATTCTTTAAAAAACAAGGTTAGGTACATCCTCCTCTTTGAATTCGGTTCAAGAGTTAAGTATCTATTTTTTTCCAGCAGCATCGAAACACCAAAGAGGCAACGCGAACGTGTCGCCAACCCGCAACATCACAGACTCTGAGATGTCCAATCAGACCGTAAACATAGATACCTCGTCCAGAAACACCAACAGCACGAAACATCCCCGCCAGTATGAACCCAAGAGGTAAGTGTGTCTTACGTGTTTATATGTGTAGAGCAGCAACTTGTTTCATCTTCTCTCGTTATCGTTAGAAGTACCTACGTGTTTGTAGGTGTAGAGAGACAAGGAACATCTGGTTTTGCGCGTGTAGAGCAGCGACTTGTTTCAACTTCTCACATTATCCAGCGACAAGACTATCGGAACTATACACTTGCTTCCCGCTGCTCGCCAACTTGTTTGTAATTTCTAGCTCTACTCGCTTCTCGTTCATCGTCGCCGGTGGGACAAGTGCCTTAGATTGTCACTTGTTACAGATTAGAAGAGTCGCCAACTCGAGACAGACCTAGGCGTGGTCCGACGGATGCAGAAGCCCCGGAGTCCTGCAAGAGCCCCACATTCTGCAGGACAAGCGACGTCAGGTACCTGCGGGATGTGTCGAGGAAAGTTCGAGATGGGATACGAAATTTGTCTCATCAAGTAAGACAGTGATTATTATTAACAAGCGGACACCCGCGACTTCGTTCGCGTGGATATCGGTTTTTAAAAATCCCGCGGGTACTATTTGTTTTTCTTAAGCTCTTTTGAGCTCATACCTTGCTAAAAACTATAAAAAGTTCACTGGTGGATGTTTAGGTAGGGTAAAACCCGGATAGACGCCCCACTTTTTGAAATGGCCTCCTAACTTTTAAAATATTAATTTATCACAAATAATATTTATGAATATAGCTAGTTTAATCTTTTGGGTTCCATTATGACTTGTTTTTGTTGTCCTAACGATTACAAATTTTGCAGAATTTAACTTTTTGCAGACCCTTTTTTTTGAGGATAGATGCCTACCTGTGTGGATAGATGCCCCACTATGAAAATACTAAAAAGGATAGATGCCCTATGAAAAAAATAAGCAAAATACATAGTTTTATAAGGTTTTATTATCTAAATATATAAAAGGAAAAGGTGACTGACTGACTGACTGATCTATTAACGCACAGCTCAAACCACTGGACAGATCGGGCTGAAGATAGAGAGAGATAGATGCCCCGAAGAATATTAAAACTATTAGGAATTTATTGAAAAAAGAAATAAAAATATAAAAGAACATTAAAAATATTTAAAAAAAAATACTTGATATATCTATAGGTATATTAGGGGATAGATGCCTCTAAGGGCACCTATACCTCGAAAAATCGAGGCAACTATCCTTTTTGATATGGATAGATGCCCTTTTATTTATTAAATAAACTAAAAACTAAAGAGCGATTATTTACACTTAGGTATACACTTAATGAACCAGTGTATTGACATAATAAAAAATATAACAGAATCTACTACTACTTCAAAAGTTATACAACGGCAAATACTCGCCTCTAAAACTTTGAAGGATTTGCCGCGTTCGCTGCGGAGATAATCACACGCACAAGCGAAACAAATTGTTTTAATACAAATGTATGTAGGGGCCTGAGGTTTGGGGGGCCTGCGCTTCTTATTTAAACTATCAATTTTTAGTCACGAGTTTGGGAAGTCAGGTTTTTTGACACTGAGGCATCTATCCAACTGCGGCATCTATCCGGGTTTTACCCTAAATAAAAATGTAAACATTCACCACTGAAAGTCCCATCAAAATCGATCCAGCCTTTCAGAGATTACCCAGTAATCTATAAACTATCTCCTTTCTAACAAAAAAAGAATGAATGAAATCGGACCACGGGTTAATGAATTACAGCTAAGTACACATTTTGACTTTCATCCCCTCTCCCAAGGGAACCATGCTGAATTTCGGGATAAAAAGTATCCTATATGTTACTCGGTAGTATGAACTTAAATCATGTCAAGTTTCATTTCAATCCGTTCAGTAGTTTTTGCGTGATGCGCGCACAAACATACAGACAAACAGACAAACAGATAAACAGACAAACAGACAAAAATTTAAAAAATTGATTTTTTACGTTCTATTACTTATCCCTAACATCCCCCAGTTATTATTTTGCAAAAATATTTAATGTACAGATACGGCAAGTCTACGATTTTATTATATGTATAGATACCTAGATAGATTAATGTTCTCTCGCGAACGAAACATGATAATAGACACAGGACAAAGTTAATTCTACGCAGAATTACGTAACTTGAAACCACCTTGAAACTGATTAGATAGATAGATTTGAACTGATAGATTTTCAGCAAAATCCGTCCAGCCAGTTTTATGTTCACAGATGACGTTTTAAAGGAGGAGGAGATTTTACGTTGTTAAGAGTATCAAGTAGAAGAGCAAAGAATTCCAAGAGATTAGTTTTTCAGTTTTCCGCAATATGGCAGAGGTTCTTAATCGACTTCAATACAGGAGGTTCTGAATTCGACCCGTATGTATGTACATATGTATGTATGTATGTATGTATGTATGTATGTATGTATGTATGTATGTATGTGTATACATGTGTTATACATGTATGTATGTATGTTAGCAATTATTTCATAGGCCAATGAACCGATTTTGATGATTTTTTCACTATCGTAATCTACATATATTTTCAGAAAGGTTTAAGTATATAACACACCAAGTTATCATTCTTATGTACGAAGTTACACGCATAAATCTAACCATATGTCATTAATATTTTTGATTGGTAGGTACACCGATTTCCCTGAGATCGCTGGAGCGAAGTCGGTAAATTTTTTTTATTTTTTATTTACCCGACTGGGTATACCTATGTGTTTCACCTGTGTGTATGTATGTCCATTCCTATGTCCGCTTGTAACTAATCAACGGCTCAACGGATTTTGATAAATGATAGTTACGTCATTAGATTTGTCTCAATGACGCGAGTGTTATAGGGTACCTAAATTAAAAAAAAAATCAAAATGGCGGACTTTATGCGCTTTAATGTGCGAGCTGAAAAAAAATTTTTTCTTCTAGACCCCCGGGGGGTGTTATCAAAATAAAGGGATTCAAAAGGCAAATACGAAAATGTATAAATTTATATATTTGGAAACAATTTGGAGTGATAAATCGTAGAAAATGACCATTTCCTATGTCAGTTCGTAACTACTTAACGGCTCAACCTATTTTGATAAATTATACGTCATTAGATTTGTCTTGACGGCGCAAATGTTACTCGGTACATAAAATTCATAAAAAATCAAAATGGCGAATGTTATGCACTTTAATGTGCGGGCTGAAAAAAAATTTTTTCTTCAAGACGCTCGAGTGGGGTATCAAAATAAAGGGCTTTAAAAGGCGAGTACGAAAATGTATACAATCTATATGTTTTAAATCAATTTGGAGTGACAAATCATGAAAAACAAAATAAATAACAACTACACTGTAAGTGGTACGGTGGTAGTTTATTAATTTTTTAGTTCGTTTTTTAGCATGGCAGTCGGGTTTTTTTAATTTTTAAATTAAGTATAGCTTGTTTAAAATATGTTTATTTATCTGACCAATAAAAAAATTAATAAGTATAAAAAACATAAAATAATTTTATTTATTTTCAGCCAAGTTGTCAACCTGAGAAGCTAAACAATACAAGGGAGAGATATGAACCAATCTCGATTGACAGAAGAATGGAAGCACAATCGGTAACTACGTTTAATAAAATTAGAAAATGTGTTTCCATATTCACATACTTATAGGTACTCTTTTTAATTACCTAGTTAGCTACCTACTTACTTCTGTCTTGTTTCAGAACCTGAATTCGATGAATATGGAAACACAAGGTAATCTTATAAAATAATTGATTCCCTCGAATTACTTTCGGTGAATCCACGTCAGTTTAATTCTCTACCGAGCTTTCGAGGTAAAGGTGGGAGAGGCTTCTGAAGAAATTCTCAGTGCCAACCCGGAGTTGGTAGTTGGCGGAGGTTCATCCCCGTGCCTCGGAGAGCACGTTAAGCAGTCGGTCCCGGTTATTATCACTACCATGTGACACGTTAAAGCCCGCCAATCCTCATCGGAGCAGCGTGGCGAGTCTAAGCTCTCCGTCCGTCTCTCCTATGAGAGAGGAGGCCTGTGTCCAACAGTGGGACGTTGGACACAGGCCTCTTAAAATGCTGTAGTTGTGAGAGGAGGACGTGGGATTAGTCAGGAGAAACAAAGATGTATTAATTTTGTGCACCATACTTGTTTTTTCTAATCATAATTTCAATACCCACGCATTAAAAAAATACCGTTACTCATCTAGGTCGGGGCAAGCTAAGCCCTTAGCTAAGCTCTAAGCATCGGCTCTAAGATTTTATAAGTATGTAAGTGTACTAATTGTTCACAAACATGTTTTTGCAGCGGCAGTACAGATGGTGACGCGGGAGGTGGTCACAGCACCGATCGCCGCGCCGCCGCAAAGAACGGTAAGTTCAACTTGCATCTAATCTACAGTACTCGTCACTTACCATATATGACGAAGAAGATACTGTGACAAATACCTACGAAGAAAATTGATCGTAACAAAATAAACAACAAATTGATGGATATAAACATTTTCAGATAGCAGTACAACTCACACCATCGCCGTCACGCGCTGGAACGAAATCAGAAGATGTCTCAAATCTTCTATCTGAAACAACTTTAACACATCAGTCTAAAGTCGATCATGCAGACATATCTACAACGAAACTTAGCACGGAACTCCAATCAGCAATAAGCGCAATAGAACTTAGCGATAATAAATTGAAGCAATATAAAGGAAGTAAATCACAGGACGAAATAAGAATGGTGCAGAACGAAATACTGGTGATCCAAGATTTGCATCTAGGACCTTGTTGCTCCAAGTTCCATAGAAAATCGCACAGTAGAATCAACAAAAGCAATAAGTTTCTGATAAAACTGGCAAGAAACCACGAGAATGTTTTGAAACGTGACAGTAAATTTTATGAGCATAGATGCAGTCATTTGACCGATAGTTCTAAAGAGGTGAGCAAATTTCAATCCTATACCAGAATTTTTCACGCTGAAATTTCTCCTTATAGAATTTGTGGCGAGGAAGATTTAGCCGAGATATTAGAAGAATGGTTAGATTTGATTCCTCTTAAACATGAAGAATCTCACGGTAGAAAATTTGACAAGGAATGCATGTTTTACGACTTTTTCGATTGCTTGAAATACTTCGTCAGCAATCCTGTAGAATCAAATAGAAGATACAAATTGAAATCGGACATTTTAGATAAATTGGACGCCCTGCCTATTGAAATAAAAGGAAACAGAAGAGTTGTTTTAAGTAGATTAGCGGATATACTTATAAATAAAATAAAGCACATTGCTTGTAAGAAGTCAACCAGAAGTACAGATAGTAGTAGAAGAGAAATTAAAAGCGTTAGTGGCTCTACTTCCGTTGGCTACGTACCGCCAACTGAAAGCGAGTTGGAAATTTTTATATCATCAGAACTAGGTTTTTATTTAGAAAAAACCTCTTTGAAAATTAATCGCCGCAAAACCAAAGATTTAGAAAATGATTTACTTGATTGTTTTATGTTCTTTTTGGAAGGAATGAGAGTTGGTAGCGATGAACGCGTTAGGAAAAATGTTTTCAAAATTTTGGGAGAATATGGATTTAAAGAACACCAAGCTACGCATTTTGCAAATCTACTGATGACTCATCTAAAACAATCATTTATAAATGATGCGCTAAGGCCAAAAGTGCAGTCAGAAACATTTATTGTACTTCCAAATATACAGAACGTAGAAAGTTCCAGAAAATCTATCGCACATGAATCTAAAGGAAGCAATAAGAATAAAAAGGAAGCAATAGCAAGTAATAAGAATAAAAATATAAATAACAATAATCTAGAAAGCTCTAACAATGAGTTATGTAGACAAATAGATGAGTGGCTTTCAAGTTTAAAGTTACAAATTCCGGAAAATAAAGAAAATGGATTTAGGCAAGTAATAATAAACGACTTAGCTGGAGATATAATAGATAGACACAAGTATTTAGAGTTAAATCCTATTAGTAGAGGATCTGATGAAGCAGAGCTTGAACTTTTAAGATATCAGATATTTAAATGGATTGGTAAACTTTTGGGGGAAGATAATTTTGTATCTAAAGACGATGCTCTAAAATTGATGATGCGAATTCGGGAAATCCCTATGTTCGCAAACTCTTGTTCTAAAAATAATTCATCTCAGGCTAATAACGGTAATGTGGTATGTGAACGACCAGTTTTAAGTGGTTCGAAAAGCGATATTAATATTAAGATGAACAGGTGTTCACCAAAGATTATACACGAACCTGATACTAATAAACAAAACACAAATGAAAAGGTTTTGTTAGGTGTGACTGTTGCTACCAGCTCAAGAGATTTTAATATAATGACAATGGCTCATGCGGGAACTTCAAGTAAAATAGCTAACGGGGATTCGGATAACAAGATAAGATGTAATCAAAATTCAAAAGCAACCTGCTGTATTGATTTGAAGAATTCAAATCAAAGTGTCAAATCTGTTGAACAACTCGAAGCAGAATATCAGCAATTTGTTAAAGATTGGGTCCAACGAGTACCTATAAAAACGTCCAGCCCTGACCAAGAAACTGTAGCAGAGAGAGCTAGAGCCGCATTACATAATGGTCTGTGGAAAATTGTTTCCAAGTTGAATTGTGATCCTGCCACTTATTACAATCGCTTCTTCTATGAAGACCTTTTAGATGACGCGATTGATGATTTATTAGATGGTTTACCGCAAATTCCTGAGATGAAATCCGTAAGACATTCGCTTAAATTAGATTTTATTGAAAAAACTGTCAGTATACACGAACATATAAAAGCACATGAGGACGCTTCATTTAAAAACAAACTAGTGAAAACTGTTATAACTAACCTTCGCACACATGGCATTATTGACAACGAGCGTGAAGAATCCATAAAACATCATGAAGATCTCCAAATCATAAAACTAGTTGAAGAATACCTACTGTACACTAGGTTTAAAAATGATAATAAGCTTATTTCCGATGTGTTTAAGAAAAAATTATCACATGAAATAGGAGATTTTGTTGAAGACTTAAAAAGGAATCATGACAGAGAATTCGGAAAAGTTGATACCTCTTTTTATAAAACTGAAATCATGAACGCGTTAGAAAAAGTACCTGTGCCATGTGAAAGAACTATGAGAGAAGAAGCTGATGATATACTTCTTGGAAACGAAGTAGAACAGTGGTATACAGATTTACCTATTGTCCCTAATGCAGATTCTATCAATAAATATCACAGAAAAATGCAGTTAGATTTTCTAGTTATGAAAATCAAAGAAATGGAAAACAGTATAACTGCAGATGATGCAGAAGCTGCTCTTAGAAATGAAATAACGAAATTTCTCGAAAAAACACCACTCAGAGAACGCGAAAGGTTAAACATTAACTTTATGGTAGACGAATTGGTTAACAGAGTAAAAAATATGAGGAAACAAGACAGTAGTCAGAACACTAAAAGGGTATTATTTCAGGCTCCTGACACTTATGAAGAGTTTGGCAAAAATATTCCCTTTGCCTCGAGTTATATCGACACATCTCCGACATATAAAAACGTGGCTACCAAAACTGATTTAACCAACAATAGATTTAATCAAACATCTAGATGCGACATATCATGTGGTGCCCAACATTTGAGACCTAATGGTGAAAACGTGGAGAATATTATTGAAAAGCCACCTCAGCAATCAAATCTTTTTATTAAAGAACCATCCAATTACAGAAAATTTGCTGAAGATATACCAACTTGTTCAAGCTTTAAAGAAACTGCTAATCAATGGTATTCATTACAAGACAGTAACACTCATGCTCCAGAACAAAATGTACCAAACAATATACAGCATTACTCTATTCCTAATACATCTTATAGCCCGCAAGCATATCACCAAGATAGACCAGTAGATGTTGTAGAAAATGAATCGATAACTCACAATTATCATCCAAATATAAATTATCAAAGAGGTATATCAGGAAAATCTCAGACACAACCATCTTTTGTGGATAAAGATCCAAGAAACAATTCGTTCGGAGAGCCATCAAGTATACAATACAGTCCTCCAGGAATAAGAACAAGTAGAGGTAGATTGGGAATCAGTCAAGTTGCTGGACCAAGTGGGTATAGTCCTGTACAATTTGAATCACCACAAACCTATCTTCCAAGCGCAAGTCAAGTTCCAAACGCAACAATATATTCTACTGATGATAATAGAGGTAATATATCAAATCAATCGGTTGCCACTTTTAAAGAAATTCCTGAAGATAGAGAAGTAAGCCAAACTAATAAATACTCAGTAGGATGTCAGTCGTTAAAAAATGACGGAATCAAAATAGAAAAATCTGATAGAATGTATGATACTACGAAACATTTGAGTGTAGCTACTAATACCTCAGCAGCTCCTATAGCTGATATAGGCCAGTCTGTTGACGCGTCTACGCCTATGCAGAGTACACCATCAAGACCTAGTGTAAGTAAGAAACGCCCTAAATGGGCAATGCCAGAAAAGGAGAGTTCTAAACGGCGGTTCGACGACACTGATGATGAAGACGATGGTTATCATTGCAGATGTATCGAGAGGTATTGGAAGTGTAGGCGGAGACCCAAATTTTTATCTAGCGAGGAGTTTGACGACTACCCTCCATGTTTGCCTATGCTTTTCCCATACCCCTGTTTCTTATAGAGCACACTTGGTCGGAGAAGCCAAAACCATTACTAATAAGTACGCCCCCTCATAACGTTGCAACAGTCTGAATTGCTATCATCGGCTATTCTGCAATGGAGCAGTTTTTATTTATCACTACATTTCATGTTCAATACTTACATTTTAATATTAAAATCATAAAAAATGAAAAAATCTGCCTAACCTAACCTAACTTTGTTTAATTTTTTTTCACATTCATTTTCATTTGTTTAAATTTTTATTATGAATTATTGTTTCATTTCGCTTACGTTTTTATTTAACACAAACAATCTTAGTGAACCATTGTCCATTTTGGCCAATCAGAAGTAATGTACTATGATTGTAAATTTTGGTGCTAGAACGACTGTTTTAATATCAATGTATTGTGTTGAGTTTGTTAAAAGTAAGTGAGTGTAGGTACGTTTTGTGTAATTTTTTTGCCACTGGAATGTTTTGTAAATTGTTTATATCCTCGTCTCTATTTATATCTTCATTTGGTGAAAATAAAGTAATCATTATTGATACTTAAACTTCTTTTGTTTAATTGAAAGTGGATATTGAGGGAGGATATCCCGAAAAATCTATTAACAAAAGTTGATTCTGGGTTAAATAAACAGCAACTTTTCGATGCCAAATAAATAGTCTACCTGCGCGAAGTGGTTGTTACATATTGCTACTATGTCAAATGCTCTATAATAATTAAAAAGATCCACCTAAAATAATTGTACAACTTTATTAACTGTATCACGAATATGAAAGGAATACAAAATTTTAACAATCACAATAAAAATAGCATTATTTTCTACAATCACAAAAACAATCACATCTACAATCACAAAATTTCCACAGTCACATTCAACGAAACTCTTTCTTGAAATACAAATTGCTCGGATAAGGACAACCACTGGCGCAGTTAACGCAATACTTCAAACAAGTCGAATTACAATGTGTTCTATAACCGTTATGTCTCCCTCTACATTTTGTATGTATTCGTTGTCCACAGTTGCAACAATTATAGACCTTACTTCGTCTTGATCCAATATTCTCAGAAGGCAAGTCAATTCTTTGATACGTGCGTCTTTCTTCTTCTTGTCTTTCTTCTGGTAAGTAAAATGGCGGCCGTAAATTAGACTTTCTGTCTGCCAGTGTCCCTAACCGTCTTTCTTCTTCTTGTCTATCTTCTGAAATGAAACATGGTGTTCGTAAGCAAGACTTTCTGTCTGCCAGTGTCTCTAACCGTCTTTCTTCTTTTTGTCTTTCTTCTGAAATGAAACATGGTTTTCGTAAGCAAGAGTTTCTGTCTGCCAGTGTCCCTGACCGTCTTTTTTCTTCTTGTCTTTCTTCTGAAATGAAACATGGTGGTCGTAAGCAAGAGTTCCTGTGTGCTAGTGTCCCTAAACTACATTGCCTTTTATCGCATATTTTATCTGCTTGTGTTCTAGGGTGAGTATTATTTATTGCTTCAGTTTGTGCTTCCTTTGTTCTTGGACTTGATATTCTTACGACTTGAGGTGATGTCTCGGTCTCGGTTGTTTTGCATGATGAGCAGGGCGGATATGCTCTGCTAGGCTCTACCCTTTCTTCTCTTAAACTTACATTAGAACTCGTGGAGTTCCAATAGTACTCTTTGATAATGACTTGTGGTGATACTTCTTTATGAATCATGTTACTGTCATACAATGATGGACGTGTTTGGACAGCACCTTCTATTCTCCCGTTTATATCAGTTTGGACACCACTTTCTACAGGCGGTGGACTCACAGATGCATCTCTACATATACACTTAGTTCTGTTTGCTCGAGAATAATCTGATCTTTTTCTTATTCTCTCTAAATGAGCTCTGTCTTCAACACTTAGGTTGCTTTGTGGGTACTGTGAAGGTTGCCGAGTAGAAATTATATTGTCACCGTATTTTCCAATCTTAGAAACACTCAGCATCCGGGATTTGTCAGTAGATTTTAGCTTATCCATTAATTTATCAGCAAAATTTTGTAAGTTAATTTGTTCTTTGTTTCTTAGTGGAATTTCATTTAACCATTTCATTATTTCGTTCTTCATTTCATTATCTTTATTTGGATCTCGATCTTTTTCTTTTTCTAAGCCATGCAGACGTTTCGCTAAGCCGGACACCATAGCGTTTATTTGCGGTTCCATACTCTTTGATTTATCAAGTGGCACGTAGGGGAGCCAATCTAATATTTCTTCTTTTAGTCTGACTTGTTCTAGATCCGATCTCACCGTTTCAATATTTGGTACTGATACATTTCTCAAAGCATTGTACAGGTTTTTGCTTATCTCTTCAGAATTCATCGGGGGTTCGGGATAGCGTCTTAAATATTCATTACAAAACTTATTGACTTCATTGTTCAATTTAGTTCTGAATTTATCTAGCGCTATCATATCTCCCGCAAAATAGTGTAGGTTTATAAATGCTTCAACTAGTCTTTCTTTGAGAAGATCAAAGGCGTGCAGATCATCGGCTGATGTCATGTGTATCGATGGTAATGTTTTCGATAAGGTATCCCATAACGTTTGCCTATACACCAAGCCTGCGCTTACATCTTGTGCCATAGATTGTGCTAAATCATTCATCAAATGATTTTTTAAAGAATCGGCTAAGTTGTTTAACTCGTTTGCATTTAAGTTTGTAAATAATTTAGGAAGCCACTGCAAAATTTCATTTTTCAAGTGATAATGATTAATTGAATCTTTAAGGTCGGCTAAATGTTTAGCTAAATCTATAAATACGTCGTCTGAATACGGTTTGTTGTACGATCTGGCTACATCGGTAGAAATGTTCTCAAGCCATGTTTTAAGACTGTTTACTAGATTGTTAACGTTTCTTGTAGAATGTGATCTATTCGATATTTTGGTTAGCTCTGGCACTTTTATGGATAACAGAGCTGCATTAAGGTCATTTACTCTTGTGATCATTCTAGGTAAATCTTCGATATTTAGTTTGTTTAATCTTCTAAAAATTTGATACTTAAGGTACTCCAATTCATCAGCCTCTGATGTTTTAATATTGGAGAGTTGCAAATACTTAAGTCTATCAACTACATCAGAAGCAATATCGGAAACTAGATTCCTTTGTTCAGCACTTCCTATGTTTAACTCTAAGCTTATTATCCAGTTTTCGATCAGATTATTCAGTATTTTCATATATTCTTCAATTTCCGAATGTTCCTCTAGCACAGAAACATTGCGGATAAGTGATAAGTCTGGTGACGGCGAATCACGTCCTGAAGCATATGGAGTTGAAGATCCAAAGCCATTTTCTTTATTCCAGCGCCTTCTTTGTTGTGGTGCTTGTTCCATTTGCCTCATTAACTTTTGCTCTAATAATTTCCGCTGTTTTGGATCAATTGTTACACCCATGTTGTCAGATATATTTTCAATAAAACTTTTTATTGCTTCTCTTGCTTGTTGTTCTACAAGTACCTCGTTGATGTTGTTCTTTATATCATTTAATATAATCATTAAATCTTCTATTGCACTGCTTTGATCGAGATCAATATTAGAGTCTATACCGGGAATATTTTTCATCCAAGCAACAACATCTCCATACATATTTTGACCTTCACTCTGCATGTGTCTTCTTTGTTTGGGAGAATAATTTATTTTTTTTACTAGTTCATTCACTAAATTCTCTTGTGTAGTTGAACTTAGTCTTCTACTATTTTGTCTTAGCATATTTTGTAACCAATCTGTTATAACTTCTCTTATATCAACTTGTATATCTTCAGAATCTTCACCACTTGTTAGAATTTCATCTACTTGTGTAGCCAAATCTTGCAGATTTAATTTAATGTTAATCCTGTCGCCTCCTGATATTTCTGGAATACCATGAACCCACTTCTCTATCAAACCTAAAGTATCTTCATAATGACTTTTAGTATGATCTATTCGCAACTCTTGCATTATATTTTTTACAAGTTTATCTTTGGTTTTTGAATCAATACGCCCACTTATTGCTGCATTATCTATCCATTTTCTGATTTCTTCCAGCATTTTCTGTTGGATCTCAATATCTTTGAAATCTTCTGAATCATATTCACTCATTATATTCTTTAGACATTCGGTTAATTCTTTTTGTTCTGCAGCATTAAGATCTGATAATTCTGGTATATTTTTAGTTAGATTCATAACTTTTTGCTCAACATTAGTTTTCTTATCGATTCTGTTTCTATCTGTTCGTAGCTGTTGCATTATTTTTTTCGTGAGTTTATTTTTGGTTTTAAGGTTCACATGTTCACTAAAGACTGCATTATCTAACCATTCTTGGATTTCTCTCTGTAACATCTTTTGTACCTCACTATTTTCAACATCCTTAAGATCATATTCTTTCATTTTAGCTTTTACAAACTGGGCTAACTCTTCCTGGTCTGAAGCTTTGAGACTGGATAACTCTGGTACATCTTTACAAATCTCAATGACTTTCGTCTGTATTTCACCTTCTTTCAGATTTGCTGTTGTTTGTTTGCTTGTAGGGAGTTTTATGTGGTGCAGCTTATTAGCAAATTTATCCGCTACTTCTAATTTTATTTCGGGATTTTGACTTTCATATTTGATTGGTACATCTTCTAACAAATCTAACAGCTCTGATTTTAAGGCTTCTTTATAATCCTTCTCATTTGGAGGAGTATTGACAGCAATCAATTTTAGCCTATTTGCAAACTTTTGTTTTATTTTATTCATATCTTCCCTATTAATATTTTCAAGATCAAGTGGGAGTTTTTCAATACCTTTAGCGATTTCTTGTTCAAACATTGCTTCAGCTGCTTTACCCAGCCTTTCAATTAAGTTATCAGCAAGCTGTTCTGTAAGCATCGCGTCTTCGTTTGAGTCACTTGGATGCCACATGGGTAATGCTTTGAGAAATCTAAGTATTTCTTTTTTAGCTATCAAATGAAAGGGTGATTCTTTTAATAATTCCTTCATGGTGTTTGTTAATTCTTCGAGCATTTGATCTTGTTTTTTCTTATCGTCTTCGCTGAAGTTGGGGTATACAGGGATGTTGTTCAACCATTCTTTGATTTCCTTCGAAAGGTTCACATCGTGACTCTTTTGACAGACACAAGGCATTGCAGATTGACGTGCTTCTGTCACTTTTTGCAACGAATGTTTCGGAGTAGTCTGGAATAATTTCAGATTTTTATAAGTGTTTTAAATACTTAACAATAATCTTAGCAGTAGTGTTTAGATTTGTTCACGACAAAGTGGTACTGTTAAAGCTTACACATGAATTTTCATGCGCCAAATTCGGTACAGCCTTCGACTCAGTTGATAAACGCACTGACAATTTATTATGCATAGCACAGTGCTGTTTCTTGTGGATAGTATATCTACTCTGCATGTTTGGACACATCTGCAATGAAAATAACAAACAAATCAGTCTTTAAGTATGTTTTAAATGTGAATATATTACTTATGTCACCGATTTATTTAAACTACTGGATCGATTTAGATACAGTTTTCATAGCTGTCAATACGGAGCAGATTTTCAGACTTTACGGCGACGACTTTTATGGCCACGTCTTTTATTCGAATAAACTTTTACAAGTGCTTTTGAATCGTCAATTGGTATTACCACTGGTTCTGAATGCCGTTCCTACCGAGAAGAACCAGCAATCATAACGCTGAGTTTGCTGGTGAGGCGTCGTTAAGATGAAATCCATTTGTTGTGATTCAGTATTATTATTGTTTTATTACCGTTATAATTAGCCATGATTTTATAAAACAACGTGAGAATCTGAATTCAGAATAATTTATAGAATCACTAAATTATCAAATACTTAGTACCTACCGAAACAATTTGAATTATTAGCATATCAATACTCATAGGCTGGTCACACCTGATTGCAAGGCTGTTTGGTAGTGGGGTGGAATCCATCATGAGTCGGCGAAAAATAAAACAGGTTAGATACTGAAAACGCGGGCTACAAGCAACACGTGAGACCAACCCTAGAGGCACAAGAGTATTATCCTAACACATTACCGTAGGCTTATTGTTACTATCGATGATTTCCCTCAATCGATCCCTCAGTACCCTCTTCATTTCCGTCAGGTACCTCACATCGGCCCTTCCTCTATTGAACGACGAACTGTTTAGGTAATCGTATGTATAATCCAAAAGTTCGTCTTGACTGAAACAATCACACTAATATTATAAAGGCGGAAGTTTGTGTGTATGTTTGTTATTCTATAACCGAGAACCGATTTGGATGAAATTTTGAATCGAGATAGATTATTCCCTGACTTAACACATAGGTTACTTTTTATCCTGGAAAAATGCACAGTTCAATCCACAAAGAAGTTTGCTTTAGTAAGCTAGAGCTATAGGTAGGTTACTATAGCAAACTTCCTTGAAAGTAGGTAGGTATAAAGGATGGAAAAGAGAACGGGAACGGGAACCGGAAATCCACAATTCCCTCGAATCGAAGATACAAGAAGGCAGAAGCTCGTAAATAAATAATCATTAAGATATTATTACTTAAGTATGAACCAAAGTCCCCACCGCCGAGTTTGGCTGTTTGTGTGCGCTATCTCTGAAACTTACAAAACTAAGCGGTGATAGCTTAGTGGTTAAGACTTCGGCCTTCCTTTCAGGCGGACTGAGTTCGATCTCGGCACGCACATCAACTTTTTAGGAGCTATGTGCGTTTTAAGCAATTTAATGTCACTTGATTAAGGAAATTATTTGTGTAGTTTCCTACATAATGAGAAAACCTGCAAGTTTGAAAGTTTTCCATACCTAATGTTTTCAAAGGCATGCGCACCGCACTCGGCCAGCGGTGGACTACGGCGTAAACCCTTCTCATTCTGAGAGGAGACTCGTGCTCTGTAGGGCTATTCTCTAAAATACCATCGATATCGAATCTCGATATCGAAGCTCACTCAAGTGAGATAACTCGCTTCGAAAGCAAACTCACTTCACCTTGGTTTGATATTCTGTAAACATCTGCTACGCACTTGCGAAGTGAAGTGAGTTTGAGTGAGAAGACCTGTACTATCGAGTTTTACAGAGTACAAATTAGCAAACTCATCTCGAATTCACTCTCGATAATTCGAAAATGGCTTTACAGAATAGCCCTGCTGTAGTGGGTCGGTAATGAGTTGATAATTAATTAGGAATATCAGAAACTACTGTAGGAATTTTCATTCGGTACTCACGGTTGGATAGCTCGATTCTGCTTGAATGTCTAGGTGTACCTACATAATTTATAAAGATCTAGTCAACGGTTTAAGCAGTTTTTGTCGGTAAAGCTCTTAGGTGGGTAAATAATAATTTCGCCAACTTAATCCACAAGTGTAATATGTAAACCTTTAAAACAAGGGCGTCGCCAGCCGCTGGCCAAGGGGGGGGGGGGAGCAAGTTGATGATATTATAGTATGCGAAAACTGTAAATAGGGCAGTCATATTTTCCAAGTGCTGCAAAGTTAGCACATGATGTGTTCCGAAACTGCAAAATTGGAGTGGTAGTGGTCCTAACAACATATTAAACAAATCAGAATTTTCTTTTCAAACTATAGCATATTTATATTTTCTCAAATCTCTAGGGGGGGGGGGGCAGCTGCCCCTACCTGGCGACGCCCTTGCTTAAAAAACCACTATGAGTCTATGCAGACGGAGTCGCAGTTATCAGCTAGTGCTAAATTAATGTCACCTGGAACACTTTCCCAGTTCCCCAGAGCTGCTCTTAATTTTGTGTGACGCAACATTTTCCTTTTTCCTCCCGATTCTGTGTGTCTGTTGGCTCGTGGACTTTCTCAGTAAGGATCGTATGCTTCTCGAAGGCTTTTTGGTGTCTAAAATCATATTTTATTACTACAAACTGTTGTTATAAATTGCGCGGGAGCAGGATAACAACAGAAAGATCTTCCAGGATAGAAGAGTGGAGACCCAGCTAATCTATAATCATCTAAACTATTTTGAAAATTACTGGGTAAAAGCGCTCGAGTTATTATTTTGCTAGTGCGATTCTTTGAGAGACTATTTTGAGTGTGGTGACATCTAGTTTGTTCGTTTCAAGTTGCTTTGTTGCGCGGCGGCGCGGCGTATGACAGCATGTGTGGCGGCCATCTTGGATTTACATAAATTGCTATTCTACTAGTCAAGCCCTTTCGTTTAATACCCACATTGAGGGAGTTGTGAAAAAATATGTAATCCGCCATTTTGTGGCGGTGGCCATCTTGGACCGATTTTCATCAAACAGTTGTGTTCTTACCTAACACTCCCGACTAATTCACCTTTCAAACAAAAAAAACCGCATTCAACTCGGTTCACCCATTACGAGCGCTACAGTTGAACAGACAGAACTTTAAATAAATAAAATAATTAGTAATGCAGGTGCTGACGGTGTCTAGTGCAGGTGTAGTCCAGTATCCTCTGGACGAGCTCCGCCGAGCTGGCGGCGCGCGGGTAGTGACGCAGCGACTGCACGAAGCTGGCCGTGTGCTGCGGGGGGTGACTGCAGGAACCTTTCGCTTTGAAAAATCGAATTTATAATGTAATTGATGTAAAAAGCAGACAGACAGTAGACTGGTGCGCGCGCATTCGTATGAACTCGAGCACATGGACGCGAACTCAAGCGAATCCACGAGAACCATCGAAGCGTCCGCGGTCCGAAGAGGCGCGCGGATTCTCGCGCATCCGTGAGAATCCGCGCGCATTCGAGCAACTTGTGAAGAATTTGATGCTTCGATTCGCTTCGATGCACTTCGACTCTGTAATGGTATATATATATGACCCTGCCTCGTTGGTCTAGCGCAGTAGTTCCCAAAGTGGTCCAGGTGGACCCCCAAGGGTCCACGGGAGACTCGAGAGGGGTCTACGTTGGCGTGACAAGAAAATGGGGGTTCACGAGTCGTAAGCGGGGGTCCACGAATTTTTTTTATCTGGTTTCCATAGTGAAGAACTAAAATATTGGCTTGACTTCACCTTACAATGTAGGCAGATAATATTTTAAAAAGCTATGGAATATGCAAGTTTTTACTTGTAAAAACTTGTATATTCCATATTCAGTGCTTAACTTTACCCCTGTCCTTGTCACAGCTGGTCACATTTGTGAGACAATGGTGTGAAATCACATATTTTGCAATTTTTCAACAAAATTTTGCTTTAAAATTTCTTATTTCATGTTTTAATAGTACCTACTTTAAAAATATTAGATTTTGAAATGTGACATCAAAAAATGTATGACCCCTTCCACCCCCTTGTCACACAATGTCACAATTCGTCCCCCCTCCCCCTTAACGTGCGACGTAATTTATGGATAGTTGCAATTGGTCAATGGACGCTCTGTGGTGCTCTAATGTGGCTGCAGGGGGTCCACCGGAACTAGTAAAATTTTGAAAGTGGTCCATGATAAAATAAAGTTTGGGAACCTCTGGTCTAGCGGTTAGCACATTCGACTGTGGATCACGAGGTCCTGGGTTCGATTCCAGTGTCGGGCCAAAATAAAAATAGGAGGTATTGGGGTTTTCTGCTAAAATTTCTCCGTGCCTGCCCAGAGTTGGAAGTTGGCGGTGTCAGATACATCCCCGTGCCTCGGAGAGCACGTAAAGCCGTCACTCCTGCGCCTGATCTCTCTCCGGTCGTGTCGCATTGGCGTCCCATCGAACTATGAGAGTGAGGGAATAGAGAGTGCACCTGTGTGTGCGCATACACTTGTGCACTATATAATATCTCCTGCGTATAGATGGCTAGTCTCTGCCTCGGTTGAGATTAGCCGCCGTGGCCGAAATTCGGTCGGGAGGACATTAGTATGACACTACCCTTACTTCTGGCGCGGTACATGATGCCATCAGGTCTGATGCCTCCGGTGGAGAACTGCCCCATTTCTCCGCTGCCATTGCCCAGAGATCCGTCTAAAACGAATAAAACGTGGATTCGTAAATTCATTAGCATTTATTCGGGCTGCCTGTTGTTTATTACCATTTTGAAGTGCGTATAAACTTAAACTTCTTCTTTAAAATGGTATAAAAATGTCTTCTTCTGCCCTTGGCCTATTGGCTAATTTTATGAGATATAGTCCCAGAAATTGAGTTAGTATCGACTTAAGTAAGTATATCATACATCTGTGCATTTGACGCACCGAGAAAGATCCGACGTCCAGTGAATTTGTTTGGCTCAAGAACGGCAGTGAATGCGTACAAACTACAAACAAACCTAGAAAATTTTGCTGTTGTTTGAAACTTATACTCCTTTGTTGATATGAAGGCGATCGGAGGCAATTAGCAAACTGAAATATCAAAAAATAAAACAATAAACAAAACAATAATATTCATATTATAAATTTTTTTTAAATTGGCTGTCTGTAAAATCAGTTTACCTACGATAATTTTACGTCATATGAAAACAAAGCAAATAGATTTACCAAGCCGAACGCTTAGGCTGATCGTGCCTTCTCTATCGCTTGTTCCGCGCTCTCGCTTGCACGCGGCACCTGATAATGAGTCATGCTTTTTCGTGCGTGTAGCCGGCGCTCATCGATTTATAAGACGATATCACGTCGAAATCATTGCATTTATAAAACATCATGCTGACCAAGTGCACATTGGTAGACTTCACACGCCTTTGAAAACAATACCTATAGAGAACTCAGGCATGCAGGTTACCTGAACATGTTTTCCTTCACCGTTAAATCAATTACTTAGACATAGTTATTTAGTGATTGCTGACGCAATTAGAACTTCAAAAGGCTGAAGTGCGTGCCCGGGATTGAACGCGATCTCCCCAAAAGTCTTCACCACTAGGCTATCACACATTTTTGAGCCTCGTTGGCTAACTTAAATTTGAGCAATCTAAATAATGAAAGCGTCTTACCTGATAACCGCTATCATATCTGACATCCCAGACAGGTATGTTGGAGTGTTTGGAAATCCATTCTGTGTTTGTTTCAACATTGGATTTGCAACATCGAGTATTTTTCAAACCTATGAAGTACGTGAAGATGAAGTGTAGATAACTAACTTAGAATAGAATAAAAAAGTTTTTTATTCAAATAAACTTTTACAAGTACTTAACTACTTTCGAATCGTAAATTGAATCTACCAGTTCGGAATGCCATTCCTATCGAGAAGAACCAGCAAGAAACTCGGCGGTTGCTCTTTTTTAAATAAAAAAATTTTTACTAACAAGTACCACCACTACAGCCTTTTTAACGTCCCACTGCTGGGCACAGGCCTCCTCTCTCATAGGAGAGAGGGATTTGGAGCTTAGACCCGCCACGCTGCTCCAATGCGGGTTGGCGCGCTAAGATACGCTCTTTTATTTTTCACGCTCATCTAGCAGGCATAAGTAATGCTAGTAAGTTATTGGGAGTCCAAGAAGCTAAGCAACTGCAAGCTACCTTGCGTTACTTGTATCCAGTGGATCCCTTGATGGCACTTGTCCAGCTAGTGGGGCAACCTGCTAGAAGTCAGAAGGCAGTTCTCACCGACATCCAGCACCATACACTGCTTCCTGCAGCACCCGCGCCTGTCCGGCAGCATGGTGACAGTGAGGCCAGCGTGCTTGGAGCCCTGCACGATGGCCACCACTCCTCCACCAGACTCCATGGTTTACCAACTTTTCTGGAACGTTTCAAATAAGCGCTAACAGACCATTCGTCTACGGGGAGTGCCAGCTTCATGCCTACGGGGATTTCCCGTGTATCGAACGATATATTACTTTCTCTTTTTTTCCCGTCGTTTACGCGTTTCTCTGAGATTATAAACAGATACATACAGTAAGTACTTACGTTCATAAATAAACGGATCATGTACCGCCACGGATCAGGTCTGAAGCAATCCCGCCAGTTCTCTTCGGATTCTGTCCTCCTGAAACATACCTACTGTTGTCAGTCTAGGCTAGGGACAAGTCTAAAGCGTCCAGTAAACATTTTAATTTCATACAATGTGGCCAATTCTGTTGTACACAATCTCTAAGCTAAACTAAAATGACAGGTCTAAAGGACATGGCCGGAATTTGCCCTGATTAGTCGAAAAAAAACTTACTTAAATAAACATTAATGGCGGTTAATTATTCATATGTGAAAATTGCTTTTAAAATAAACTAAAGTGTATCGCGACAATTACATTTTTCCAGCGCAGGCGTGGAAAAAACACAAAAAATAAGAATGTTTACTGTTACCTATTTGTTTTTGTTTTTATTTTCCTGTCATAATGCGTTTGCGTTTGGAAACACGTATAATAATAACGATATTTGTATTTAGCACAAGGTTAGACTGAATAATATTTAGTTATTTATGTTTTATATTATAAAACACCCAAACAAATACGACCTGTTAGAATAGTATAGCTAAAGCAAATATAAAAAATCAACGATTTCACGAGTATCGACACTCGACACCATTTATGCAGCCGCGCACGTTAACGTTAACGCAATAATCTTAAACCTATTCAAGGGTGCGTGTATCCGAACATCTAATTATTTTTAATCTATTCACGCTGTCGTTTTCATTTGCAAAGCATTTATTTTTTATTGTAATTGTACTTGTTTGTAATCTTGACGATCAAAATGTCTAGATGTTTGAATTGTAGCGTGGCGACTATTCGAATGCGAAGGCTTAATGTAACAAGTCTAGCAACGCCTTTACAAGTTCTATTGAGTGAATGGTTATCTATCCAACAGGTATGTATGTGCTAATTATTTTCTTTACTAACTATAACTGCCATTTTAAACAGTCGATTATATTCCCTAAAAAGTTTTGAAAAGAGTGTCTGCAGTCAGCACAATAATAATCTTAATCTATATATATAAAACAGTCGTGTTAGTTAGTTCGAACACTTTTAACTCGAGAACGGCTGGAGCGATTTTCATGGTATTTGGGACCGTCCCGAATAGCAAAATAACTATTAAAAACATTAAAAAATTCACGAAAACATGTTCACGGGTATCGTAACTGTCAAACATTTAATTGTCATCCCGTCGATACGGTAAACTGTCACCCGTACGTCTCATACAGTACGTATTAAATCTTCTGTGCGTGTGTTTGTCAGCGGGCAGAACGAAGTCTGCCGGATCCACTAGTAATATACTTAGTAGATCTCTATTACTATACTGAGTACAATATGTCATGTTTTTCAGCTTCCTCCAGAAGGACTGGTTTGCAAAGCATGTTATGTTTTGTTAAATCAATGCTTGGAAGAAGGTACACGTAGCAGAGTACTGGGCTACCCAATGGTGTGTGTTGGTTGTGGATGCTCAGTTAGAGGGAGGCGTTACCCAGTGCCACACCACACCCTTGAAGAAAACAGTCCGTTAATAGATATTTTCTTATCATGGAATACCCACAGTCAGGTTAGTGTTTACTAGTGTTAAACTAGTTTAGGTCTACTATTCTCCCTGGTTGCTTTAAAGTATTAGTCGCATTGTGGTGTAAAATACTTTTAATTGAAGAGTAAAGCTGCTGTCTCATTTATCCCGGCAGACCGGTGGCTATCAGAACATCCGCATTGCAAAATGACAATATCGCCATAAAGTCTTGATATTTGAATGCCATATTTACTAAATAGACATGAACGCTAAATGCCCTAAAAGCAAAACGTCTGGATCTTAAAATGTAATTCAAAATATTGTAGTAGCAAATAGTCTAGATTTAAAAGTGCCATAGTTACTAAATAGACATAAGCGTTGAATGACATAGTAGCAAATCGTCTGGATCTGAAAATGCCATAGTTACTTTATAAACATGAACGCTAAATGCCTTTATAGACGCTTACTTTGTTGATATGGATTTGTGCCTAGTTATCTCATAAACCAAATAAAAATAAACAAACTCTTTTAACTCAGATCATCATCACCATTATTATCAACCCATTACCAGCCCATTACAAGGCACGGGTCTCCTCTCAGAATGAGAAGAGTTTAGGCTGTAGTCCACCTCACTGACGAACTGCGAGTTGGTAGATTTCACATGGCATTGAGAACATTATGGAGAATAGGCATGCATATGTTTTCCTTCACCGTTAGAGCAAGTGATATTTAATTGCTTAAAACATACATAAATTGGAAAAGTTGAGTACCGGAGTACCGGAGATGAACTTGGTCTCCCTGAAAGAGAAGCTGACGTCTTAACACCTAGGCTATCACCAATTACTAAAGACTACTATATATATCACTACATAGTATAAAACAAAGTCGCTTTCTCTGTCCCTATATCCCTATGTATGCTTAAATCTTTAAAACTACGCAACGGATTTTGATGCGGTTTTTTTTAATAGATAGAGTGATTCACGAGGAAGGTTTATAAGTAGAAAAATTGGACCCGGTAGGTGGCGCTAATAGCGGGCAGGACGACGTCTGCCGGGTCCGCTAGTATACTATATAGATCACGAGGTTCTGGGTTCAATTCCCGGGAAAATATTTTTTTTTCTGTCAAGGAATTCTCAGTGCCATGCCAGCCCAGAGTTGGTAGTTGGCGATGTTTCACCCCCATGCCTTGGAGAGCACATTCAGCAGTCGGTCTCAGTTATTATCACTCTCATGCATCGACGTTATATCCCATAGACAGATAGAAACAGGCACGCGATTTCAGGTAACAGTTGAGTTTTTTTCGTATTATATAAGTGGCTGCTCGAAAATTCCGAATTAGTATCGACCAGTTCTGAGCGCCGTAAACCGCTTTGGCGAATGAAATATAGTGACAAAAAATACAACGATGCCTTCCTGTTCTGTAAGATGGTGTGGTAAAAGTACTCCAACATCGAGGTAAAGAAAGGTAGCATAACATTTCATCGATAAGTCAGTAAAACTAATTTTACCAAAATAATCATAAATAAAATAATTTATAGCGGGGTTCATCTTATGTTGGTCATGTTCAGAGTAGGAGGAGCTTGAAATCTACTCGCGTTATCGCCGCATCTCTTTTATTCATACTCGCCGCGTAAGTATTTATCTCGTTTCATTAGTTACCTTCTGAACGATAGTGATGTTCAACATCAATTCTATTCTATTGTCGATAGTATGAACATAATAAAGCTGTAGAAAGAATTGTTTTTTTCTTAGACGTTGTCCTAATACAACGCGAATGCGCGATCATCGCAAGTTCGCGCGAATTTTACTCGTACGAACTCGCGATCAAACATACTGATCTCGAATAGGTGTCCTAATAGGCATTCGCGCGACAATCGCATCACGTCGTTGGGCAGTGACTGACTGACTGACTGACTGACTGACAGTGACTGACTGACTGACTGACTGACTGACTGACTGACTGACAGTGACTGACTGACTGACTGGTTGACTGACAGTGACTGACTGAATGACAGTGACTGACTGACTGACTGACCGACTGACTGACAGTGACTGACAATGACTAACAGTGACTGACTGACAGTGACAGACAGTGACTGACTGAATGACTGACAGTGACTGACAATGACTGACTGACAATTACTGACAGTGACTGACAATGACTGACAGTGACTGACAGTGACTGACAATGACTGACAGTGACTGACAATGACTGACAGTGACTGACAGTGACTGACAATGACTGACAGTGACTGACAGTGACTGAAATGACTGCCTGTGACTGACAGTGACTGACAGTAACTGACAATGACTGACAGTGACTGACTGGCTGACAATGACTGACAGTGATTGACGGTGACTGACTGACAATGAATGACAGTGACTGACTGACTGACTGACAGTGACTGACAATGACTAACAGTGACTGACAATGACTGACAGTGACTGACAGTGACTGACAGAATGACTGACAGTGACTGACAATGACTGACAATGACTGACAGTGACTGACTGACAATTACTGACAGTGACTGACAATGACTGACAGTGACTGACAGTGACTGACAATGACTGACAGTGACTGACAATGACTGACAGTGACTGACAATGACTGACAGTGACTGACAATGACTGACAGTGACTGACAATGACTGCCTGTGACTGACAGTGACTGACAGTAACTGACAATGACTGACAGTGACTGACTGGCTGACAATGACTGACAGTGATTGACGGTGACTGACTGACAATGAATGACAGTGACTGACTGACTGACTGACTGACAGTGACTGACAATGACTAACAGTGACTGACAATGACTGACAGTGACTGACAATGACTGACAGTGACTGACAATGACTGACAGTGACTGACAATGACTGACAGTGACTGACAATGACTGCCTGTGACTGACAGTGACTGACAGTAACTGACAATGACTGACAGTGACTGACTGGCTGACAATGACTGACAGTGATTGACGGTGACTGACTGACAATGAATGACAGTGACTGACTGACTGACAGTGACTGACAATGACTAACAGTGACTGACAATGACTGACAGTGACTGACAGTGACTGACAGAATGACTGACAGTGACTGACAATGACTGACAGTGAACGACTGACAATTACTGACAGTGACTGACAGTGACTGACAGTGACTGACAGTGACTGACAATGACTGACAGTGACTGACAGTGACTGACAATGACTGACTGTGACTGACAGTGACTGACAGTAACTGACAATGACTGATAGTGACTGACTGACAATGACTGACAGTGACCGACTGGCTGACAATGACTGACAATGACTGACAATGACTGACAGTGATTGACGGTGACTGACTGACAGTGACTGACAGTGACTGACAATGACTGACAGTGACTGACAACGAATGACAGTGACTGACAATGGCTGACAGTGACTGACAATGACTGACAGTGACTGGCAATGACTGACAGTGACTGACAGTGACTGACTGAATGACTGACAGTGACTGACAATGACTGACTGTGACTGACAGTGACTGACTGTGACTGACAGTAACTGACAATGACTGACAGTGACTGACTGACAATTACTGACAGTGACTGACAGTGACTGACAATGACTGACTGACTGACAATGACTGACAGTGACTGACAATGACTGACAGTGACTGACAGTGACTGACAGTGACTGACAATGACTGACAATGACTGACTGTGACTGACAGTGACTGACAGTAACTGACAATGACTGACTGACTGACAGTGACTGACAGTGACTGACAGTGACTGACTGACAATGAATGACAGTGACTGACTGACTGACTGACAGTGACTGACAGTGACTGACTGACAATGAATGACAGTGACTGACTGACTGACTGACTGTCTGACTGACAGTGACTGACAATGACTGACAGTGACTGACTGACTGACTGACAGTGACTGACTGGCTGACTGACTGACAGTGACTGACAGTGACTGACTGACTTACAGTGACTGACAGTGACTGACTGAATGACTGACAGTGACTGACAACCCTCTCCTCTCTACCTCTACCTCTACCCCTACCTCTACCCCTACCTCTACCCCTACCCCTACCTCTACCCCTACCTCTAGGTAGGTAGGTAGAGGTAGGTAGATGTAGAGGTAGGGGCAATATAGCAATCTGTAATACAAAATATAAAATAACATTCATACAATATGTTTGGTAGGTAAGTATCTACTTATCGTGTTTTAATCAAACGTGTCCCATCCCTAGTCCGTGTACTTTTCGCAACCTAGGTAAGTACGGACCTTGGTCGGGCCAATCAGAACGCGATTCCCCGCGCCTTCATACTTCAGCTAGTTGCCAGAATTGTTTCAATAGAATTAAAATAAACATGAGGAGTCTATGGGATATAACGTCGATGCTCTCATGTGACAATAGTCATTAAAGCCCGCCCGCCAATCCGCATTGAAGCAGCATGGCAGGTTTTAGCTCTAAATTCCTCTCTCCTGTGAGAGAGGAGGTCTGTGCCCAGCAGTGGGATGTAAAAAGGCTGTAGTGGTGGTGGTAGTGGTGGTGGTGGACTATAAATAGAGTGGCAGTCAACTCATCCCATGGTAAAGTTGCAAGAGATATCTGATGGCAATGTACAATGGTCGAAACATTTATAGGAGAATGATAAATACATATAATTAATACATATATTATATACTAGCGGACCCGGCAGACGTCGTCCTGCCCGCTATTAGCGCCACCTACCGGGTCCAATTTTTCTGCTTATAAACCTTCCTCTTGAATCACTCTATCTATTAAAAAAAACCGCATCAAAATCCGTTGCGTAGTTTTAAAGATTTAAGCATACATAGGGACATAGGGACAGAGAAAGCGACTTTGTTTTATACTATGTAGTGATTAATACATTAATACATAATAAAAAATATAATTAATAACAATGACGATAATACTATCATTATACTAAACACATACATACATAACATTTCTACCAATTATTCCATTTAAAATGTCAAAAAATTGTTACAGGATAGGAGGACAAACCTGTATGCATGTCAACCCTGTTGGAGGCGAGCTAATCGGCACTTAGTACAAAATATACACAGACAGGTTGAAGAACTAGAGGAACCTGCATCTACTGAGGACCGTGAGCCACCACCACCACCACCACCACCACCACCACCACCACCACCACAACCACTACCAACATCAACACCAACACGACCACCACCACCACCACAACCACTACCACCATCAACAGTCAACACCAACACGACCACCACCACCACCACGACCACCACCACCACCACAACCACTACCAACATCAACACCAACACGACCACCACCACCACCACAACCACTACCACCATCAACACCAACACGACCACCACCACCACCACGACCACCACCACCACCACAACCACTACCATTATCAACACCAACACGACCACCACCACCACGACCACCACCACCACCACGACCACCACCACCACCACGACCACCACCACCACCACGACCACCACCACCACCACCAGCACCACCAGCACCACAACCACATCCACTACCACATCCACCACCACCACAACCACATCCAAGGATTGGACTAGTGAATTACCTGCCTAGTTACAGACGTGCTCCAAATACTTCTAGCCATTGCATTTTTAGGGAGTGTCATAATCAAGCAGGGCATTTAATTCCTACCTTTGTTAAGATAATGTTGCTTAAAGCACACAACTACTGGATCGATTTCGAAAATTCTTTCACCGTTGGATATGTACGTGATCCCTGAGTGCTATAGGCTATAATATATTATGTACCACGGGTGAAGCCGGGCGGACCGCTAGTAAACGATAAAATATATAATTAAACGTAATAACGATAGTGAACTAAACTTTAATTGATACTGAATGCGATACTTGGGTACCACAAAAGGAAGGGGCTCATCGTTGTTGGCGCGGCGGAGCTAACAATCATCATTCATATTTTTTATTTATTTTTAAACGTGAAAGATGCCTTCATAACTTATTTCCCTTTAGGGAAATAAGTTTTTTTTTCCCTTTAGGGAAATAAGTTATAATAATATCTTATATAATTAATCTTAGAAAGATCTATAGGAATTTGAACTTTTTGTTTCTTCCGCAGATGAGGAAACTGCATATGCAGGTGAACTTTCGAATCACGAAGTTTCTGCCGTTCCGACATCAGCGGGTGGCGAGAGCGTGTACCTGCACCGCTGCGGCGCCGCATCAAGAATGCACCTCCTCGGAATGATGCCTCTGTGTTGGGGACTAAAACTTAACGATAACTTATCGAATCGATCGATAATTACGTTATCGAAGTGTTCTGAATCGCCCTGCTGTATTATTTTCGTATTATTCTGATTTTTAGACAAGCC
Organism: Melanargia galathea; assembly: GCA_920104075.1. Lineage (NCBI taxonomy): Eukaryota > Metazoa > Arthropoda > Insecta > Lepidoptera > Nymphalidae > Melanargia > Melanargia galathea. Next base: position 21,914,648 of record OV049868.1, read on the forward strand.
AATCAACAAAAATAATTATTTTGTTATTTTCATAATCATTTTCCAATTTCAAAATTCTGTCTACTGCAGACCAGCAGGGTGATTCAGAGCACTTCGATAACGTAATTATAACGTAACGATATGTAGCTATCTTGTTATTTTTAACTTGTAATTAAGTACTTTTAATAATAATAAAGCAATAATAAAAAGGTCACACGCAGGAGAAATATCCACTGTTTTCAATATATATGAAAGCTGGGTTTTTCTTAGCTGACGAGCATTCATTTCGAGCGCGATTCGCACATAATATGGTGCCGGTAGTGAAAAATATTCTTTCAAACATTTTCTATTAACGCGTTCACACCTGTCCGTATCAGTGACGAGTGACGACGCAGTGTTTTAGTCTGAGTTCATAGAGAATGACATATTTTTCACTGTGCCTGAACTGCGCCAGCGGCGGCACTGATAGGTACTTCACTGATATGTGCGAATCGGGCTTTAACCAATCATACTGAATCAATTGGATAGGCAATACTAATGTTAGGAAATAAAACATTTGAAGATGATTACAAAAATAATTTATTTGACAACTAACAAAAAGAAGGCAAATACAACTTGTCAACAGTGATATGAAAACAGTAGTTCTGTAATTAAATTGCAGAATGGTTTCTTCACAATGTTCTTCTATATTCAATAACCGGCCAAGTGCGTGGCGGGCCACGCGCAGTGTAGGGTTCCGTAGTCACAATCCTCGGAAAACAGGTATAACTCCTTAACCTGTGAACCCTACTTAGCCGTGATAGTTTTCCTTTAAAATTGATTATATACCCTACTGCTGTGAATTTTTTCAAGTTCCTATATACTGCCATTTGGCTGATAGAGGGGGGGGACACTTGACTCTAATAAAAATTTGCACTTTAAAACATTATATTTTACAAACGGATCTAGAAATCGAAAAATGATGTTCCCACACCCACAGTATTTTTAAAAGACCTATTCAACGATACCCCACACTATGGGGTAGACGAGAAAAAAAATATTCATCCCCACTTTACATGTAGGGGAGCTACCCTAAAAAAAATATTTATCAAAATTTTATTTCACCACTTTGTCGGCGTGATTAATATTTATACTCATACCAAATTACGGATTTCTAGCACTAATAGTCTTTGAGATTAACCGAGGACGGACGGACAGACGGACAGACGGACAGACGGACAGACGGACAGACGGACAGACGGACGGACATGGCGAAACTATAAGGGTTCCTTGTTTACTACGGAACCCTAAAAACCGCCAAAATGTCTTATCCTGACGTGAGATCATCCCCCGGGCTCCTTCAACTTCAAAGTAGTAGTAGAGCAGCTCTTGCAACTGCTCACGCTGACGGACCAGTAATGCCTACATCACAGTGACTAGGCACAGGATCTTGTAACCTGTAACCGTAACATTCTTTGAGATCCACAGAATAAGGTTCAAATAGACACTTCAACAGTGTTTCAAAAAAGGGGTCCAACGATTTACTTCAACGAACTGCTTAGCATAATGTACCATACAACACAAACATTCAGTGGTATACGGCAACTTAATACTAAGTCTGCACAAAAGATAACACTGTAACAACAGTAGCTTGTTGAATCCACGAATGTATGTAATATGTAATTCACTAGGTAAGTCACAGGTCAGATAAAAATAAACAATCAATCCATGCATCACGACAGCGTGAATAGATTAAAAATAATTAGACGTTCGGATACACGCACGCATAGGTTATAGAATAGGTTTAAGATTATTGCGTTAACGTTAACGTGCGCGGCTGCATAAATGGTGTCGAGTGTCGATACTCGTGAAATCGTTGATTTTTTATATTTGCTTTAGCTATACTATTCTAACAGGTCGTATTTGTTTGGGTGTTTTATAATATAAAACATAAATAACTAAATATTATTCAGTCTAACCTTGTGCTAAATACAAATATCGTTATTATTATACGTGTTTCCAAACGCAAACGCATTATGACAGGAAAATAAAAACAAAAACAAATAACAGTAAACATTCTTATTTTTTGTGTTTTTTCCACGCCTGCGCTGGAAAAATGTAATTGTCACGATATACTTTAGTTTATTTTAAAAGCAATTTTCACATATGAATAATTAACATCCATTTATGTTTATTTAAGTAAGTTTTTTTTCGATTAATCGAGCGAATTTCCAAGGGCACAGCTCCATACAAATTCCGGCCATGTCCTTTATTGCTATCTCTTTCACAGTGCTCACTGCGGAAAACTATAGCAATAGATTTAGACCTGTCATTTTAGTTTAGTTTAGAGATTTGTGTACAACAGAATTAGCCACAATATGTACCTACGTGCTTGTTAAATTAGATATTTGATGGGATGTTAATCTTTCACGATTGTATTCTCATGTTCAATTATTGCTTACCTATTGGGTTGGTTACCTACCTATTAATTACTTACATGTTAATTAGGGCATGAAAATTTTAGGGTACCTAGGCGTGCAAATTTAACTTTAACGCAATTTTGATTAATAAAACATAATTTTACTGTTGATGGAATTTTGTGGTAAATAAAAAAATGACGTTTTTCATTTTATAGAAGACTCATGTATAAATGTCATAAAAGATGTAGACTGTAGAGTAGAAATAAGGATGTATGTAACCTACCACAGCTCTTTTGATTACTTACCTGAGGTGCAATGGCTAAACTGAGAGAGGACCTCCCTGGCGCAGTGATCGCTGGTCTTATAAGTGGGAGGTCCCGGGTTCGGTTCCCGGCAGTGTTTTGATATTTTATAATTACTAAATTGTCTCTGGTCTGGTCTGGTGGGAGTACCACCCTACCTGAGGTGCAATGGCTATAAAGTCCGAGTTATAGTTGTAAATGTATTACTTATAATATTCCTTCACATTTAGTCAACAGAATGTAAATAATTATAATCACTTCACTACATATTATAAAACAAAGTCCCCCGCCGTGTCTGTCTGTCTATCACTACATAGTATAAAACAAAGTCGCTTTCTCTGTCCCTATATCCCTATGTCCCTATGTATGTATGCTTAAATCTTTAAAACTACGCAACAGATTTTGATGCGGTATTTTTTAATAGATAAAGTGATTCAAGAGGAAGGTTTATAAGTAGAAAAATTGGACCCGGTAGGTGGCGCTAATAGCGGGCAGGACGACGTCTGCCGGGTCCGCTAGTTCACGATAAACTCAAAAACTAGGTACTGAACGAATTTTCATGCGGTTCTTCACCAAAAGGCAAAGTGATTAATGAGGAAGGTTTTGGTGTATAATTTGTGTAAAGTTGAAATATGACGATAATTGTTGAAAATGTCGGAAAACTCAAGCCGCCTGGGAGCTTTCATCGAAAACGCTGCCTAATCCCTTTGAGATCATGAGATATAACAAAACAATGTACGATGAAATATTAGCGGGTAATTACTACCCGTGCGAAGCCGGGGCGGGTCGCTAGTCTTAGAATAAAACAAAGCAGACATATTTCTCTCGTTTTATTGATAAAAACCATCACAACTTCGGAACACTATGCGTCCAGGGACTCTCGGATAAGGCGAAGCTACGATTTATTATTATATAATATGTATTTAAATATTTTCTCGAATATTGCAACATTCAAAACTCTTCTGAGACATCAAAATATATCTATCACACAACATAATGGCTTTGAAAGATGACACATCACATAAACATAAAACCATTTGTCGCAATTGAATACATTTACAATATCTATGTATACATCTTATTATATTATGGAAAATTTCTATGTATTCCGGGAGGTCATAGGTTTGATATTATTCTACAAAATGGCCGATTCTGGTTTCACAGAATAAATAGCAGCTCTCACTAAATAATTGTGTTATTTAGCACAGGCAGACTGATATCTATATAAGGCAATATATTCCTATCTCTGTCACAACGCTCCCTGTGGAAAAGGATAGCACTATTTTTAAACCTGCCAGTTTATAGTTTTTTATAGGACATTACTAACGTACGAACTGGGTCATAAATCATTTTTATCGGACTTCTCGCTCGCACTGGAACCTGTTTCTCTGGTGTTGTGTGTAATAGTGAACAAAGATTTGTCGATAGCCGATATCGGGTTATATAGAGTGAGGGAGAGCCTTCACAACCCTATGATGGTAATGATTTATGGCTCAGTTCGCACGTTTGTAATGTTCCAACTATAGACGCAATATCTCGCTTGCCAGGCGCCATAAGTAGATAACACAAGCACTTAGCGCAGACAGACTGACATAACTGGCATGGAAGAGTTGCTCCTTAAACCAAATCCAGCCATTTCGAAGATTGTCACCGTCACGAACTCTCGGAACAATACATTATTACATAAACACGGTTATTAAAAAAGGTGGGCCTTTGAATATTTTATATAACGTTAAAACTAATGTAAAAAAAAAACTCTCCAAGAGGAGTCGAGATAAGAATAATACTGTTAAACCGCCATTTTGTATTTCTGTCTCGTTCACATGTGCTTTAGACTGAGCAGGACAGCGATATCGTTTATACAATGGCGGCATAATGTAAACGACATTGAACATAATAATTGCTCGCAATAAAAAGTAGGAAAAATGAACTACAAAATATATTATTCACAATCAAAATATCTAAATTCATTAAATACTGAGATTGTCTGAACTAAGATATTTACTTTATTGATTTAGATTTTATAAGATTAAGATTTTATTGACATAGATTTATCAAAGGAGATGGCCAAAAGCTTAGGCAGACCCGGCGCAGATGAAAATTATTCCATCTATACATATAATAAAATCGTAGAATTGCCGTATCTGTACATTGAAGATTTTTGCAAAATAATAACTGGGGGATGTTAGGGATAAGTAATAGAACGTAAAAAAGCTATTTTTGAAATTTTTGTCTGTTTGTCTGTTTATCTGTTTGTCTGTATGTTTGTGCGCGCATCACGTAAAAACTACTGAATGGATTGAAATGAAACTCGGCATGATTTAAGTTAATACTATGGAGTAACATATAGGATACTTTTTATCCCGAAATTCAGCACGGTTCCCTTGGGAGAGGGGATGAAAGGCAAAATGTGTACTTAGCTGTAATTCGTTAACGGGTGGTCCGATTTCATTCATTCTTTTTTTGTTAGAAAGTAGATTTTGATGGGACTTTCACTGGCGGATGTTTACATTTTGATGTACCTAAACATCCGCCAATGAACTTTTAACAGTTTTTAGCAAGGTTTGAGCTCAAAGGAGCATAGGAAAAACAAAATGATTCCCACGTGATTATTAAAATCAATATCCACGCGAACGAAGTCGCGGGTGTCCGCTTGTATTGTAATATTTATGTTCAGAATAGAAATAAAAAAAACTATTTTTGGCGGCCATTTTAAATCCACCATCTTAAAAAAAGTCAAACTTTTTCTGTAAAAATGTAACTTTTTAATACTCATTGATGCCTAGGAAACTTATCCAGTCTACTATTTAAATTACTATTATTTTTACTCTAAATTATGAGATACTTTTTCTTGCGGGTCTGGTTTTTGTTGTATCGAATTTGGTCCATCTCCTTTATTGATAATTTTATAGCATATTTTATTAAAATAAATAATTTCAATATAACAACACGGATATTTCTAGAATATTTATGAAATTTTATTTTAAAAGCTTTCGTGATATTTTATAACGTCGTTACTTTTTATTACTTAATTATCGACATATTTATTACATTAGATATTATAACAATTTATTGACATTTCAGATATTTTTTATAAATTGAGATTGCTACAGAGATTGACAAGATAATCGTGGCTGATTTTATTATATTCGAAGTATAATCTACCATCTATACTTAAAGAGATCGTATAATCCGATGCGCATTTACATAATGTTCAGGTTTTGGCTAATATTTAATGCACTTTCCGCTCTGCCCGCCAACCTGCATTGGAGCAGCGTGGCGGGTCTAAGCTCTAAAATCCCTCCTATGGGAGAGGAGACCTGTGCCCATCAGTGGGACGTTAAAAAGGCTGTTATGGTGGAATGCTCTTTTGTATCGAAGAAATATCGGATTAATAAAAGTGATCTGTAAAATAGCATCATATTTACCTAGAATTGGATGGATACATAATATATTTTGTTTTTTTTTTTTTTAAATAAAAATTGCGGGCAACCGAGCAAGCGGGTCACCTGATGTTAAGTGATTACCGCCACCCATGAACATTTGCAGCACCAGAGGAACCACTAATGCGTTGCCGGCTTTTGAGGAATTTGTTGATCCTCCCCTTGAATAACCCCATGTTGTAGTTATGTGGAAACTATCTAACTATCTAAAGTTGTAAGCCAAGTCAGTGAAAACTAAATAGACAAATTAATGCTATCCCTTTCCGCAAGGTCCTTGAGAAAAGAACCAATTTATTGCCTGTTTCACCACCTTCTGATTAGTGTCGGACAGCTATCTACAACTTTTGTCTTTGTCACTTAACATAGAGTAAGAAAGTGACAAAACTTACGTTTAAGCTATCAGACACTTATCAGAAAGTGGTGAAACAGGCCCTTAGACTTGTAAAATGAATTAAATATGCATTCGGTTAGTTATGCAACGACGTGATTTAATTTTACAAATATTTTTTTAAATTTTAACTTTAGGTAAATATGCATCCGATTAATACGATCTATAACACTTTTGTTTATAATAATTGTAATATACAACTTTACAACAATTTTATTGAGATAGATCTAAAATGGCCGATTTCTATAATAATTGTACACATAAGTAATTTCACTCGATCAGGTCCCACACATAGGTGTTTTGGAAACTATGTTTCCCGTATTATACATAATTTTAATATAGACGCCATTTTGACAATTATGGCTAATTCCGTTTTGTACACAATCTCTAAACCTAAACTAAAATGACAGGGTATCAGGAGAACGCTCTTGGTACCAAAGACCGGTGATAGTACCTACCTTAGGATCACTTAGGATCACTGATAAGTACTATAAAAAAAGTGAAAAAAAAAATCATTTTTACAAAAAAAAAATTATAGAACTGTAACTGCAAAAAAAATATTTCCTGTATTTTTTTCAAGTTCGTAACGTAATTCAAATCAAATCAGCTGACGCTGGAGGTCAACGAACGTTGCGTTACCTTGACCTTCAGCATGCGGTCACGGTGACGCAACGCGCGCGATACTTACAATAAGTTATTGGTATTGGATTGTGTTTGCCTGTTTAGGTAGAATAATAATAGCGCCAAGTTTTCGGAAGCGGTCCCCTTATATCCTGTATATTCCTATCTCTTTCACAATGCTCCCTGCAGAAGAGGATAGCACTAGTTTTAAACTCGTCAATTTAGTTTAAGTTTAGAGATTGTGTGTGTGTTGTGACGATAGAATTAGCCACAATGTTAACTACATACTAACTAAAGTATTAAATTTTAACCTCGAGCGAGGTTCTATTTTTCATTTCTTTATTTTCTATATTTTATTTTTCTTCTTATCTTGAGTATATTCAAATGGGCCCATTAGGTATTCCATTTCTAGCATGCATTAGAAATGTCCTTTTTGGGTTTTTATTATTAAAAAAAAAAGAAAGGAATACTTTAAACTTCATAATATTTTTTTGACTTAGGTACTTACTGGTTTTTAGAATTCTTAACATAATACGTATAATACAGATTATTTTATATACCTTCCAAAAATTTTTTGAAATTTGAGCAACTAATATAGGAAACAATCGAAAGATCTTGTTATTTAGTAAAATCCTAAATATTCACAATAAAAAAAATGGAATGCCAATTTTACGAAAACAATTTTTGAAGAAATTAACAAATACCTATATACCTTTTCTAGTATAATTATGTATACTAGTTACAATTTTCTCTTAACATAAAAAGTATAAATAAGAAAATATGTGTAATAAGATATTTTAAAATTGTATACTTACTTAAGTAGATATAGTTTTTTTTATATATTATTTTAACATAAAATAAATAATATAATTTGAAATAAATTTTGAATTTTGAGCAACCAATATAGGAATGAAAATAAGCGATTTAAAAAAAATCGAACAGCCAATATTTACCAATATGGTACGTACCTACTCACTAATTTAATAAAATCCTAAAATTTTCAAAATAAAAATGGAATGCCAATTGTATAAGAAATATTTCTAGCATAATTATATGTATATTATAACAGTTACATAATACTCTTAATATGTAAAATATATGTTTATGTAGCATTAATAAAAACCATGAGAAAAAACTGGGAAGTTTTACAAAAATCTGGTGTTGTAATTAAAAAATCTAACTAAAATTTTAACACGGGAATCTAATTTAAAACTATAATAATAACGTTAATTTTTGTTAAAAGAAAAACCGGTACACATAAAATTGTTCATTGAATCTGTGATTTTTTTTTAATAAATAACGAAAACTGACAAAATTACGCGTATTAAATAGGCTGTCACGTAATTTCGTAGACACTGAGCAATGATGTGCACGCTTGCGGGGATTATAACAACCACCACGCCACTAATTAGGTAAAAAATTGGGATATTCGTCGATTAAGTTACTGACTCTAATACACTATTTACACGTACCTAGAGGTTTCTCATTAATAAAAAATAACGTTAAATATTGAGTATATTTAATCTAAAACCTTTTTTTTTTTTCAGTATACGATGGCATAATAATAATTATAAAAAAGCAAATAAAGAGATATTTCATAAAATTGTTTAAAAAAAACATTTCTGTATTTTCACAAATTGAAATATTTTTAAATCATATTTTTATCACGCGGGTGCGTATTGCATAATTTGTGCCGAAATGACCGAATCATTAGTTATTTACAGTTTTTCAGAATATATATTTGTGCAAACATCGGAAACAATCGGATCTTTAAATTGTAAGATCAGCTCTATACAGGGTATAAGGGGACCGCCATCGAAAACTTAGCGCTATTATTATACAACCTAACACAATCCAATACTAATAAGCTTTTATCTTATACTTGTAGTATTAGTGGTTTAGTATTTACTAGCTTTCAAACACGTAACGTGCAAAACTCGGGGCATTGACCTCGCGAGGGGCGGCCGCGCGGCGGCTACTTTAGGTATTCAGATGTCAGCTGATTGCGTTACATTGCGAAGTTACGAAAAATACAGGAAATACTGAAATTTTTTTCGCGTTTTTTTATGGTATCTTGTCAGTAATCATCACTAGTATTACCTGTCTTCGTTTGCGATAGCTGTCCCCTTACATCCGATAATCCAACCTGATCAAAATCCACCTGGATTTTGTCGGTCATATTGGGAAATACGAAATTAGCCGATGCACAATATTTATTCTGAAGGTACATTTTTTTTAATTAATGGAAAATAAGCTTTATGTATGTCAAATACACTATTTACTATCAAAACCAGGTAAACGCATTTTAAAATAAGTATATTTTTTGCATGTACTAGATCCATATTCGTATAAATATAAAAAAAATTTTTCGTTACCATCATCCATAGTACTACTATTAATACGTTTAACATAATTAAAATAAAAAATAATAATTTAGTCAATGTAAATAAAAATTTAAAACATTAAAAAATACGTTTTAAGTAAAAATATGCAATATAAAAATCGCAGTCTTTCTCTATATATTGTATTAAAATATTTTTCCTACAGTCAATTGCTAAAATATCGTTTTGTAAGATACTTACAAGCAAATTTTACCTAAGAAAATATAGGTAAATATTTTTGAGCACTGACAGTTTTATTTTCTTTTGAAACTAAAGTCTCTACAGCTGCTACACACTCGTGAATAAAAAATAATTAAAATAATATAAAATAATATCATAAGATTTTTTTTCGCGTCAAGAATTTTTTTTTTTGCTCACAAGTGTATTTTTTTGGGGATTTTCGCACTGAACGCCGTAGTCTGCGCGCGGCTTTGTATTCACCTGCCTGTCGCGACTCGCGGTAAACAGACGTCCCTCAGCACTCATTCGTGACGAGTAAGCGGAGGTACTTGTATATGACATACATTCGGCTTTGGGTTAATTGCACCTGAAAAGGTGGAGAAATAGCAAATGAACATAAAAAATAAACAAAAAAAAAAGCGTTCCTATCTTAAAAAAAAATAAAATAAAAAAAATTATGTGCACCTCGTTATACAGGGTCTTCCAATAAGACGTTGCATTTCTTTGGTCCTTCGAACCGGATTTTAGTAAACTGAATTTATCTTTTGTTACTGGAAATTTAGATATTTACGTTAAAATTAATATTTTACAGTGTTAATGTGATTATTAATGGAAGACCTCATGATGCAAAATTAAGGTGCAATGGTTTGTGTTATCACAAAATGGTGGATTTATAAATACGAGTATGTAACTTTATGACTAGTGAAAAGTGATGTATGTTAATTAATATAAATAAATTAAATATAATATAACATAATATAATTCGGTGAAATCGATGAGGTTTTGACGTCATAACGTCTTATAAATCGATGAACGCACGAAACAGCACGACTCACTGTCACGTACCGCGTGCAAGTGAGAGCGTGGTACAAGCGATAGAGAAGGCACGATCGGCCTAAGCATTCGGCTTGACGCATCTATCTCTCTTTGTTTTCTTATGACGTTATCACCTAAAATTATCGTCCGTAAACTGACTTTACAGACAACCAATTTTTTTAGATTTAATTTAGATTTACGTGTTTTTGTAATTAAGTTGCACTTAAAACAAATCTAATTCTATATTATTTGGACAGTATATAACTATGTTTACTAAAGAAAAGAAAAAATACGAATAAAAAGATGAAAAAGCGATATGTAAATACATACAAGTAATCACTACAGTTATTTATTAAATTACGTAAATTGGCTATTTCGAAGCACTATGTATGCAATATAATACAATATGTACATAGGTATGGTAATGATAAATAATATATTTATAGGATATTTCTAATTATGTATCATTTCGCTTAGGATCGGAAATACAATGAAACGTGATGAAACTCAATAAAAAAAAAAGTTTCAACATATAAAAGTTGGGTGTATACTTTAACAAGGGGTTTTAGCATTAGTAGACGCTTATATATACTGTATGTTTCGTCCTCACGCTAAAAGCATCGGACCAATAAAAACGAAATTTTCGCTTTTCAAAAGTAAAAAAAAAATATAGCTTCTCTCTCCATCTCCAGTCTCTGTACATTTTATGATGATTATGATATTTTTTGTTTTATACTATAAGTATGTCAAAACATCGAAATATATTCAATCATTTATTTTCAATTGTCAAATCAATCCGTATATCGGTATCATTTTTAACGTTACCGTATCGATACTTACCGTTTGAAAATACCGATACATTTTACGTTACATTGTATATCCGGCGCTAAGCGAAGTACGCTTAAGGAAGGCACCCACAGCTTCACTATTTCCTCGGCAGGAGTACTATCACACCGTCTTACAACACTAAATAAAACTTATCACCTACGACAGAAGGTCTATTTTTGCACTTCACATATCACACACCTTTCAGCTAGAAGCCACGCAATAATGAGGAATCGATTATTTTGGCAATAGATACGATAAAAGCGAAAGACGGGTCAAGGCTTGACTCAAGTTCAAAATGCGCGTTGGCGGCAAATGCGCACGTACGCGTGCATGATTTAAAAGTAATAATTTCGTAAGTCGAGTATTTTAGAAAGATTTTTCCTCCAGATAACGAAAAGTAACAGTAAGCTAGTAGTGTTTGGTAGTAATAAGTTGTATGTATGGTATAATGTATTGACTTCTTATCTATCGCATTAGGTTTAGGTACCTACGCGCATTTTGTGTCTTCCACATTGGATGAACCGTCTAATCTCGCCCTAAAAAAGCATCGCTTTTTTGTATATTTTATCACTCAATGAATTACACTACATACAGTGTAATAAATAATCGGCAATTTTTATGGCCGTTTAGCATCCATAAACTCATAAGTCACTTTTTCAGACTGGCTATGTTCACATCGGTCATAAAGATTGGCGAGTACCTAAATTATTTATTGTTATTATTAATCACTAAATGTCATGTTATTTACAAGTTTCAGAGATAAAAGAGTCGAGAAAAAAAGAAAAAAAAAACCCGATTTGTTTCTTAATTTAACAATTAGCTAAAATTATAATTAATTTACGACGCATTTTTTACACATAAAGCTGTATAATATTCGTGAAAATTAACAGAAATGAACTATTTTATATAATATACTTGTTATTTTTGTTATTAATACTTGTTATTTTTCAACTATTTTTATTAATTATTGTAACAATATTTGCTGACTTAGTCAGAAAGCCCTTTGAGGGTGGAATTTTATATAATACTTATCATTTCTACTTACAGCAGTTAATAGGCCTACAATACTTAAGTTATTACTATAATATACGTATATATTATAGTCTATTATATAACAAAAAACAGTAGAAAATGAGAGAAAGAGATATTATTAAAATGGAAAGACAGAGAAAAAGATAAATTGTTGTATGTTACAACTAAAAAGAAAATCCAAAATGTCATGTAAAAGCGAGATTCTTCTTGAGACTTTGAAAAGTATTTTTTACGAAATACTGCATATTTTGACTGTACTCAAAGTACAGTACAGTACAGTCAAATTAATAAATAAAATTAGATGTTTTCGATTTGTTTGTAACAATTGAATGCCCTATTTTACTGTAACGTCACTTAAATATTTATTAGTAGTATCAAATATCTTGTATTTAAAAAAAAACACTAATTACTTTTTGCTACTTAAAAAATTGTTCTCACTTGTTTGATTCGTACTCTAAAAATCTTGTTCGAAAACAAAAAATATTACTTTCTGATACTTAACAAAATTGTTCTCGTCTTATAAAGAGAGCAGACAATATTGGCAACATTCTTAATATTTAAGGTCACCTTAAACTTAACTGTGTTTCGGTCGTCATTTAGTATTTGAGGGTTGCCAAAAAAAAAAACGAATTTCACTGTAATGCCAGTGGTTCGGTTCATACTATTAACTGAAAATCGTGTCTCCCGTAAGCACCATACAAACGTAGTTTTTCTTTAAAAACACTATAAATCGGATTGATATTACATTTTGCAAAGACTATAATGGGGGTGAGAAATATCGAGATGTGAAATTGATTTTATAAAAAAAAATTGTCTGTGCTTAATACCACACGGCAGAAATGAAAACTTCATCAAGGCGTGGTTAATATTAATACGAAATCCAATTTTTTTTTGTTCTACATTCATAAAGTATAGTAAGTAAGTAGCGAGTATAACAGTGACGCGTTGACTATATCTCTCTCGTTCCCTCAGTCGACTCGAGCCGACTTCACCCGAACGAGCGTTACACAGCCGAGCGTGACGGCTCAGTCTCATTCGATCCCACAAAATAAAGTACTTACTAAGCGCGACTAAAGAAGATTTCACTTCAAAAAAAAAACAGTAAACTCGTTTAGCATAAATACCACTACCCCGCTAATCTACTAAATAATAAATTACTAATGCTAAGCTATTTCCGTCACCCATGAATATTTGCGGCTAAAGAGGATTTGCTGGCTTTTAAAAAAGTTTATATGGTATGGTACGTATAAGTCTGGTACGGCGTTTGGTCGACGCGTAGCGTCTGGTACGGGTTTACATGATTTGCAGGTTTTTCGGGAGTTTTTTCAGCGAGGGCTTAGGTTTCAACCGTTCTTTTCTTACCTGCGTCAGCCGCATTCTTTCGCATCTGAAACAAGGTGTTTTTAAATTACTAATTAACTTCCAAATGGTAGAATTAAAACTCGGTTTTACTCAGACTATGTCACAGATAGTTGTGTCGCAAAACGTCAACAAGTTGTGTCCCAATATGTCGCTGCACTAACTCATTGTAAAACAGCATGTAATGTATCAAATGTATCACGATTCAGCTAGCGTCGCGTCGCAGCTAGTCACAACTGACCCTAGCAGAAAAGGGATTCCCACTCACTTGTCAACAAATTGCTCGTCCGACAGTCGCGTCGCAATGCGACTGTCGCGTCGCAGCTAGTCACAACTGACCCTAGCAGAAAAGGGATTCCCACTAACTTGTCAACAAATTGCTCGTCCGACAGTCGCGTCGCAATGCGACTGTCGAGTCGCAGCTAGTCACAACTGACCCTAGCAGAAAAGGGATTCCCACTCACTTGTCAACAAATTGCTCGTCCGACAGTCGCGTCGCAATGCGACTGTCGCGTCGCAGCTAGTCACAACTGCAACCCTAGCAGAAAAGTGATTCCCACTCACTTGTCAACAAACCGCTCTTCCGACAGTCGCGTCGCGATGTGTCGCATGTGCGCCGGCGCGACGCGGTGCGCGGTGAAGTGCGAGTGCGTGGCGCACGCGTTGTTGCCGACGGCCGTGTACGAGAAGCCGGCCTCGTCGCGCGGCACTATGCGCGGTTTGGCTCTCACCGCACACATACCTCGAATAAAAAAAAGTAAAATGGACTTAAGAGCCCTCTTCATGGGAGCGACAAATTGTTGGTGGGTTCAGTCTAAAAACAGTGATTTCTGCATTTAGAGAGCGAGACGTTTTCAGTAAAGAAGAGTAGTAAAAATATATAAATAAATAAATAAATAATAAATTAATTAAATAAATAAATTTTGCTTGAGATATCATGATTTTAGTGAAAAACGGTAAAGTAAAAAGATGCTAACCTAGGTTTGGAATTACGCCAATTTTAGCAAATATTTGGCAATTTTTTACATAAACTAAAGACATTTGAAATTATTATGCAGTAACGTATAATATGACTTTGGTCGTTTTTCAATTTTCTAGTTTCTTATAGTTTATTTACGCACGAAGTTGCCTCAAAATTTGCCCAAAAATAGTGATTTTTCAAGCGTCATAACTTTCAAAAAATAAATATAATTTTACAATTTTTTTTATTTTATACCATAGATAATGGAGATATAAATTGATATCTGGCTTAATTTTAGATCTATTGCGACAAATTAGAATAATAGACTATTAGAATAATAGGCGTAATACGTTTGTATGGAAAAGTGCGTAAGAAGAGCAACCTTAAATGCCGTCGCGTCGTTTTAAAGTTGAAGTCCATACAAACATTCACAGCCAGCGATCCAAGCGGAATTTTTTCGTAACAAAACTCGATAGTACTGAAAGTACTACTTTAGTACGAGGCCCTTTAGGTCCATTGTTCTGTGATGTTATTATGTTTCGATGCTCGATGAATCATGAATCTATTAACCTTGTCAAGATTTGCAACTATACTAACGATACTGGGGTCTGGGGTTATCTGAGAATGTCAACATGTCAGAGAATTTGCTTTCAAGTGGCATCTATGTATGTAATGAATAAAACCGCATCAAAATCTGAAAAACACAAAAATAATGCAAAGAAGGAATAAAGAAATTAAGACAAGTATAAATTAAAAATTTTAAAAACCCCCGACATTCGCCATTTTGTGACGGCGGCCATCTTGGATTTGCATTTTGCATAGAGCTATTTTACTAGTTAAGCCCTTTCATTTGATACCCATATTAAGGGAGTTGTGAAAAAATATTTAATCCGCCATTTTGTAGCGGCGGATCATCAAATATAGCTAACAACACTCTCGACTAATTCACCTTTCAAATAAAAAAAACCGCATTCAAATCGGTTCACCCGTTTGAGCGCTACAGGGGAACAGACAGAGAGACACACACACATACATACACACACACACAGACACGTCAAACTTATAACCCCCCGTGGTTTTTGCGTCGGGGGTTAAAAACGAAACGAGCTCGATGCCCGGCACGCACCTCTGATTTTTCGGAGTTTGTGCGTTTTCATACAATTAAAATTTTACTCGAAGGCGTGTGAAGTCTGCCAATCCGCACTCGGCCAGCGTGGTGGACTACGGCCTGAACCCTGACCACTCTGAGAAGAGACCCGTGCCCTGTAGTGGGCTGGTGATGAGGTCATAATGATGATGATGATGATGATGATAATGTTGATGGCGATGATGATGATGATGATGGTGATGATGTTGTTGTTGATGATGATGATGATAATGTTTATGGTGATGGCGATGATGATGATGATGATGATGATGATTATTATTATTATTATTATTATTATGATGTTGTTGATGATGATGACGACGATGATGATGATGATGATGATGAAACTCACCGGTGATGTAAATGTCCTCCAAGTGGAAATAGCTGGTGCGAAGCGCGGCTTCGTACAAAGCCGCCGCCGTATGGGACGACAGCGCGTACCCCGTGCCGGACAGGTACCGAGGGTACACGCGCCCGCCGTACATGTACCGCGGACTGTACCTGGGTGCATACAAAACGTGATGAACAACCGAACACTTTCAAAATTACCGCACCTAATTCCAATTTTTCTGATTAGAACTTGGTTGGTGCATACAAAATGATTTCATGTAGACCAGACCGCTGCTTGTATCGATAGATATGAGGTTTCCTATCAGCATGTACTCCTTCTCTTGAGGCTTGGTGCTGTCGTGGACCTGGGAGCGGTTCCGCAGGTTGATATCCAGGGTTAAATGCTAATGATGGTCATGGTGATCTTACCACTTGTTGCTGACGTCTTACATAGGTCTGGCGCCGCATAGAGGTTTCCTATCAGCATGTACTCCTGAGAAGGAGCCTCAAGAGATTGAGGCTTGGTTCTGTCGTGGACCTGGGAGCGGTTCCGCAGGTTGATATCCAGGGTTAAATGCTAATGATGGTCATGGTGATCTTACCACTTGTTGCTGACGTCTTACATAGGTCTGGCGCCGCATAGAGGTTTCCTATCAGCATGTACTCCTGAGAAGGAGCCTCAAGAGATTGAGGCTTGGTTCTGTCGTGGACCTGGGAGCGGTTCCGCAGGTTGATATCCAGGGTTAAATGCTAATGATGGTCATGGTGATCTTACCACTTGTTGCTGACGTCTTACATAGGTCTGGCGCCGCATAGAGGTTTCCTATCAGCATGTACTCCTGAGAAGGAGCCTCAAGAGATTGAGGCTTGGTTCTGTCGTGGACCTGGGAGCGGTTCCGCAGGTTGATATCCAGGGTTAAATGCTAATGATGGTCATGGTGATCTTACCACTTGTTGCTGATGTCTTACATAGGTCTGGCGCCGCATAGAGGTTTCCTATCAGCATGTACTCCTGAGAAGGAGCCTCAAGAGATTGAGGCTTGGTTCTGTCGTGGACCTGGGAGCGGTTCCGCAGGTTGATATCCAGGGTTAAATGCTAATGATGGTCATGGTGATCTTACCACTTGTTGCTGACGTCTTACATAGGTCTGGCGCCGCATAGAGGTTTCCTATCAGCATGTACTCCTGAGAAGGAGCCTCAAGAGATTGAGGCTTGGTTCTGTCGTGGACCTGGGAGCGGTTCCGCAGGTTGATATCCAGGGTTAAATGCTAATGATGGTCATGGTGATCTTACCACTTGTTGCTGACGTCTTACATAGGTCTGGCGCCGCATAGAGGTTTCCTATCAGCATGTACTCCTGAGAAGGAGCCTCAAGAGATTGAGGCTTGGTTCTGTCGTGGACCTGGGAGCGGTTCCGCAGGTTGATATCCAGGGTTAAATGCTAATGATGGTCATGGTGATCTTACCACTTGTTGCTGACGTCTTACATAGGTCTGGCGCCGCATATGAGGTCTCCTATCAGCATGTACTCCTTCTCTTGAGGCTTGGTGCTGTCATGGACCTGGGAGCGGTTCCGCAGATTGAGGGCCAGGGTCACATAGTGCTGACGAAGATCATGGTGAACTTACCACTTGTTACTGACGTCTTGCACGGGTCTGGCTCCGCATATGAGGTGTCCTATCAGCATGTACTCTTGAGAAGGAGCCTCAAGAGATTGAGGCTTGGTTCTGTCGTGGACCTGGGAGCGGTTCCGCAGATTGAGGGCCAGGGTCACATAGTGCTGACGATGATCATGGTGAACTTACCACTTGTTGCTGACGTCTTGCACAGGTCTGGCGCCGCATATGAGGTGTCCTATCAGCATGTACTCTTGAGAAGGAGCCTCAAGAGATTGAGGCTTGGTTCTGTCGTGGACCTGGGAGCGTTTCCGCAGATTGAGGGCAGGGTCACATAGTGCTGACGATGATCATGGTGAACTTACCACTTGTTACTGACGTCTTGCACGGGTCTGGCTCCGCATATGAGGTGTCCTATCAGCATGTACTCTTGAGAAGGAGCCTCAAGAGATTGAGGCTTGGTTCTGTCGTGGACCTGGGAGCGTTTCCGCAGATTGAGGGCAGGGTCACATAGTGCTGACGATGATCATGGTGAACTTACCACTTGTTACTGACGTCTTGCACAGGTCTGGCGCCGCATATGAGGTGTCCTATCAGCATGTACTCTTGAGAAGGAGCCTCAAGAGATTGAGGCTTGGTTCTGTCGTGGACCTGGGAGCGTTTCCGCAGATTGAGGGCAGGGTCACATAGTGCTGACGATGATCATGGTGAACTTACCACTTGTTACTGACGTCTTGCACAGGTCTGGCGCCGCATATGAGGTGTCCTATCAGCATGTACTCTTGAGAAGGAGCCTCAAGAGATTGAGGCTTGGTTCTGTCGTGGACCTGGGAGCGGTTCCGCAGATTGAGGGCCAGGGTCACATAGTGCTGACGATGATCATGGTGAACTTACCACTTGTTGCTGACGTCTTGCACAGGTCTGGCGCCGCATATGAGGTCTCCTATCAGCATGTACTCCTTTTCTTGAGGCTTGGTGCTGTCGTGGACCTGGGAGCGGTTCCGAAGGTTGAGCATCAGGTTCGGAATGTTCACGTATATATCGTCGTCGGTTTTGAGGATGTAGCGGACTGGAAGCACAGACACACATGAGTTAGTAAAAACCGTAGCAATCATACCTTTAATGTCTAATTGGCTTGTACGCGGCATCGTACCGGTACACTGAATGGCTTAGTGGCATGGTTTTACCTGCAATGTGGAATTTAACCACGGCCGAAACCTACAACCAGAACCCGATCGGGGATAATTTGGAAATTATGAATTCCCAAGCCCAATATCCCATTGCTCCAGTGTGGAGTCGAAACCCAAGGCCTCCCATTTATGAGCCTGGAAGGTCCTGTGAAGATCCTGGCAGGTCTGAATGGAAAGTACCGAAAGTGTTTGCAGACTCCAACTAGGTGGACCATTAACATAGACGAGTCGCAGCGAGCCACTGATACAACGGGCACAAGATCCTGTTCTATGGTAAGAGATCTATGTCCAGCAGTGGACGTCTATCACTTCATACTATCAGCTTATTAATAGAATAAAGCTAAATATCGACTTACCACTCTGGTTGCACTTGTTCGTAACCCATTTCAGCATCATTATCGATTTCAAGGTCAAATTATTGTACGAATCCACGAAACCCTCTTGAATCACATCGCCATATTTGTCCACCTCTTGTTCAATTTTATCCTGCACCGATGTATCGTTCTCTTGAGATGGCAACCCCAGAAGAAACACCAGCTTAAAGTCGACAGTGTCGCCATACTCCTCCTCCAAAATCTCCTCTTTGGGGAAATCGTTCGACTTTTTCAACATCGACAACACTTCGTCTAAATCTGGATTGTCTTCGTAACCTAAAAAAAACTTGGTTGTCTGTAAAGTCGGTTTACGGACAATAATTTTACGTGATAACGTCATAAGAAAACATTGCCGCGGTACGTGACAATGAGTCATGCTTTTTCGTGCGTACGGCCGGCGTTATCTCTGATAACATTCCACGGAATTAAAAATCAGAGTATATACGTACTATCCGTTTAAACCAAGATGGTTGACGCGAACTGGTGATGATTTGGGTACGAAATCCCAAAAAGACGACTTACAACTTACCTTTGGGAGGTATCTTCATAACGTTCGAAGGATAATCATACTCCATATTCAAGTCTTCATTCTCATCCAATTCCTTCTCCATGTCGAATTCTGGCGACACCTGATCATCCTTTTCATCATCAAACCTCTTCTCCTGCACCTCATTGGCGTTGTCGTTGGCCATATTGTTTCGCAAGACTTTGGCCAACTCCGGCAGCACCCGGCCAATCACAGATATGTCACGTTTCCTCCTAACTAGCTTATGTAGACTTAAATTAACGTTCAACCTCGGGTTGATGGACTCCTTGTAAAGGTCATAAGTGTAGTTGTATTTATTGTACTTCTCCCTGATCGCGTTGAAGATTTTCCCCGACTTCAGGTAGTTCTTGTAGTCTCCCCACGTCTCCCTGATGGCTATTCGTCGCTCGAAGTTAGTGGTCGAAGAACAAACAACTATCAGTAAGAATAGGTCGTTAGTTTTGCTGCGGGTGGCTTTGGGGCAAATGTTTTTCGGCTCGTGCACCGTCGTCACATTGTCTGGCTGTACGTATATTTTTGTGTCCCGGTTTGTGTGTATCGACCATCCCGCAACAGCCACTGCAACAAATTAAAGACAAAATTTTAACCATGAACTGACTAACTAATAACTAATTGAGGTATAAATAAAAACCAGCGGTGATAGCTTAATGGTAATACTTTGGCCTCCCTTTCAGGGGTATCGAATTGGGTCCCCGGCACTCACCTTAACCTTTCGGTGTTATGTGCGTTATCACTCGCTTTAACGGTGAAGAAAAACATTGTTGATGATGTCTTAATTACCCTTTTACTTTTTCTGTATGGTTCAGAATGTTGGGCGGTAAAAAAGATGGATGAAAAGAAAGTACATGCGACCGAAATGTTAATCATCATCATTATCATGATTAACCCATTACCGGCTCACTACAGAGCACGGGTCTCCTCTCAGAGTGAGAAGGGTTTTGGCCATAGTCTACCACGCTGGCCAAGCGGATTGGCAGACTTCACACACCTTTGAGAACGTTATGGAGAACTCTCAGGCATGCAGGTTTCCTCACGATGTTTTCCTTCACCGTTAAAGCAAGTGATATTTAAATACTTAAAACGCACATAACTCCGAAAAGTTAGAGGTGCGTGTCCCGGGATCGAACCCACGACCTCCGATTAGAAGTCGGTCGTCCCAACCACTAGGCTATCACAGAAATGCTAATGTTGAAATGTATTTATAGTGTGACAAAAATGGACAAGGCAGTCTGAAAGTAGCGCCAGTGTCAGAAAACATGAGGGGTTTGATATGAGGCTGGCATGGTATGGTCATGCAATGCGAAGGGAAGAAAGCCATGTTACAAGAATGTTAGATGTGCACTTGGAGACAAGAGTAGAGGAAGAGTAGAGGAAGACTAGAGAAAAGATGGATGCAGTGTGTGAAAGACGGATATGCGTGTAAAAGGGGTGAATGATGTATAGTAGAAGTGAGTGGAAGAAGAAGAAGAAGACTAGTAGTTAGCATATTGACTGCAGATCACGAGGTCTCGGGTTCGATTCCCGGCTCGGGCAAATAATTAAATAATTGTTAGGTATTGGGTTTTTCTGTCAAGAAATTCTCAGTGCCAGCCCGGTGTTGGTAGTTGGCGGTGTTTCTCAACCCCCGTGCCCGTGCCTCTCAAAGCCCGCCAACCCGCATTGGAGCAGCGTGGTGGGTCTAAGCTCTAAATCCCTCTCTCCTATGAGGAGCCTGTGCCTAACAGTGAGACGTTAAAAGGCTGTAGTGTTGGTGATGGAAGAAGAAGACATGTTGTGACTTGTGACCCTACATAGCGTGGGAGAAGGGTCGGGAGAAGATGAAGGAAAAGTAATTACCCTTGGGCAGCTGTTCGTTGGCCCTGTTGTACACGGGTATGTACATGAGCACGCAGAACAGTATCATGGCGGTGCTGAACAGGGAGCACTTGGCGGCGAGGGTCACCGCCCAGCGCCTCTCCCTCTCCGGCTTGATCTCGCGGATGCTGTACTCGTAGCGGCGGTGTTTGTCGTATCTGCAATTACATATACTCCATACTTCACACTAATATTATAAAGGCGAAAGTTTGTGTGTATGTGTGTGTGTGTGTGTGTGTGTGTGGCTACTTTTTATCCCGGAAAAGTACTCCTGTGGGACTAAAATGGATATAGACTTCCAAAAACGCGATAGATGGCGCTGACTGTTCTTAGGTAAATCACGCTCACATAGCACATTATTACAATAGTTGCATGCATCTGTATGCGTTTGCACTTTTTATCCTGGAAAAATCTACAGTTCTCGCGGGATTTTGAAAAAACCGAAATCTATAGCTACAGCTATAGGGAGATTACTATAGCAAACTTCCTTGAAAGTAGGTATAAAGGTAGGAAAAGGGAGCGGGAACGGGAACCGGAAATCCACGATTCCCTCGGGATTTGTGAAAAACCAAAATTTACGCGGGCGAAGCCGCGGGCAAAAGCTAGTAATCTATACTTCCAAGCATATACACCCGGTTTAAGGAGGCCGCTATCGGAAACTTAGCGCTATTATTATAGGTACCACTAAAACACAATTTTTTTTTAAATTCAACTACAAGTTAGCTCTTGACTGCAATCTCACCTGATGGTAAGTGATGATAAAGTCTAAGATGGAAGCGGGCTAACTTGGAAGAGGTATGCATACCCCTGATTATCCGCCTGGATTGGGTGCCCAAAATCTCATTCAAATCTTTCATACTGAAATAGTAATTTTAATATGAAGGTCAACAGCTAATAGGGTACCGAAAATCGCATTTAAATTTCCAACACGACTCCTTAACGCCCTGCATTATTAAACCCCTACCCCTACTTGCCTGTCCTCACCCCCTCTCATCAATCACGGTAATAGCATACCGCTTAACGCATGATACAGCACTTCTCGCCGTTAAATAATGGTCTTAAACGTTAAATAAGCCACAGAATTTAGAAAAGACGTAGAAGTGGAGGAGCGTGAGCTTATCGTCATCATGAAGTATCAATAAATAAATAAATAATGCGTTAATGAATTACAGCTAAATACACGTTTTAACTTTCTTCCCCTCTCCCAAGGGAACCGTGCTGAATTTCGGGATAAAAAGTATCCTATGTCCTACTTTGGAGTATAAACTCAAATCGTACCAAGTTTCATTCGAATCCATTCAGTAGTTTCGGCGTGATGCGCGGCCAAGAAACAGACAGACAGACAAAAATGAAAAAAATTGCAGTTTTGGCTTCAGTATCGATTATAGAGTGCCCTCCAATAAAAATTTTCTAAATATCTTCAATGTACAGAATTGGATCTGTTACAGTTTTATTATTTTATAGATAGATAGACAAAGTTATTGAAAAATATCCTTGTGTTGTCATCTCTGTTCAGACCAGGGGCACCGTAAATAATTATCCCCAGACCCTTACTTATATAATATACTTGTAAAAATTGACAGACATTCAAGAAGTCAATTTGAAAATATATTTTTGAAAAAAAAAAAGAAATCTAAAACAGATTGATATACATACGTTGTTTCGGAACTCGAATTATTTCTTTACGAGTATTGCTAAAAAATCAATTACACTGTGCTAAGGTAATAAAGACTTCAGATACCATTTCTATCGCCTAATTTAGAATTCTGTGGTCACGACGTAACGTGTCGGATGAAGTGAAAGCGGCTCTTCCGCGCGAAATATTTAATGTTTACGCCAAAAAACATGATAATGTTATAACGCAATATTAATATGAATCTCAGTAACTTTCTATTTCGTGTATTATATTTCTCTTGTTTGTTGTGATTTTTTTACTCATGTCCCGGGTTCGAATAAAAAAGCAAAATCAGGGAATGAGCATATATGTATGTATGTATATATGTATGTATGTATGTATGTATGTATGTATGTAAAAAGCTGTGATAGCCTAGTGAGCCCTAGTGGTTAGGACGACCGACCTCTAATCAGAGGTCGTGGGTTCGATCCCGGGGCACGCACCTCTAACTTTTCGCAGTTATGTGCGTTTTAAGTATTTAAATATCACTTGCTTTAACGGTGAAGGAAAACACCGTGAGGAAACCTGCATGCCTGAGAGTTCTCCATAACGTTCTCAAAGGCGTGTGAAGTCTGCCAATCCGCTTGGCCAGCGTGGTAGACTATGGCCAAAACCCTTCTCACTCTGAGAGGAGACCCGTGCTCTGCAGTGAGCCGGTAATGGGTTGATCATGATGATGATGATGATGTATGATGTATGTATGTAGAGCACTTTTTACGTGACGCACGTAGTTGTGTAGTAGGTCACCTGTAGTTGTGTAGTATGGGGCTGTCGTCGCTGTCGCGGTCTGTGGTGGATTCCTCGTCGTCCCATTGCAGGTGGACATCGCGGGCCATGTACTGCTGCAACAGATATACATGAATTAATGAATGAATGAATTCCATTCTTAATTACAAGAAGCGAATGCCCGCGACTTCGTCCGCGTGGATTTAGGCGGCTATTGGCGATCTAGTGGCGCCATCTGTTATGTCAATCCAAATTACTAATTTAATGTTCTAGAAAGCCGCGCGAAGGTCACTTCTTGACTTATTTCGTAAATAAAATGTAGCATATTATGTCACCCGGACCATAACAACGAATCAATAGACACCTCATTCATCAAAATCGGTCCAGTAGTTTAGGCGCTACGGTGGTACACACAGAATCTCATACAAAAATCGGCCACAAACATACATACATACATACATAGACTGCTAAAATCATAACCCTTCCTTTTGGCTTTGCCGTAGTCGGGTAAAAAAAAATAGTTTTGGATTCAGGATCGATTATAGGGTGCCCTCAAAAAAAAAAATCAAAATATCAATATACAGAATCTGTTACAGTTTTATTATAAGTACAGAATGATATAGATTTATTGTGTAACAACGTTAACAACCAACTAAGCTGAATTTTTGCTAACTTGATCGACAGTAGACAGATTTTCAAAGTTGGTAGAGTATTGTATAAATGGTACAGTTTTTACCCAACATGATTTGAACTGGTCGAATTAGTATAACCCCTTTTTGAGGGTTCCGTAGTAAACAAGGAACCCTTATAGTTTCGCCATGTCCGTCCGTCTGTCTGTCCGTCCGTCCTCGGTTAATCTCAGAGACTATTAGTGCTAGAAATCTGTAATTTGGCATGGGTATAAATGAGGAGCGTTGTTTCAAATCGTATTTTGTCCATAGTAATCAAAATAAGAGATTTCGTTGTATATGGCCTTAAAATGCAAGAGTAACTAACTTAGCAAAAGTTAGTGCATAAAAACCGAATTTGTCAAGTAAATAATCGAATGTCAAAATGAGGCGCTGTTTCAAAATATGTTTTATCTACTCTCATATCATAAAATTCCGAATATGAAATCAAAATGTGTCATATATTGGACTACTTTATTCACATACATCTATAATATTTAAAAAAAAAATTAAAAAAGTTCATTATAACACTACTTTGTTAGGAAATTATTGCAAAACAATGTTAAAAAATAATTTTTTCTACATTATAGTACAGGCACTGGGTTCTGGTATTTTTGAGCCATGCCGGGTGTTTATTATTATTATTATTATTATTATTTAATACTTTATTGTACACCAAAAAAACATAAATTAAACAAAAGAAACATTTTAAAAGAAATAGGTACAATAGTTAGTTTACAATAGTTAGTTAGTTTAATTTTGTTACTTACAATGATTATCCCGCTATCAAAGTTACCCTATTACTACTACTGCGAAAGTGTGGCGGTAGCAAGATGCGGCCAGAGGACAGAGTGTAGTGCTACCATAATTGACCATAGACGCACTGCACGCACCCTAGGAACAAGTAGCTATGGAAACGAGATATTTTAGACGAAATCAAACATCTCTTTGACTCACTCAATTGTACCGATTTTAAGCATAAGAAAGAAAGAGAAGTCTGCTACTATCGGTTGCCCTACTTTAAACAAAAAATAACCAGTTTGATGTAGTTCAACTGTTATACTTATAATACTTAGGCCGAGGCCGCATGGTAAGGCGCGACATCGCGACTCGCGCCTCAAAGACGGCGGCGATGAACAATGGGATCGGGAACATTCACTTAACTTGTGTCAGTTTGTGTTGCGAATAGTAGAAAATGTACCCTACGTGGGCTACGTGTACTTAAGGATTTGTTCAACCCCTATAACATATTTCTCTTTGAGATTTCGTTTCTTATATTATTTAAAAGAAAGTAGGTTTATGAAATAAATCAAGATGTTAGATTTAAAGTTGGATATCTAAACAGACTATCTAGCTTGAACAAGGTACATAGGTAAATACCTTCACATTTTCAATAGACACTAAAAAGGAACTTGGGCATTAAAATGGAACTACATACAGTAATACTAATGAGTATTAATTTTTTAATATCTCTTTCCCATCACTATGGTTTTCCCAATGAAAGTTCTATCAAATTCGGTCCAGCATTTCGGAGACAGACACACAAATTTTAATGCAACACATGATAATCCGGATGTTCAAAGGTACAAGTGCAAGCCAGGTTCCAAGTAATATGGAATACTGAGGGTTGTGATGGCTGTAATTTCTGAACTACAAAACCGATGACCTTGAAATATTTACGGAACAATTTTTAAAGTATTTCCTTTTAACAAAAAAAATAATGAATGTTATTGCACCACGCGTTAATGAATTACAGCTAAGTATACATTTTAAAATCTATTCAGCAGTTTTTGCGTGATGCGCACACAAACATACAGACAAACAGATAAACAGACAAAAATTTCAAAAATAGCTTTTTTACGTCCCATTACTTAGGTACCCCCCAGTTATTATTTTGCAAATTTCTTTAACGTACAGACACGGCAAGTCTACGATTTTATTATATGTATAGACAAGCGGAAACCCGCGACTTCGTTCGCGTGGTTCGGATGGTTTTTGAAAATCCAGTGGGAATCATTTTGTTTTTCCTAAGCTCCTTTGAGCTCATCGTTCGTTTCAACCAATAGACGTCCACTGCTGGACATAGGTCTCTTGCAAGGATCGCCACAGCACACGATCTTGTGCCGCTCATACCTCATTTGAGCTCATACCTTGCTAAAAACTGTTAAAATTTCACTGGCGGATGTTTAGGTAGATCAAAATGTAAACATCCGCCAGAGAAAGTCCCATCAAAATCGATTCAGCCTTTTCAGAGATAAGCCGGTAATCTTTAAAGTATCTCCTTTCTAACAAAAAAAGAATGAATGATATCGGACCATGCGTTAATGAATTACAGCTAAGTAAACATTTTAACTTTCATCCCCTCTCTCAAGGAAACCATGCTGAATTTCGAGATAAAAAGTATCCTATATGTTACTCCTTAGTATGAACTTAAATCGTGCCAAGTTTCACTTCAATCCATTCAGTAGTTTTTGCGTGATGCGCGCACAAACATACAGACAAACAGACAGACAAACAGACAAAAATTTGAAAAATAGCTTTTTTATGTTCCATTACTTATCCCTAACATCCCCCAGTTATTATTTTGCAAAAATCTTTAATGTACAAATACGGCAATTCTACGATTTTATTATAATTATGTATAGAATATAGATAACGAATGATTTAAACAAATAAAATATGGCGCACGTCGCTTAAGTTATGTGGTCAGTCCCATAAGTTCGTAGGAGTTTGTTTTTACGGAATCGCTGTCGCGTCAGGGCGTGTCGTCGTAACAGTGTGGTCTCGGCCTAACCAAGTATAAACTAGGGATGGCAATTTAAGTAAGTATCGATACTAATTATGGAAATAGAAATCGCTTTTATTGTAATTTTGTAGGTACAGGAGAGTAATATGAATATGGTAACAGTCGGGTAAATAGTACAAATTACAATCTGCCTTATGGCGTACAATAAGTATATGAACAATATTGACTATGAATTTACTTTTTCATAACTCTATAAATAATTATTATTTACATCTATAATATATATATATATATATATATATATATATATATATATATATATATATATATATATATGTATGTATATATATATATATTATATATATTACAGGTAACCTTATGATTTAAAAATACAAATTGTTGAAGGATTGGTTTAGTCAAGATTCATCAAAAAATAGAAAAAGTATTAGGCAGGTAAAGCCATGAGTACCTACTTGAATAGGAGTACATACCTAGGCCAGATTAAGGTGACTTCATATAAGAATACTAACAGATAAAAAGATTAGCTTGACTTCTCCAAGCTTGTTTTATTATCTAACTAGCTTTTGCCCGCGGCTTCGCCCAGGTGAATTTCGGTTTTGAACAAATCCCGAGGGAATCGTGAATTTCCGGTTCCCGTTCCCGCTCCCTTTTCCAACCTTTATACCTACTTTCAAGAAAGTTTGCTATAGTAATCGCTGTAAATAGCTGTAGATATAGATATCGGGTTTTTCAAAATTCTGCGGGAACTGTTGATTTTTCCAGGATAAAATTTCACTCTTAGAGATAAGTTGTACATACCAAAACTTATAACTAAAACACGAACATAAAAAGGATTTCTCTCTTAGAGATAAGTTGTCCTTGTACACATTCTTTTTATGTTCGTGTTTTAGTTATAAGTTTTGGTATGTACTAAATAAATAAATAAATAAAATAAAAAGTAGCCTATGTTTTAAGTCAGGGCAATAATCTATCTTTATTCAAAATTTCAGTCAAATCGATTCAGTAGGACGGCGTGATTGAGTAACAAACATCCAAACATCTAAACATCCAAACATCCACACTCTCACATTTATAATATTAGTAGGTAGGAAGTAGGATTAACCTAAGTATAGGTAGATCACATATGAGGTATAAGAGGCATAAGGCCCACCTAACTTGAAAGTTGAATATTCATACTATAATATTATAAATGCGAAAGTGTGTCTATCTGTCTGTCTGGTAGCTTTTTACGGCCCAAAGTTTAACTTATTTTGATGAAATTTGATACAGAATTAGCTTACATCCCGGGGACGGACATAGACTAGTTTTTCTATGAAGAAGATATTTTTTGTTGGTTGTTTTATTCTATAGTTTCAGAGACAGAGATTGCGTTGATTATTTTCACAAAAAATGATTCTTTTTTCCTACTGTGGTATTTTAATAAGGCCCATTGAAGTTTTTTAAAACTTTAATATTTCTTTTATTACTGATCTCATTGATTGAATTGATGAATGAAATGAAGTTGATGAATTGATTTAAGTTGTTTTTTAATAAATAAATCACTCGTAAGACATAATCCATGTGTTTTTATTATTAACTAGATGATGCCCGTGAGGGGAATATGGTAAAATAGGCTAAAATATGTTAAAATATACCAAGTTGTGTCATAATGGTTGTTAAATACATACAATGGTTGTCAAATTATTAAATAAATCTTTATAATAAAACAAATATTGTGTCAATATACTATTGAATTATGTCATAATACTTTGTCATGATAGTCATTATACCAACCTTAAAATAATATTATTAAGAAAGTATAGTTGGAAGGAAGAAATGGATACATATTTATGTATCCATTTTAGCAAATGACGTAAGATTGATATTATAAATACAAGTGTTCTGTGCCAACGCGGCAGTCTTTGTTAAGTCTTTTGCGGAGTCTTAGCGAGGCAGACATGCTGCCCGACGTTGTGAAAGTTAAGTACTTTAGGATAATTTAATTAAGTAAATTTATTGTGATGTGATTGTAAATGTGAATTATTTCAAAAGATGGTGCTCTAGAGTTTGTTTCGCCATTTCTTCTCTAAGACAAAAGCCCCTTGGAAATGGTGGTAGATTCAATAACAAAGTAATAAGAGATTGAAATATAATACTTTAAAAGAGTGTTGTCTTCTTTTATTTTACTTCATTTGAATTAAGTTTAAATTACTATGCAAGTTATCTCGTCAAAACGCATTAGTTCCACTGTTTATATACAATTATATAGATACATAAATACTACACTTTGCTCACACCCGCGACTTGGTCCGCGTGGATTTAGGTTTTTTTTTAATTTTGTGAAATAAGATATATAATTAAGAACGCATTTGCTTTTCCGGGATAAAAGTTGCTTATGTCAATTTCCGGGACGCACGCTACCTCTGTACCATATTTCGTATAAGCGGATGGACCTTTAAGAATCTCGTGGGAACTCTTTAATTTTCCGGGATAAAAAGTAGCTTATGTCCTTTCCCGGGATGTAAGCTACCTCTGCACCAAACTTCATCAATATCGGTTACACTGTTGGGCCGTGAAAGGCTAGCAGACAGACAGATAGGCAGACACACTTTCGCATTTATACACGCATTTATACACTCTGATTTTTAATTCCGTGGAATTCTGACAGCTGTCATTGTCATTTGCAGATGAGTTATTTGTATGGAGAACAGGGTAGACGTCTACGAAGTACGATTTTACCTCAAACTACTTTAATTCCCTGTCATCTTTAAAAGCTATATGCCGCGTAATATTAGTCGTTTCGCCCTAAAATAGAAAACACCAAGAGTGGAAACTAGAAAGTGCACACTAACAGCAATAGAAAAAAAGAAGCACATTGAAAAAATTTATTCAAAAATGGAAGTTGAATGACATTATCACCATGAAGTGTTTGTCAGGCATTTATCATATCTACTTGCGGCAGTTGATTTTTATTTACATAAGTTTTGAATTTTTTATCTTTTTTGTGGGAATTGTTTTATCTCTGGTAACATTACGTCAGAATTCCACGGAAATAAAAATCTAAGTACGGAAGGAACTCACGGAAGTATAGTATGGGTAGTTAATATTTTACTAAAGTGGTTTGAGACCATGCAATTATTGCCATATGTCGGATACTACACGAACTATCGATATCGATATGAGATGACAATGCGCTTCACTAGTGGCATGAAATCTCGTATGAAAAATTAAATTTTATCAAAATAAAGAAATATAATTCTAATACGGTCATTATAAATTTATCAAAATGGTTTAATATTTGCATTCGTTATGACTACAGCAAAATAATAATAAACTAAACGTGATAACTTATCAGAATTCAATATAATACTTACCGATGCAAAGATATACGCATATTTTTCTCACGTAATACACTGAGCGGACTTTTGCAGCCAATGGCTACACAAATCATGATTACTAAAATATTAAATAGTCAAAATATTTCACACAACAAAGCACTTAGAAGTTAAAAGATCACAAATTATCGCAAGCTGAACTGTTACTACGGTGGTGAACAAAACAAACAAAATTATTTACAATCTGTCTTTCAAGATGACACTGAAATTATATTGCGATCTTTTTTTTGACAGTGCATATTGACTTAAGCAAAAACGAAAGATATAATAACTATTTCTTCGTCTTAAATATACGCCATCTAGGAAGAAAAGGAGGTACTTATACTTTATCTTAGCACGCACCGCACATTCGAAATTGACAATTGAATTTTGGCGCCTATTATTTAAATTTTTAATTTATTATTTATTTACTATTCAGTTTTTGTAACTCAAAATTTTGCAAGTGATTTTTGTTGCGCGGAAAAATGTCTAGCAGTGATACTGAAGAGAATTTAACTCCACCAGACATTCTGGAAATAGCATCGGGAATGACAAATAATCTTTTGCCAGCAAAATCAAAGAAAATTTACGATAAATGTTACCAAGATTTTATGAGTTGGAAAATTTTGAAAAAAACCACTTCATTTTCAGAAAATGTAATGCTAGCATATTTCCAAGAATTATCAAATAAAGGAGGATGGGCAAAGTGGTCTACCTACTCAACACAAATGTAACCTATTTCAATGAAAAGCTTATTTTTAGTACTTAATTTTATTATATGGAAGCAAAGCTGTAAGTCTTGGGGTTCAAGAGATTTTCGAGAAAAACATAATGCAGCCCCTTACCTTATTTTCTGTTTTATGACCGCAAGATATAGAAGCATTAGGCTATGAAGGACATAATATGCCACCTAATAACGATAGGAATAGTTCGCAGTTTTCTAACGATCAAGATAATAATCACACGAGTAGATAGGTACAGAGGGGAAGCTTCTACAAGCGGCCCGCTGTAGGTACACGCACACATATGCGCACGTTTGTCATCCAACTAAGGTTGGAGGTTAGACGCGGGCATCGTTATAGTTCTAATACATACATCGATGGACGCGGGCGTCCGTGAAACGTTGGTGAGTGTTTGTGTGAGTGTACCTACAGCGGGCCGTTTGTATGAAGCTTTCCCTCTGTACCTATCTACTTGTGTACTAATAATCTCGACTTATTACTATTATTAGTTATGTTGGGCCCGACATTAGGCCGGTTTTGTGCCCCCTGCTGCCAACTTGACCAATGTATTTAATTCTAGACGCTACGCCACCACCACCTACAGCCTTTTAACGTCCCACTGCTGAGCACAGGCCTCCTCTCTCATAGGAGAGGGATTTAGACTGCCTAACGTGCTCTCTGAGGCACGGGGGTGAAACAGCGCCAACTACCAACTCCGAGCTGGCACTGAGAATTTCTTGACAGGAAAACCCAATACCTAACAATTATTTGCCTGACCCGGGAATCGAACCCGGGACCTCGTGATCTGCAGTCGATTATGCTAACCATTAGACCTAAGAGGCAGTTTAACGTAGAACGCTACGCACTATTAATTAAATTCATAGTAGAATTACTAATATAGAGTATTTTTAAAACATTTATTTTTAGTGAATTTTGAAAAACTCCCATATATTTTGGCATAAATGCTATACGTAATTTGATTAACTACTTATTAGCTTCTTATTTCCATAGAGGGCGTTTGTGTTGATTAGGTAGACCAACGTTCATACATTTTTGCCCATCCTCCTTTAAGTCTTTGTCCTTATGGGCTAAATACTCAATGCTCAAAAGCATATTGAGTATCTACAACCAAATCGATATTATTAAATACACAAGACTGATTGCTGTTTTAAAAAGAAAATCGCAGGGCTTTAAGGGAAAAAATGCAAAAACGTTCTCCCCTGAAGAATTGAGTACATTTATAAATTGCAATATCCAAAACATGAATACTTATTATAATAAATAATTTTGTTAATTTCTTAGTCTTTTCTTTTTAACCCCCGACGAAAAAACGACGGGGTGTTATAAGTTTCACGTGTCTGTGTGTGTGTGTGTGTGTGTGTGTGTGTGTGTGTGTGTGTGTGTGTGTGTCTGTCTGTTCCCCTGTGGCGCTCAAACGCGTGGACCGATTTGAATGCGGTTTTTTTTGTTTGAAAGGTGTATTAGTCGAGAGTGTTGTTAGCTATGTTTGATGAAAATCGATCCAAGATGGCCGCCGCTACAAAATGGCGGATTACATATTTTATCACAACACCCTCAATATGGGTATCAAATGAAAGGGCTTGACTAGCAGAATAGCACTATTGCAAATTCAAGATGGCCGCCGCCACAAAATGGCGAATGTCGGGGGTTTTTTAAATTTTCAATTTATACTTGTATACGTAAGATACCTATTGATGAGCTTAGATAAAGTAGTGTATGAAACTCTACATAATTAGTTATTAAAACACTCGTGTAATACTATTAAAAAACTCGCCTGCGGCTCGTTTTTTAAACTAACACTCGTGTTTTAATAACCTCTATTATGCAACCGTTTCATAAACTACTATTGTCCGTGTGAAGTGGTGTTTCAAAACATAGTCTGTCCACCTGTTAGCAAAATAACAATTTATTATGGTCTGTCTGTGGCGGCAAACTGTACGATTATTTAAATAATGGCCTGTTTCACCACCTTCTGATAAGTAAGGTAAGTATCTACAACTTTTGTCTTTGTCATTTGACATAGTCCGAAAATCCGGCACTTATCACAAGGTGGTGAAACAAGCCCTTAGTAATTTAAACAAAATTGTTTTAATATTGTTGCACAAGCATGGAGCAAGGAGTCCTAGTAGGAAATCGTTCAGTTAGCTCAAGAAAAAAAGACACAAAATACCAAAACAAAGAGGCGAGGAATATTTAAATTATCGTTTTATTGTTTCTTTGTACTATTATACGACTCTAACTGTATTTTATCGGCAGTTATAAGATTCTGGCTACAATATGAATTTATTTTGTTTCAGTTATGAAATAAAGGAACCTGAACTGAACAATTTTGTCATTCATAATTCCATGCATTCATAATAACTCAAGATTTAATATATGTTGTGCTATATGTATATAAATTTGATTTAATACAGTGAAAACATTATTTTATGCATACTCTGTGCATAAAATATAGGCCATAAGCGTTTTTTTATTTTTTAGTAGGTATTATTGGACAAAATATGAATCATTTCTTTGTACATAATATGCTTTGAAAATAAACCAGTGTTTCAAAATGTATTATGTCTATAAACGAGTGTTTCAAAATGTATTGTGTCCATACAAATGGTTCAAAACATATTTTGTCCAATATTTATGCTTAATTAACTTAATAAAAAACTATGGAACACTATTTGTTTTTTTATTCAGACATGCTATATTATGCTTTATATTTAGCATGGTTTTATTTCTACATATAATTTTAAGAAAAAGGCATTAATTAAAAACGGCTATTTTTGAAAAATACACATTTTTGGACAAAATGAGTTTTGAAAAAACGCTCCTCAAATATTAATCACGCCGACAAAGTGGTGAAATAAAATTTTGATAAAAATTTTTTTTTAGGGTAGCTCCCCTACATGTAAAGTGGGGATGAATATTTTTTTTCTCGTCTACCCCATAGTGTGGGGTATCGTTGAATAGGTCTTTTAAAAATACTGTGGGTGTGGGAACATCATATTTCGATTTCTAGATCCGTTTGTAAAATATGATGTTTTAAAGTGCAAATTTTTATTAGAGTCAAGTGTCCCCCCCCCTCTATCAGCCAGTATATAGGAACTTGAAAAACTTCACAGCAGTAGTATATATAATCAATTTTAAAGGAAAACTATCATGGCTAAGTAGGGTTCACAGGTTAAGGAGTTATTATCTGTTTTTCGAGGATTGTGACTACGGAACCCTACACTGCGCGTGGCCCGCCACGCACTTGGCCGTTTTTTTGAAGTCGGATAGAAGAAACAACACAACATTGTTGCAAGATTTTGCAAGTCACACTAAAAGCAATACTTGCAAATTAACACGCGATTCAGAGGATGTGCATAATTTAACACTTGTAGACCCCCAACCTCGCAGTCCTGCGATAACCACCGATAAATGGATATCTGTGAATATAGTACGGGAGGTACAAGTCACGGCAAATAAGTCGAGCGGTGACCTTCAATGCGCAGGAGTCGAAAATATGTGAAAATGTGTCGAAAATGGATGTGAGGGGGTCGCGGGGAGAGCGTGGGGATCGTTCGTAAGCACTGATTAGTTCTCGTGGATCCCTCGTAAGCGCTGATTGGCTCTCCAATCGTATTGGGTCCCGTTCACTCGTACGACGCTGCGCGCACTTGAAGGTCACCGCTCGACTTACGTGCCGGGGGTTATAGCGCTACAGCTTTGTGGTAGGATTCTACCCCGAAATGTGGCTAGCGACCACACTTCAGCCGTAATCTGCCGCAAAGCATCCGCGTTCCAGCAGCGAGCTGAAGAGCCAGTCTCCTTCCTCAAAAGCCGGCAACGCACTAGTGGTTCCTCAGTTGCTGCTAATGTTCATGGGCGGCGGTGATCACTTAACATCAGGTGACCCGCTTGCTTGTTTGCCCGCTATTATTATAATAAAAAAAAAATTGAGCAAGTCATTTTACACCAACTGAAAATCACCATAAAGGGGAAAACTCCCCAAACAGATAACAACATCCGAACGTCAGCTGCTCCGATAGTGGTGGAACTAAAAGATACAGGATGAAAAAGTCATTGTATTGTTACGGAGAACCTTATAACAAGCGAATAAGGTTCATAATCGATTCCCCGCCGCTTGTTCGTGATCTTTTCTACGACATTTGATCAGAAGAACGAAAAATCACGAACAAGCGGCGGGGAAGCGATTAATGAACCTTATTCCGTTGTCATAAGGTTCTCCGTGACAATACAATGACTTTTTCATGCTGTATTTTTTAGCTCCACCGCGGGTGCGACGACTGACGCTCACTACTAATTTTTAAACATTAAACAATAATGTTTGAAATAAAATTGATTCGGTATAAAATCACTAGGAAAATTGCAGCGCTACCTCCCGGGCTAATAGGGTTGCCACCTATTTATCCTGTCGACTTTAGGAGACAGTATGAAGGGGTGACATGATTTTTAACTCAACTGTTAGATAATGATTAAAGAAATATTAGCTGACCAGACAGACGTTGTCCTGCCCTCTCTAACTGGACCCATTCAAACACACTCAAAAAAATCATCAAAATCTGTCGAGCCATTTTCGAGATCTAGCGAGGCTAACGGCGATTTATTTTTTAATAGCGGTCCGCCCCGGCTTCGCCCGTGGTACATAATATATAGCCTATAGCACTCAGAGATCACGTACATAGCCAACGGTGAAAGAATTTTTGAAATCGGTCCAGTAGTTACTGAGATTAGCGCGTTCAAACAAACAAACTCTTCCGCTTTATTATATTAGTATAGAGTATAGATTGTATGAAGAAGATAAGATTAAGGTCCTGACTCCTGAAACCGGGTCTTTAAATAGCGTTAAGAAATTGGTATCACTCAATAGGATTAACGTTATAAAAATAACTGTAATCAATTTTACGGTATTATTGCTATTTTTATATTTTAAAGTTATTTAACAGTTAGCGTTAGTTTTAACGGTAATTTTGTAAGGTGGACGAACTTAATAAATTCTTAAAGAACGACTTATTATTCGTGTGTGAAAATCGTAAATAATGACATTGTTTGGCCTTACAAATAAATTATTATCATACATCGAATAATATAAAGGCGAAAGTTTGTGTGTATGTGAGTGTGTGTGTGTATGTGTGTATGTTTGTTACTCTATAACGCTGCAACTACTGAATCGATTTGGCTGAAATTTTGAACCGAGATAGATTATGCCCTGACTTAACACATACGGTACTTTTTATCCTGGAAAAATCCACAGTTCCCGTGGGAATTTGAAAAACCCGCTACTACTACCGAAATTTACAGCTATGTACATCTATAGATAGATTACTATGGCAAAGTACCTTGAAAGTAGGTATAAAGGTTGGAAATGGAAGCGGGAACGGGAACCGGAAATCCACGATTCCCTCAGGATTTGTGAAAACCCGAAATTATCGCGGGCGAAGCCGCCGGCAAAAGCTAGTACATAGTTGATATTTTTATCTTCAATAAAGTAACATATTGAAATTAACGATTATAACGTTATTTATATCGTTACTCGCTAACGTTAACAAGCCCTGAACTTCGAGCATAGAAAAAATTAAATTCCATGAAGGGAGACTGTAAGTATAAGAGTATATAATATGTGTGCGTCAAAATATGTCGACCACAAATCTAATATTACATTGAATTAGAATAATTTTAATCCAATTTCAAGTATTGGCTCACTGAGCATCACACGCGGTTCCACCCGCGATATAGAACGGGTGGTAATTTGAAACGTGCCAGTAAGGGCTGGACATAGATCAACTTCACACGGTCTTGCGCCGCTTGTATCCAGCGGCTTCCTGCTACTACAACACTCGTCAAGGTCACAGAATGTTTGTTGACCTCCAGCGTCAGCTGTTATTTGAATTAAGTGCGAAGTATAAAAAATTACAGGAAATATTTTTGTTTTTTCCTCTTCTTTAACGAGCTTTTTTCAAAATTTCTTAAATATAAATATTTTTCGAGTTATTAACATAAAACGAAATATCATTTTTTTTTTCATCTTATTTTGTTAATAACAATTGCAATTGTTTACCTGCACCAAAATCCTTCAAAAACATTTTTCTAGAGGTGATTCCGAATCGAATGAGCTATCGCTCATATTTTTAGGACCTTTATCTCTATTTTTCAAGTTTTCGAACTTGTTTACCAGTCTACAAAACTTGCATTTTTTGTGTAATAGGTACCCTATTGCACATTATTATTTATTTATTTATTTATAAGTCACTAAAATTTTTGATTGGTATACATACACCGATTTCTCTCGAGATTGCTGGACCGAAGTCGGTTTAATTTTTCCTAAAATATAGCTTGTTTTGTATTCATTTCAAAACCCAGTCCTAGTAAACTGTGACCAAATTAACGCTTCAGCAAGTTGAACGCATTTCGCATCGTTAATACAAATATTACATAACTGCATATCAATTCAATACGACCATTAATATATAGGCAATAGAGTGTATAATCGTATGCAAAATACATTTAAATGAGAACACTATAATATTATAATATAAAGCATGTACATGTGAGACGTCCTTTAGTACTTGCAGTCGCACTAAGTAGGTACCTATGTCTAATAGAAAAGCACTATTAATAGATTTTCTATTTATTGCAAGATCAAAGTTCTTATTTATACTAGAATGTTCGCGATATCTTTCACTCTTATTATGTAATTTTTTGCATGGTTATAGTCGAAGACCTGGAGAGGGGTAGAGGATATATATTTTATCCCAGAACTATAAACAGTCCCTACGGGATACAGCATGTCATTTTACACTGATAAATATTATATCCTCCAATCAAACCGCAACAGAGCAAAGATCGACATGACTTTCTACAGGGGTGTAGTCGAATAGTTGAACAGTGACACAGGATACATTTTATCCCAGAACAATTTTAACAGTTCCTATAGAATAAAGCATGTCATTTTACACT
The DNA here is from genome assembly GCA_920104075.1 of Melanargia galathea. Taxonomy (NCBI): domain Eukaryota; kingdom Metazoa; phylum Arthropoda; class Insecta; order Lepidoptera; family Nymphalidae; genus Melanargia; species Melanargia galathea. Next base: position 21,953,279 of record OV049868.1, read on the forward strand.
GATATATCCTTCAATCAAATAACAGAGTAAAGATCGACATGATTTACTGCAGGGATGTCGTCGAAGAGCTGAAGAGTGACACAGGATATATTTTATCCCGGAACAGTAAACAGTTCCCGCCGGATAGCATGTCATTCACTCGTTTGACCTTAAATCACGACGCAACTTATCTAAAGTTCGACGTGATGTTTTACACGTGTACATAGACGAGGACGGAGAGTGAGACGGGATACATTTTATCCCGGAAAAGCATAGGGTTAAAATACAGCTCGTTTCAAGTCGGTTAAATCGATTTCAGCTGTAACAGAATCTGCACAATAATAAAAAGTAGGCAGAACTACAATTACATTTTAAAATAAATGGCGAGGTCGCATTCGGAAAAGGACAATCGAGTCTTTATGCATTAAATTACTTACTTTCAAATCACTTGTTTTATTTTTTTCATCTACAAGTTAGCCCTTGACTGATTGAAAGTGACGATGCAGTCTAAGATGGAAGCGGGCTAACCTGAAAGACCCATCCATACCCATGATCGGTTTCTACGTGGTGTCGTACCGGAACGTTAGATCGCTTGGCGGCACGGCTTTGCCGGTATGGTGGTTACTCGCTACTGCTGAAGTCTCCCAACCAAACCGGACAAGAGACTATTTAGAAATTATAAAATCCCATGTTGACTGCCGGGAATCGAACCTGGGACCTCCCACTTATAAAACTACAGCGCTCACCACTGAGCCTACCTTACAGTTTTTTGGGGGGGATAAATATATTATTCAACTAACCAATGCAATATTCTCTCCCCCAGACATGGTTAAGGTATCGTCACACTCTTCACGGCTCAAACTTTTTGGGAAAAAACGCAAGCTTTCCTTTAAGTATTAATTCTAAATCTTTCTTCTACACTTACTAATCTCATCAACACTAAACACATGACCACAAAGATATCTGACGTAAAAACAACGCATAGAATTAATAGCTCTATATAATAATCTCTACACAAAAACTAGAAGTTTAAAGGTGTGTACAGACAGACAAGAAGAAAACTGCGCGTTTTGCGTTTTGTAAATACATTTGTTTGGCATGATTTGCAATACTGAATATACAGGACCTAGGGTTTAACTGATACGGGTCCATAGGCAGTACTTGGGTCTCGTCTCAGAATGAGAAAGGTTTAGGCCGTAATCCACCACGCTGGCCGAGTACCGAGTAGACTTCGCACACCTTTGAGATCATAATAGAGAACTCTCAGGCGTGCAGGTTTCCTCACGATATTTAATTGCTTAGAAAGCAAGTAATTCCGAAAAGATGCGCGTACCCGGGACCGAACTCGGCTCCCCAGAAAGGAACCCCGAAGTCTTCACCACTAGGCTATCACGGTTTAACGGCCACGGGTCCAAAAACACGTGCGGTCGAAACCACCACATCTGAACTACGCTTTACGAAAGACGATAGTTAAATTCCATTGTCTCATTGTCCTACGCGAGTAATTCTTGTTGAAGATTTCCGTTATCTTAGCATTCTTAAGCTAACTATAACAATGATGAATAAGTTAAAGTAATTATAGGAGTTAATAGTTAACTGCAGCTAAGGGTCTGGTCAGACAAGATGCGCGACGCCACCGAAATATGTATTAAAATTGAAATTTCTGTCTGTGATTTCGAAATATGTATAACTACATCTAATAAAACTTATATATATGTCGTAATTTGTTATCGTTTTATTTTAAGCCGTGATTTTGTATATCGTTGAGAACGTTATAATATCGCATTTGTTAACGTTAAATAAGGTACTATTGACTATTGCAGCGCCATAATAGTGTGGTGTTTCTCTGTGACAAATCTTTTGGTGGTAGTGGAATGAGACATTTTGAAATTCACCTTTAGAAAGGAACTTTGGGTGGAGCCACAATTTGTTTGATCATCAACTGGGCTAGTCGTAGCCTGGAAGCAGTACGTGTAAAGTAATCTTCTGTTCAATCTGAACCGATTTTGACGGGACTTCCACAAGCAATACACAAGGATTACACAAGGAGTAATCTATTTTGTAGTATTTAAAGCGGATAGCCAGTGGTTAAGACTTATTAACCTTTAACCAAACTAAAGCCACTAAAAGGCAGTAACAGTTTGTTGCTTTTTAACAACTGTCTATTTATGTTGGCTGGCTTTTTATCGACTTTTGCCATTGAAAATTAGCATGATTATGTCAACGGACAAAACCCCAAACTACAGCTGCTACTAGAGGTTTAAATTCACTTTATTCATAAACAAACTAAACAAGTACTAAGAGAGAGACCTACTTTGAAATATTATACAAGTGATAATCTAAATTCCAAAAGATTGAAAGTTAAACTGACTTCACCACTCACTTAACAGTCAATATCTTGAAAACTACTAAGCTGATTTTGGTGAAACTTGCACTGTTCCCTAAGTTGAAGTAAATGTAAGCCAATAAAAAAGAATGGTTACAATCCGATCAATAATTTCGAAGAAATACGCGGACAAACATACATACACCTATGAAATTTTGTAGGTATATTTGTTTGGAAGTCCCTACAGATTAACATATGTGAATATTTTGCAGTTCCAATAATATTACATACACATACTGTCGAATTGATAACCTCCTTTTTTTGAAGTCGGTTAAAAGTACCTACACAATATTAAGTTCTATCTGTGTTGACTTATGTACCACTTACCTACTGACTTTATTTTCTTGCTAATTAGAATGTCGCATGTGCTTTCACCATTTAAAAATATAACAATGCCTTCTGTGACTCTTGAAGCAACTCATGTCTGATGTCAAGGACATTACGTTATAAGAAAACATCTCTAAACGAAGACGCATAAAATCCGGTTTCTTATGTGTTTCTTACACAATAACACATATACAATGAACTTGCGTGTTTTCTAAACGTTATGTCACACTCTAAGCTTATTTATTGCTAAATTATACTCACTGATACATTTCCGTTGCACCACAAGAAAGAAAAACAGCAAAAATTCTGATCGCACCAAAAATAAATGTATGCACAAAATATGTAAACAACTAGTAATACGTACAGGGTTATAAATTAGAATTACTCACGTTTTATTGTAGTAACAAAAAAATAATATAGATCACACGTTGCACTGTACACTATTTCATAACTTTTGAGTAGGATTTAGGTTTCAAAATTAAATTTTTTGGAATAATTTAAAAATAAAATTGGCAACAAGCCTTCGCTCGATATCAGACATTTGACTGCAGATTGGGGCTGCCAGTTAATTAAATAAACGCGTTGCGGATTTCGGTGTTATCACTGTAAAAAAAATATTCTCCCACAATACAAAATTCAGTTAAAAATTTACTTTGTATTTGTACTCGGATCCATAGACTTGGATTAAACTTTGAACTTTCTAAAATCTAAGTGCCATAACCCACTGGCGCGACACGTCGCGCGCGGCAAGCCGCGGGTCGCGTGACGTGCAAAACCCACTGGCGCGGCACGAAATCGCGCCGCGCCAGTGGGTTTTGCAGCAAGCGTTTGCATAGAGTTTGTATAGAAAATAAAAACGCGCGCGACAACCCGCGGCTTGCCGCGCGCGACGTGTCGCGCCAGTGGGTTATGGCACTAAATCACTCCTGAAAAATATGAAACAATTGTCATTTGCCGGAATTTGGGTAAAATTTATAAAAAGGCAACACGTTTAACTGTACGATTCATTTTACGCAAAATATTAAGGCGTTCAATATTATTTTAACTATTTCAAAATTACATATTGGTTTTTCACAACAATAATAAATTATTGTTTGTGACGATTCATTACAAATTTAAAGTTGACGTTCTATTTTCTTTCTTGAAATTATTTTCTGATTAACGAATGCTGTACATCCATTCTGTTTCAGAAATGTTAATTGGAACGTCACTTTTCATTTTTATTTGCATTTGTTTATCCTTGTTTATAAAAAATTGTAAAAAAAATATAGAAATGGCTTCAGGAATACCAAAAACACAGGTTTTGTCACTATATAAATCCCTAATGAAGGAGTCTAATAAGTTTGCCAACTACAATTTCAGGTATTACATTGCAGTTTCAGAAAAAAATCCATAACCTCAAAATTATTAATCATTTCGTAATTATTTGATTAATTTTGTGAGTAACCTACCGAATAGAAGCTGTAGAAATTCACCAATAGGTTTTAATTCGAAGCAGATATTTTGTATTTCTTGTGACTTGATAGATATTGAAAAAAATATGAAATCGTCTTCGTTTTTCACTGATAGACTTCCACTGCTGGACATAACTTGGTGCAAATATTTCCCAGAACATAGTCTAGTACCGTTCATAGCCAACGGTTCCAGGTAGTTCCCACTTGTCCTATGGAACATGAAAAAAAATCATTTTATCAGCTGACTTCATGTACCATAGTATAAATGGGAACCACCGATGGCTTCCAAAGTCCCAACAAATTGCTTGAATATATTTTTATCCACCTATATTTGGTCTGGGAGGTATCCCAATGCAGCATTTTAGTGCCTGAGGACTTTAACGTCTCTCCAATCTTTAATCTATGTGTATATTTCATTTCTAGAGCTTATGCCTTGAGGCGCACTAGAGATGCATTCAAAGACAACAAAACTTTAACAGACCCTAAATTAGTAAAGAAGGAGTTTGAATTTGGCAAAAAGAATCTGGAGATTATCAAACGTCAGGTAATATCAACATACTTACTATATAATCATGTCTGATGCTCACAACTTTATTTACATGGATTTGGGTTTTTAAAAATTTTTCTGAGATAAAAAGTATCATGTCAAAGTATCATGTACATCTATAAGACCTCTTGTTAACATGCAGTGAAAACTCACATTTTGTATGTGTTATCCATACAAAATGTCAGTTTTCACAGCATGTTAACAAGAAGCCTTTGGGATACAAGTTATAATTGATATAATTTCAACATGAATTCAGCAGTTAGTCCATGTAAATGTATTAATCTATACATTATGGTCATGATTATGTATCATGATTATGTACATGATTATTATTATGATAGAAGGGTCATACCCTTCTATCAACAATTTTATATTTTTACCCAGGGACTATAAAGATTTCCAGGATAAAAAGGAGCCTAGATAACTTCTGTATAATTGACTTCTTGTAAACTCTCTTCCTACCTGTGAAAGGCCCATCAAAATCGTTACAGCTTTTCCGAAGATTAGCACTGACAAAAAAATAGAAAGTGTATTTGAATTATGGTATTGTTGTTAGGTGTTGTCTGTTACCTTATTATAGCTAAATACCTTCTTTATCAAAATTGTATGAGTAGTGTGACAAAATTATGGGAGCCAAGGAAGACCAAAAAGATAAGACACAACTGCCAAACACCATACCCCCCTAGTCTGGAAAAATACTTGATAAGTAATGAGTTTTAATTTACAATTTTTATTTTTTACAGGTGGTTATAGGAGACATGTACCAGACTGAGAAACTTGTAATAGAAAATGTACGATAGAAATTATTTCAAATACATATGTATAGAGTGTGTTCAAAAAAGAATCGTTATGGGATTTGAGGATGCTGCTGTGCCTAATTACCTTTTCTATACTATAGTGTGTTAGTTCACTATTTGGCCACACCAATTCTTTTTTTGAACAGACTAATTACATATAAAAAATCTGTTTTTTTAGATGTAATAGGCGTATAAAACTGTTATATATACCAACTACATACTACAATGTGTGTTATCTTACCACTACAAATTCTGTTGTACACAATCTCTAAGTTAAATTAATAGGTCTAAATATGTAGGACTATCCTTTTCAGAGCATTCCCTGCGGCAAATGATAGCATTTCATATTGGAACAGTCAATTTAATTATGTTTAGAGATTGTTGAATATGAAATATTAACAGAATTGTCTTAATTGTCGCTTGCCATCAGAAATTGCAGTCAAGGCTTTGACTACAATTTTGAAAAAAATAGCAGTCTAGAAGTTAAAAATGTAGCGAATCAAAGATATTGTGGCCAATTCTGTTGTACACAATCTCTAAACCTAAACTAAAATGACAGGGCTAAATTTATTCCTATCTCTTTTACAGTGCTCACTGCGGAAAAGGATAGCAATAGATTTAGACCTGTCATTTTAGTTTAGGTTTAGAGATTGTGTACAACAGAATTAGCCACATTATATTGCTAAAAAATCTCACTTATGTAAAATGTGCTGTTTCACAATAACTTTCAATACATTAGCTTGTGAATTAGCTCATAGATCATTATCAAAGCACTAAAAAACCTACTATAGTATGATTCGCAAATGTGTCAGTAATCAGTATTGGTAATAGAGAATAGAATAGAAAAGTTTTTTTTTTTAATAAACCGATAAGACACTTCTAGGCAAGCGCGCTCCAAACCTGATCTCATCGTTACTTTTCAAAAGACTTAAAATTATCTTGGGTAAATAAATAGAAAAACTTGTTTGCAAGCGTCATAAATTTTTATTTAAAAAAAGGTGTGGGTACTTATGTTCACGCCTAAAAAGTTATACATACTTCTTTGCATATTTCATTTGCAAATAATTAATTACAATCCGACACTAGATGGCGCGACAGACGGCCATGTTTGTTTGCGAAGCGGTTATTTCAGAGGTTAGCGGGCAAAGGTATTGTATTCTCTCTCTTTTTTTAGTGATCCACTTGATATTGCTCGCTAACCTTGCTAAACTTCAACATGTCGTTCTTCACAGGGTGACACGCTGTGCGCGCGCATCATAAAAATTCACTCGCGTAATTTTTTCATAACGCGCAAAGTATAACTTCAACAAAAGATTAAAGATCGTAAAGTAAAACCCGACTACGCTTATTAATTTAATTTAATACATCATAAAATAATAATTTAGTGTGCAGAAAGCGCGGGGCAAGCAGCCAGTAGCGCCATCTATTATGTCTATTCGAAACTGAATAATATTTTAGTTTTGCCGCTCGGACGTCGCTTCTCGATTTTTTCGTATGTAAAATGTAGCCATGTCACCCGGACCATAACAAGGAATTAATTGACACCTCATTCATAAAAATCGACCCAGTAGTTTAGGCGCTACGGTGGTACACACAGAATCTCATACAAAAATTGGATACAAACATACATACATAGACTGCTAAAATCATAACCTTTCCTTTTGGCTTTGCCGTAGTCGGGTAAAAATTCAAAATTAAATATTTAATCATTTAACATTGGCCAAATTGTGGCTCCTATGATAAGTTGAGACTATCACTGGTTTCGCAAAGCGGATTCCGCTGATATGAGTCGGAAATAAACTCAACAGCTGCTCGTTTCAAAACAAATGAAGTACATGTAGCTTTATCAATGTACCAAATTATGATATAAATCCAGCTTGTTAAATTATAAAATAAGATACCTAGTTAAAAAAATATATTTATATCACTACATATTTTACCCGACTGGGTATATGTGTTTCACCTGTGTGTATGTATGTCCATTCCTATGTCCGCTTGTAACTAATCAACGGCTCAACGGATTTTGATAAATGATACGTCATTAGATTTGTCTCGATGACGCGAGTGTCAATGTGGCCGATTCTGTTGTACACAATCTCTAAATCTAAACTAAATTAACAGACTTAGCCACAATGGGTACCTAAATTAAAAAAAAACAAAATGGCGGACTTTATGCGCTTTATTGTGCGAGCTGAAAAAATAATTTTTCTTCAAGACCCTCGAGTGGGGTATCAAAATAAAGGGATTCAAAAGGCGAATACGAAAATGTATACAATTGATATGTTTTAAATCAGTTTGGAGTGACAAATCATGAAAAACAAAATAAATAACAACTACACTGTAAGTGTGGTAGTGGTAGTTTACAAATTTTTTAGTTCGTTTTGTAGCATGGCAGTCGGGTTTTTTTAATTTTTAAATTATAGCTTGTTTATAACAAATTCACCGCATCTAACTGTTCGCGATAAATTCAAAAACTACTGAACGGATTTTCATACGATTTTCACCAATAGAGTGATTCATGAGAAAGGTTTGGGTGTATAATTTGTTGAGGTTTTGTGTAAATTGGTTGAAATATGACGATATAATTGTTGATAATGTTAATTGATGATTCATGAGGAAGGTTAATTAGGGTGTATAATTTGTTAAGGTTTTGTGTAAATTGGTTGAAATATGACGACAATTGTTGAAAGTGTCGGAAAAAGTCAAGCCGCCTGGGAGCTTTCATCGAAAACGCTGCCTAATCCCTTTGAGATATAACAATTAACAAAACAATGTATGGTGGGATAGTAGCGGGCAATTACTATACCCGTGCGAAGCCGCGGCGGTACGTTATAAATCCAGCTTGTTAAGATAGTAATTAAAAAATATTTTTATTTGTTGTATTACATATTATGTTGTTATTTAAGGTAGGTATATAATATACACTGCCATTATGTGTGTGTTGTACCTACCAGTGTTTTAGTGAAAAATAAATAAACGTATACTTACATATATACATACATAATGAAATAACTGTTTTTGTTTTTTTTTCCTTTCCTCACATCTTCGTGCTTCAAAACAAAACGTTGCAAATACTGCCAGTTGCCGGCCACGAATGACTGGGTATGGAATGCTTGCTTGATTTCATTAGAATAGGGAAAATTCCGGGGAAGCAGAATGACGACCGGTGAAAGCCCTTGGTTAAGATTTCGGACTCCCTTTCGGAGGACCGAGTTCGAAACCTTTTTCGGAGTTGTGTGTTTTAAGCAATTAAAATATATCACTTGCTGTAACAGTGAAGGAAAACATCGTGAGGAAACCCGCACGCCTTAGAGTTCTCTATAACGTTCTCACGCGGTGTGTGAAGTGTAGGCACCGCGCCGCACCGCACTCGGCAAGCGTGTGGTCTGCGGCCTGAACCCTGACCACTGTGAGAGGAGACCCGTGCCCATCAGTGGGCCGATAATGGATTGATAGCAGAGGCGGCGGAAGGCGTGGGCGATGTGGGCCCAGGCCCACGGCCTCGCGCTTCGGAGGGCCTCGCGCCCCGTAGATTTATGCATTAAACTTAAAAGCCGTGAACGCGTTTTGCGGGCAGATGGCCTCGCAAAATATGTATATCTTGCCCACATAAAATTTAGGTCTTGCCCCGCCACTGATTGATAGTGATGATGAACTGTCATTTTTAGAAGATCGACACCCGATTAGTTTCCACAACAAAGAACGATACAAAGCAGAGGTAGGTTTTTATATTCTAGCTTTATTATAATTTAGCTCCACTGTCCTCTAACGAAACGACATTCCGCTCCAGTTCAGCGGACGCCAGGCGCGAGCGGTTGACGCGTCTCTTCTTATCTTCTAATTTGTTGTGATGTTTCTTGTGACCTTTGCCCTGTGGAAATTACATTTTTTTTAAACTGTTGTTATTACTGCGCAGTTTGACGACCTCCCTGGCGCAGTGGTGAGCAATACCACAGTCTTACAAATGGAAGGTCCCGGGTTCGATTTCCGGCAGTAGCGATTTGGGATTTTATAATTTCTAATTTGTCTCTGGTCTGACTGGTGGCTTTCACACAGGCTAGTCACCATCCTACCGGCAAAGTCGTGCCACTAAGCGATTTACCGTTCCGGTACGATACCGCGTAGAAAGTAGAAACCGATCAGAGGGTAAGTAGTTGACATAGTTACCTCTTCCAAGTTAACTCGCTTCCGCTTTGTTTGTTGATTACATTGTCACTTACCATCAGGTGAGATCGCAGTCAAGGGCTAGGTACTGGTAGATGAATAAAAAAAAAGTTCGCGTTCAGTTTTAGTTTCAAGTACCTACCTACTGCATAATAGGTCAATTGAAGATGCAGTGATTTAACTGCAATAGAACTGTATCAAACTGCTTTTTTGCAGTCGGCTGTGAAATTCGTCTGTCTAGACCCTAAGTAAATCTAAAAGCATACATAGGTACATATTATAAGAGAGGCATCTTTGGTAGTCTAGATAAAGTTAAATAAGTATAACTTACAACTACTTACGGGTCAACCGCCGCTAGGAGTATCTTACTTCCTACTAAGGGTCCGTTCAGATAGACCGGCGCGGAGAGCAGAGCAAATTTTAATCGCATTTAAAATAGAATCTTAAGGCATTGAAATAAGGTTTATTTTTACATTTTATCTCTTTTGGGAGCACCCTCGAGCATCAGATGCTCGAGGGTGAGAGAGAATCATTTTGTTTTTCTGTTAACCAGTTAACAGAAAAACAAAATGATTCTCACGGGATTTTTAAAAACCAATATCCACGCGAACGAAGTCGCGGGTGTCCGCTTGTCACTTAATAAATAATACGGTAGAAACTTACCTTCCGTTTCTTCTTGTGTGTGTGCTTTTTGTGTTTGTTCTCGCTCTCGTCTGAGACGTCGTGCGTTCTGCGTCGGTTCTCTACCGGCGCGACGTACGTTGGCGCTGCAACCGGTTCCTAATACAAGTACAAATTAAAAATTAAAAAAAAACCCAACTTTGGCCATTTTGTGGTGGCGGCCATCTTTGATTTGCTTTCATTTGATATCCATATTGAGGGAGTTGTGAAGAAATATGTAATCCGCCATTTTGTGGCAGCGGCCATTTTGGGTCGATTTTCATCAAACATAGCTAAGAACATATCCGAATAATTCACCTGTCAAATAACAAAAACCGCATTGAAATAGGTTCACCCGTTTGAGCGCTATGGTAGAAAAGAAAGACAGAGACACACACACATATTACTTAGTAGGTACCTACCACCAAATAAATAGATTAATTTGTGCAGTAGGCTCAGAGTACTTTTACAGTATATCCTTACCTTTGGTAAGTGTTTTCTCATAACACTATTGCTAGCGTCGCTGAAGTATCCGTTCAAATCCGCATCTTCGACGAACACTGGTCGCTCGCTGGTCGCGTCACCATTGCGAAGGTATTTACTGCCGCGGTTCTTGATTGAGAACCTATGGACGAAGGAATGTTTACTACCATAATTACCTTGTACTAATATGTAGGTACCATAGTTGGGACATTACAAACATGCGCACTGAGCCATAAAACATTACGATCATAGGGCCAACTCCGGGCTGGCACTGAGAATTTCTTGACAGAAAAATCTTAGTACCTCATAATTTTTTGTCCCGGCCTGGGAATCGAACCCAGGACCTCGTAATCCACAGTCGAACGTGCTAACCGCTATAACAATGAGGCAGTGCAAAACAAAAGTAACTATAACCTAATAGAAGTCCTTACCTCTTATAATGCTCGCCGTCAGAACTTGGTTTCTTCGCCGTTTCAATATCTTCCCTTCCGTGTTCCGTATCCTCAGATATCTGATGTTTCTGATCAGTCTCGCTGTCTGATCTTAAAAAATAATAACACTCTTCATTACTTATTCTTAACGAATTTATAGGCGGACGTTTGGCGTCCAAGAGATCATAATCACAGGTAGCTTCATAAGTTCTATAAAGGTAGCTAGCGATCACCAAAATTTGCAATTGTGCATTGTAGAGTCTACATCTCCTGAGGATGCTCCGGTGTCGGAGTGAAACGATCGTCGAGTTTGTTTTGGTGGTGATTTTGTGTTACATGGTGGTGGTGCTTGGGGTTCGCTTGGTTGCTTGTTTTTCCTGCTTATTTAACAGCAGGAGGGCTGACGGCGCACAGCGCATGCTGCATACTACTATACGAAGAATGTTTAAGCGGATTACAGCAAAGTAATGTTTGCTTTTCATCGTTAAAAGTACTGGTCTGTGGTTAAAAGTACTTAATTGTAATTTTGCACGCCTAAGTTGAGGCAAAATATGTTCAGAACTCTATTGTACATCCCCCCCATCCATGTTGTTCGTACCCATGTTTTAAGCAAATAAACATCATTTCATTTCATTTTATTTCATTTCATTAGCGCAGGCAGATATTTGGCATCGTAGAGTTGCTCTCTATGATTCACCGAAATTTGGAGACAATGTTTTTGAAATTCGGTCAGTTGGGATTATCATAAAAAAATCCTATTTGAACTCACCTTCTTTCTCCACTGCCGAGGTCGTTGTCGGGTTTATTGTGCACTTTCTCGCTCATCTTCTGCACAACGCTCTCAATGTCTCTCATCCTGTCGCCGATGGCGTCCACCAGCGCTTGAAGATTTGATCGCTTGCCTGTCTTATCCGCTGGAGACTGATGGAGAGGAATATAATTTAATATTTCGTTTGAATTTATAGCGAGTTCGTCAGTTGATGGTTGCGACTGCCGGCAAACGTTGCGATTTTCGGCAACCATTGTGACTGTCAGCAACCATTGCGACTGTCGGCAACCATTGCGACTGTCGGCAACCATTGCGACTGTCGGCAACCATCGCGATTAAATAGTTAAATGACAAGATCATGATAATATTAAAGCCGTAACTAGCAACATGATTCAAAGCGTACGGAACCCCACTGCTATTTTTTCTATTCATACTTACTACTTATTTTGACGTGATAACGTCATAAAAATCCATGAACGCCGGCTGCACGCACGAAAAAGCATGACTCATTGTCACGTACCGTGTGCAAGCGAGAGCGCGGAATAAGCGGCAATGTTTTCTTATGACGTTATCACGTAAAATAATCGTCCGTAAACCGACTTTACAGACAACCAATTTCTTTTATTTGCCGCGATAGAAGCTATGTATATTTCTTCTTCTTCACTCTGGGTAGGTATCCGCACATAAACCGTTGTGCGTGGTGCCTCTCCCGTTGAAGTTCTTATTCCAGCCTTCCAAGATCACTTCAGAACCCTAGAAGTGATTTTGTCAAAGACTTGGAAACCATAGTTATACCTACTTACTTATTGTGTTCATGTGAATATTTCAACTGGCTACCTATTACGAGTGCAGTTGTAAATCCTTGTGCCAGCTGAAGCTTGTACCAGGAGAACTTGTAACCGTTGGTATTTTTAGAAAAAATAAGAAAAGAACAATCCAGAAACTCACTGTATGTGGACTGTCTATATCCATGGCGGGGTCGTGGACGTTCCACTGGCTCTGAGGGATTTCCGTCCACGATTCCTGCGAGAAATAAATATTTTGACGTGAACACGTCTTTAAAGCTTCCATATTAGGAACCAATTCAGAAAACTTTTTTATCAAAAAACATTTTTTCTTGTGGCAGGAACCTTTGCGAGCGTAGGATACAGAACAACTCAACAAAGTTTTATCATAATCGAATGAACAGTTTCGCAGTGTATAGAGGACATACAGATTTTATTTATATAAGTAGGTATAGACTAGCTGTTCCCATCAGGCGTTGCCCCGACTATATTATAGATGTCACGTAAAGTATGGTTTTGGAACGCATAGAGGACAAATATACAAACATTCATTTTGTATCGATTTTTTGAGCTAGAAACCTTCGCGGACGTATGCAGAACAATTCACCAAAATTTCATCACAATCGGATGAATAGTTTAACAGTGCATAAAGGACTGCCTCGTTGGTCTAGTGGTTACTATATTCGACTTCAGACAGTGGTGGATTATCCTTTAGGCAAACTAGGGGCATGCCTAGGGTCGCGAGATTACAAAGGAAAGGGGCGCCAGAGAAAAGAATACCCTCACACAGGACAGAATAGGCTTTAAGGAATAAAGAACTTGAAATAATTTACCCAAAAATTGACGTATTGCCGATGAGGTACTGCCTAGAGCGCTGTTGTCATCTAATCCGCCACTGACTGTAGATCACGAGATCCCAGGTTCGATACCCGGGTCGGGCAAATAATTATTAGGTAGTGGGTTTTTCTGAGAGCCTTACCTTTTCGTTCCCAGGTCCATCGTCTATTTCGATGTCTATATGTTCTTTGTCCGCGTCCTCATTTTCATCATCGGGCTCGCTTGGTGTTTTTGACTTTGAATGCCTTCAAAACAACATGCAAGATTAATGAGATTGTGAGCTGGAATTTGGTTGCAGGTAGACTCCAGGGCAGAATGATTAGAATGAAAGAGTTTATTTACGACCTAAGCATATTTTAAGAAGAAATATTAAATAATCGACTTCAATAGACCATAAAATTTGAAGAGTTCCGTCAATTTCTCCAGATCATCACATCCTCACCTGATGACGTAGTGAGATGATCTCATCCACCCTTTCAAACAAACCGGTCCAGGCGTCTTTGAGTAAATGTACCTAACCTATGTAATATGTTACATTAAAAGATTCCGACGAATTGTGAACCTCCTCCTTTTCTTGAAATCGGTTAAATACTACATTTATAGAGCGCCATAAATTAAGATTGCATCAGGGTATTTACCTGGAATTGTCATTTTTGTTTTTCTTCTCGTCATTTGATGTTGCTAATGCAATCTGGAACAGACAAAGGCGAAAAAAAATATATCCTATAATTTCCTATATTTTTAAAAAGTTCGCAATGTAATGCAATCAGCTGATGCCTGAAGTTGTCGCCGGCCACCCGCTATTCGCGGGGTATTGACCCCGAGTTGTCCACCGCGCCGCTACACATTGCCGGTTTGAATAATACTAAATACGAAACCACTAATACGTATAAGACATGGTTATTGCTATTGGATTGTGTTTAGGTAGTATCAAGGGCGTCGCCAGCCGCTGGCCAAGGGGGGGGCAAGCTGGTAATATTATAGTATGCGAAAAGTGTAAATAGGCCCAGTCATATTTTTCAAGTGCTGCAAAGTTAGCACATATGTCTTCCGAAACTGCAAAATTGGAGACTACTGGTAGTGGTCCTACCAACATATTAAAAAAATCAGAATTTTCTTTTCAAACTATAGCATATTTATATTTTCTCAAATCTCTAGGGGGGGGGCAGCTGCCCCCCCCTGCCCCTACCTGGCGACGCCCTTGGGTAGTATAATAATAGCGCCAAGTTTTCAGTTCTCGATAGCGGTCCCCTTATACCCTGTATAGATTCAAATTCAAATTCGTTGGTTTCGTGCCGGCTCCCTCCCTTCAGTCCGCCCACTGATATATCTATGCTATTGCGACGCGTCTTGCAGCTATATTCAGATGCGAATATATGATTGGCGTTTACCTACCACAATATCAGGCGACGGCACAGCTCTAACCACTGGTTCGTCGCGGTCTGCAGTGGGCGATGACTTTTTTGACGCTCGCAACACTTTGTCACTTTCAATGTCTGATTGCAGCTCGTAGATAGGACCCTTGTCTACATTCCTGGGGAAATATATTACAATCAAATTGTTTTATTACCTAATTCACGTGGGCGAACTTGTGACTCTTGTGACAAGTCATGAGTCATGACGCTACCTTCGGTTTGGGTAGGTTATTTTTTTTAAAGAACATTAACCATGATAACCACTACCTTACTAATATTCCCATTTCCCCTCCAATTAAGTTGAAACTGTGAAAACTTGTGCGAAGAGTGTGTACGACAATTATAAGTAGTGTGTTGGGTGGGGTCTGAACCGTCTTCGGTTTTCAGTTTAAACGCTCAAACGTACTTACTTGCTTGTTAGCGCATTGTCGCTTGGTGGTGGTTTCTTCATCTTGTACATGTGACTCCAGGGGGCAGCTGGCAGGGTTTCCCACGGCTGGCCGAGCACCCTGGTCCACACCTCGCCTCGCACCACCACTAGACACCTGCGGAATGAAGTATGACAAACAAGTGATAATAATCTAGAAGATTGAAAGTTACACCGACATCACCAATCACCACACACACCACTGTACTGTACTGTACTGTACAATACTGAACCGATTTTGATGTTTGCACTGTTCCCTAAGTTGAAGTAAATGTAAGTAAGCCAATAACAAGTGTAAATTGAAAATTTAAAAAACCCCCGACATTCGCCATTTAGTGGCGGCGGCCATCTTGAATTTGCAATAGTGCTATTCTACTAGTCAAGCCCTTTCATTTGATACCCATATCAAGGGAGTTGTGAAAAAATATATCATCCGCCATTTTGTAGCGGCGGCCATCTTGGACCGATTTTCATCAAACATAGCTAAGAACACTCTCGACTAATTCACCTTTCAAACAAAAAAAACCGCATTTAAATCGGTCCACCCGTTTGAGCGCCACAGGGGAACAGACAGACACACACACACACACACACACACACACACACACACACACACACACACACAGACACGTCAAACTTATAACACCCCGTCGTTTTTGCGTCGGGGGTTAAAAAAATAGGAAGTTGGAAGTTTCAGAGAGGGTTTTTCTGTCAAGTAATCTTAATACCAACCGGAGTTGTCTTGAGTTGATAGTTGGCGGTGTTTCACCCCCGTGCCTCGGAGAGCATGTTAAGCAGTCGGTCCCGGTTATTGTCACTAAGTATCATGTGACAATAGTCGTTCAAGTCCGCCAACCCGCATTGGAGCAGCGTGGCGGGTCTAAGCTCTGAATCCCTGTCTCCTACAAGAGAGGAGGCATGCGCCCAGTAGAGGGAAAGGGCAAGCGCTGTAGTGATGGCAAAATTACCTTAATCTAGTACAACAGTACGGGAACTGCATGTTGGTATCTTCGACCACCTCCTCGCACTCGATGGCAGATTCAGGAGCCTCTACACGCTTGCACCTATACGAAGAGTAAATATAACGAGTGTATACTGCTATCGGTAACGAAAACACGTAATAGTAATGATGATTACTGACAAGATAGGTACCTACCACAAAATATAGGCAAAGAAAAATTTTAATATTTCATGAGTATTTTTGAAAAGTTCGCAATGTAATGCAATCAGCTGACGCTAGAGCTCGGCGACCGTTGGGTGAATATACCAGAGGAGTCCCACATTTACATTAGGTATATTATGTAGGTACAATTGGTGAATTCTACATGCCACAGGCCACTCAAGTTTTTCAATATTTATCACTTACAAGTACCTAGGTTTTTTTTAATAATAATAGCGAGCAAGAGGGTGAGCTGATGCTAAGTGATTACCGCCGCCCATGAACATTTGCAGCACCAGAGGAACCACTAATGCGTTGCTGGCTTTTGAGGAAGGAGACTGGCTCTTCATCTCGCTGCCGGAACGCGGATGCTTTGCGACAGATTACGGCTGAAGTGTGGTCGCTGCTCGCTAGCTACACTGTGGCGCATTCGGGGTAGAATGATATCACAAAGCGGTGATACCATCTTTAGATTAAGTTGTGTGGTATCCCGTAGAGGGGACTGAGAGCGTTAGAGCCTCGTTAGCATATTGGCAGGGTGCAATAAGTACCTATTTAAATGAACATAATATTATATGCAAGAGCATAATGTTATCGGTAAGTAATAGTTGTCAGACTTCCCCGTTTGATCCCCCGCACGCACCACAACTTTCCGGAGCTATGTGCGTTTTAAACTTTTATGAGAAACGTATTCAAAAGGCGTGTTCGTGTACCGCACCGCACTCGGCCGGCGTGGTGGACTGCGGCCTGAACCCGCCACACTCTGAGAGGAGACCCGTGCGCTGTAGTGGGCCGGTGATGGGTTGATAATGATGATGATAATTATGATGATGTATATTACTTGTGACATTTTACTTACCCAACAGTGTATATAGCTAGTGTCCGCCCCCCGGGTTGGCACCTGTGTCTCGTGCATGAGTAAGAGTCTGGCCACTCAGAGTAAGCCTTGTGCTTCTGCAGGGTGCGCGGGTCGCTGCAGACTGTGCGACCAAACAAGCTATACTTTAGTACAAATTAAACCGACTTCGGTCCAGCAATGTCAGAGAAATCGGTGTACCCAGGAAAACATCGTGACGAAACCTGCAAGCCTGAGAATTCTCCATACTGTTTTAAAAGACGTGTGAAGTCTACCAATCCGCTCTCGGCCAGCGTGGTGGACTACGTCCTAAACCCTTCTCATTTTGAAAGGAGGCCTTTGCCTTATAGTGGGCCGGTGATGGGTTGATAATGATGAAGATGATGAGGTTCTTATGAGGCCCATAGTTTACGACCTAGTTTCGGAGTTTTATTTAATTCTTAGGCTACCTATAACCCCCGGCACGTAAGTCAAGCGGTGACCTTCAAGTGCGCGCAGCATCGTATGAGTGAGCCAGTACGATTGGAGAGCCAATCAGCGCTTACGAGGGATCCGCGAGAGCTAATCAGTGCTTACGTACGATACCCACGCCCTCCCCGCGACCCCCTCACACTCCAAAATACCTCATTTTCGACTTCTGCGTATTGAAGGTCAACGCTAGACTTATTTGCCGTGACTTGTACTTACATTGATCTTTATAATTATTATTATCCGTTGCCGCACCTACCACTACTGAAATTAAACTCAGAAGGAGATAAGTTAAAAACATTTTAAATATTTAATTATTATTTCCACCAACTATTCAACCATGCTCTCGCCGCTACTACGATTAAAAGGGGATTATGGACGAGAACGAATCAAAACCTTTAAAACAAGAAAAATACAACTAGGTACAGTTGACGAGAAAATCTTTAACAATTCGGTCGTTTATTCTTGAATCCGTAACTGAATCGAATCCGTAGTCAAAACCATATTACTAGAAGAATGTTATACATGCGTGTGGATGGAAAAAAGAGTAGAGGAAGACCAAAGAAAAGATGGATGGAGTGTGTGAAAGAGGATATGCGCGTAAAAGGGGTAAATGATGCGTTGACCTATAAATAGAAGTGTGAAGAAGTGAGTGGAAGAAGAAGACATCTTGTTCCGACCCCAGATAGCGTGGGATAAGGACCGGAAGATGATGATTCTTGAATCCGTAACTTAAAAGAGTGTCAAGATACATAGCAGAGCTTGCTATACCCCAAGGCCAAAGAAAAATCTTAAATACTGTGTTAGGCCTACCATTTACGGACGCACCAATCGCCAACGACAAATCCGGTGGGGAATTGTCGCTGGCGACAAATCCCCACCTGCGGGTGAATGGTAGGTTTCGCGGTTCGCAATGAGGCTCGGGGATACCATTTACCCGCAGATTTGTCCGCGGACTTGTCGCCAGTGACCATTGGTTAGCCCATGAATGGTAGGCATAATGGATGTTCTAACCTCTAACAGTAGGTAGGTATATCCCCTCGACCTAAACTACTTTGTTTCACTTTTTCTTAAATTTCTAAGAGTATAATTTTTTTAACTAATAATAAAGTTTCATTGTTTTCTTCTTGACTGTACCTACACAAGTTTGTTTGCAAATAAACCACAATTTCGCATCCGTTCTTCACTGTTATTAGCTAAAAAACGACCAAAAGTTGAAGTGCGTTTACATCTTTTCTTAAAAATAAAACTATCGAAAAGTTACCTATATAGGTACATAATTATACAAACAGTTTTAAACCCCCGACGCAAAAACGACGGGGTGTTATAAGTTTAACGTGTCTATATGTGTGTGTGTGTGTGTGTGTGTCTGTCTGTTCCCCTGTAGCGCTCAAACTGGTGAATCGATTTGAATGCGGTTTTTTTGTTTCAAAGGTGGGTGAATTAGTCGGGAGTGTTCTTAGCTCCCTCGTTGGTCCAGTGGTTAGAACTGCCTCGTTGGTCTAGTCTAGTGGTTAGTGTATTCGACTCTACGACACTCGATCAGAACAAGAACGTAAGGTCCCGAACAAGCGGTGAGGGAGGCGATTATGAACTGTATTCCCTTGTCGTAAGATTCTCCATAGCAATACAAGGAATATCTTTATCATGCTGTATCTTTAAGCTCCACCACGGGTGCGACAACCGACGCTCTCTTTACTAATTTATGTTTCAAATAAAATTCATTCGGTATAAAATCACCACAAATTGTATCTCCCCTTCCGGGCTAATGTACTTAAGTACTTAGACTGTTTTGATATTTTTTATAGTTTAAATAACTAAATGTTAGATTAGATTTGAACCTAATTGTCGAGAAGTGACCCCAACATTGATTAAACGATATCTAAATTAATTTTTTTATCTTACAAAATACAAACTTAACACCGTACATGCTACAGGAAATAGATAGATATTATTATATTTTTATGTGTTGTGATACCATAATCTTTATAGTAACCATGCGGCTACTTGAGTCCACCTTAAGAAATCTAATCTATGTCTGTACTATAGGTACGGAATCCATACTAATATTATGAACTAGCTGACCCCCGCAACTTCGTTCGCGTGTTTATAGGTTTAATATAGGACCGGAACGGATCCCACAATTCTTTTATGTAGTTAAACTAACTAAATGTAGCCTAAGTTACTCCTTATAACAACACCTATCTGCCATTGAAAGTTCCGTTAAAATCGATCCAGCCGTTTCTGAGATTAGTTGAAACAAATAGACAGACCGACAAACATAAATTTAAACGCACGCCAGTTTAAAATAAGCCGTACGTACAAAGATCCGAGTCCCATGTTATTTGAACCCAATAAATGTCTGTCATTTCTGAACTAACAAACCTATGACCTTGAAATATTTACGGGACAATATGTAAAGTACTACCTTTCTAACAAAAAAAGAATGAGTGAAATCGAACAACGCGTTAATGTATTACAGCTAAATACACGTTTTAACTTTCATCCCCTCTCCCTAGGGAACCGTACTGATTTTCGGGATAAAAAGTATCCTATGTCCTACCTCGGAGTATAAACTCAAATCGTATCAAGTTTCATTCGAATCCATTCAGTAGTTTCGGCGTGATGCGCGGCCAAGATACAGACAGACAGACAGACAGACAGACAGACAGACAGACAGACAGACAGACAGACAAAAATGAAAAAAATTGCAGTTTTGGCTTCAGTATCGATTATAGAGTGCCCTCCAATAAAAATTTTCAAAATATCTTCAATGTACAGAATTGGATCTGTTACAGTTTTATTATATTATAGATACGAAAGGTGTTTTTTTACCCGACTGGGTTATGTGTTTCACCTGTGTGTATGTATGTCCATTCCTATGTCCGCGTGTAACTAATCAACGGCTCAACGGATTTTGATAAATGATACGTCATTAGATTTGTCTTCATGACGCAACTGTTATAGGGTACCTAAATTAAAAAAAAAAATTAAAATGGCGGACTTTATGCGCTTTAATGTGCGAGCTGAAAAAAAATTTTTTCTTCAAGACCCTCGAGTGGGGTATCAAAATGAAGGGATTTAAAATGCAAATACAAAAATGTATACAATTATATATTTGAAAATAAGTTGGAGTGATAAATCACAGAAAATGGCCGTTTCCTATGTCAGTTCGTAACTACTCAACGACTCAACTTATTTTGATAAATGATACGTCATTAGATTTGTCTTAACAGCGCAAATGTTACTGGGTACATAAAATTAATAAAAATTCAAAATGGCGGATTTTATGCACTTTAATGTGCGAGCTGAAAAAGTTTTTTTTCCTCAAGACCCTCGAGTGGGGTATCAAAATAAAGGGCTTTAAAAGGCAAATACGAAAATATATACAATCTATATGTTTGTAATCAGTTTGGAGTGACAAATCATAGAAAACAAAATAAATAACAACTACACTGTGAGTAAATTGGTGGTAATTTATTTAAGATTCCTTCCCACTCCACTCTACTACATTCCACATAATCCCCCCTACACCTCCCCCCTTCCCATCAATTATTGTAACACTAATAATTTTAACCTTAAATCGCCAAATACTAAAATAATACAATAATATTATGAAGGACCTTATTAAAGTTTCCAGTGTTCAACAGATGGCGCTAATAGTGGTCTTAAACGCGCTATACTTTAAGTTTAATACATGAAGTATGAACATCAAGTCTTATGGGCTCGCGCTATATTGAGAAACTAGCTGACCCCCGCGACTTCGTTCGCGTGTTTATAGGTTTTATAAAGGATCGGATCGGATCCCATAATTCTTTTATGTACCTAAACTAAATGTAGCCTGTTACTCCTTATAACATTGAAAGTTCCATTAAAATCGATCCAGCCGTTTCGGAGATTAGCTGGAACAAATAGACAGACCGACAAACATAAATTTAAACGCATACCAGTCTAAAATAAGCCGTACGTTCAAAGATCCGGGTCCCAAGTTATTTGAACCCAATACTGGTCGTAATGTCTGTCATTTCTGAACTAAAAAACCTATGACCTTGAAATATTTACGGGACAATATATAAAGTAATACCTTTCTAACAAAAAAAGAATGAGTGAAATCGAACAACGCGTTAATGAAATACAGCTAAATACACGTTTTAACTTTCATCCCCTCTCCCAAGGAAACCGTGCTGAATTTCGGGATAAAAAGTATCCTATGTCCTACCTCGGAGTATAAACTCAAATCGTACCAAGTTTCATTCGAATCCATTCAGTAGTTTCGGCGTGATGCGCGGCCAAGATACAGACAGACAGACAGACAGACAGAAAGACAGACAGACAAAAATGAAAAAAATTGCAGTTTTGGCTTCAGTATCGATTATAGAGTGCCCTCCAATAAAAAATTTCAAAATATCTTCAATGTACAGAATTGGATCTGTTACAGTTTTATTATATTATAGATAGTAATTAATATTGAAAGTAGTATAAAATGTAAAGTGTTACCTTTTGAATTATAAACATGACGCCAATTAAATTAATCATTTTTTCGGGATGAGATTTTCCAAGACGAACTATCCCCAATCCAGGTGAATCCGGAAATGCCGTTTGCGGCATTATAATAAAAACTCTGTACAAAAAAATCTTCAAGATCAGTAAAGAGAAATAACTTGCCTAAAGAATATGTTTTTGAAGCTGAAAAGCAGTCATGCAAATAGTACGGTCTACTACCTGATTGACTTAATGGACAGTAAAATTCTTACCCTAAATCCATGAACTCATCAAAAATTGAATCATGATTATCTCTGTTTTCATAAAGCTCTGGCGAGAGGGTACGAAAAGTATAATAGACATCTAACTTTTCTTTAGCTCTCTCTAAGCTATACTTACAACCCCGCAAAAATGCTATCAGCCATTGATCATCTAAAATACATCATAATGATAATTAATATCTTGTATACATTATACATTTTTTGTAACAAATATAAAAAAAATTCAATACAATAATAAAATAATGAACACTATTTTTGATATCATAATGAGGGGTTTGAGTTATGAGAATAGATAAAAATTACAATAGCTCGTGACACTATCAGTAGGTACCATGATACTAACCTGTTCTAGCGTGTATATGCGGTTGTTTTGCCAACCAATCCTTGATATGTTGAAGATCACTGGGGATCCTTTTAGGATCCTCATTTAATTCTACGCGAGCCTTCTCTGCTAGTTCAGGACTCAAAGGTCTTATTGACATTTTTTGCTATGAAACAAGCAACTCATGCAAAATCGATATAAACAATAATGAATTATATCTGTATATGATCGTATAAATAATAATTCATAATCTTATCTCTTTATAATAAAAAATACATTTTACTAATTCTGTCACAATAATCTCTTTGTCTGATTTTGCTAGATGCAAAATATCATAACTTCAATCAACAAAAATCTCTTATGATCCATGGAAGTAGCTCTCTCCAGCAATGCGCGAGACGGCAATTTAATTATGTAAATAACATAGTTAATATTGATTTTTTATTTAAATAGAAACCGGTCATGTGCAAGTCGGGCCTCGCTATTTTAGGGTTCCGTACGTAATTATGAACAAAGTAATATTTTGGGTGTAAGAAATATTTCATTTCCGAGCTAAACTGTGAAAGAAAACCCAAAAAATGACCGTTTGTTTTGGTCACAGCTTATAAACTACTTTATGAATCGTTGTTTTCCCTATTTGTTGTTTAAATACAGTACATAATATATGCTTACATAATATACCAAAATTTCGTATTCCTAACTGATTTAGTTTTTGAGATAGCCTCCGTCACATGGTCAAAACTGACAACTTTGATGGCCCCCGTTTCCTTATTTTATAAGCAAAATAAAAAAATATACACGTACTCTACTCTATGAACAATGATATCCATAGGGTAGGGTAAGAATTTTTTTCCAGCTATTTTTAGGGTTCCGTACCTCAAAAGGTAAAAAGGAACCCTTATAAGATCACTTTCTTGTCCCTCTGTCCGTCTGTCCGTCTTCCGTGTGTCACCACCGATTTGCTCAGGAACGGGTGGACCTAGCGAGTTGAAATTTATACCAGACTAGATGATGCCCACGGCTTCGCCCGTGTGTATTTAGGTTTGTAAAAATCTCGTGGGAACTTTGATTTTCCAGAACAAAAAGTAGCCTATCTGTATTAAATAGTAACCCGTCCACAAAACGAAAATATTCCGTGGGATCCTTACGATTTCGGAATGCAATTCCTTACAGAATCAGGGTTGAGGAGTTGGACATGTACCTACTCGAGGTCATTCAACCATAAAGTCTTTAATTGGTATCCCCAATATCAATTTAAATAACCGACAGTGCCTAAATCCCATTAGTTTGGGGATCAGATCCCCTACAGCATCAGGATTGAGGAGTTGGAATCCAATTTTTTTGTAGGACAGTGTCGCAATGTTTCTCTATCGATTAAAAAAAAAATTACTCAAATCGGTTCAGAAATCTCGGAGATATCGGTATACATAGGTAGAAAAACACAACTCCTCCTTTTTTGAAAGTCGGTTAAAAAGTAGTCTATGTTACTCCCTGGTTAATTCTCTACTTGTATGTGAAAGTCCCGTCAAAATCGGTTCAGCCGTTCCAAAGATTAGCCCGTTCAAACAGACAGACAGACAGACAGACAGACAGACAGACAGACAGACAGACAAAAATTTTAAAAACGTGTGATTCGGTTATAGTATCGTTCAAATAACCATATGAGCTTAATATGAGGTAGTTATTTCGATATTACAGACAGACACTTCAATTTTATTTATTAGTATATAGATTGATTGATTAATCGTTCTGTCGATATTTTTCGTATTTCGGGTTACTAGTAAAACGTTTATTAGCTATTAATTAATAATTATTAATTACTAATTAACTAATTAATTAATACTTATTATAATATTATATTTCGTGTATTCTTACATTAATTCGTTTCGGTGGCAAAAGTCGGCAGAACTGCCTAGTGCCTAGTGCCTCTTTCATTTTGTGTCCATCTTGCAACTATCGAGAAAGTTAAACGTGGTCGAACAAATAGCGCGCGCGCGCGTCTTTCTTCGCTTGCGGCAGCCTACTAGATTGGCCCTTGCGTAATGGCCACCGCCTGTAAGTATGTTTTTAATACCTACACGCGGAGTGACACAGGCCTATCTCTTGTAAAAATATGCATCTAAAAATTTTTCATAGATTTGCACTAAAAACCAAGAAATAAATTACGTAATTAAAAAAACTAAAAACCCGACTGCGTAAAACAAACTAGTTCTGATAACTGAAAAGCAAAAAACAAGCTTTGTACTTTATAAACTAGAATTTGATAAGATCATAAACATAATTAATGTTAGAAAATGTATGGCAGGCGGGGGCATTACTTAGCCAACTACTCAGGACTATTAGTTCGCCCCCGCTGCCATACATTTTCTAACATTAATTATGTTTATGATCTTATCAAATTCTAGTTTATAAAGTACAAAGCTTGTTTTTTGCTTTTCAGTTATCAGAACTAGTTTGTTTTACGCAGTCGGGTTTTTAGTTTTTTTAAATACGTAATTTTTATATCAGTGAACTTAGCAGAGCACTTTCCAGCAGAGCAAAAATAAAATTGAATATCCTTCGAATGCACCAGACTTTTTACTGATAAGTTCTGTTAATTTTAATTAAAAAATATTTTCAAAAGTTTTTTTTTTAATTCGAAGAAGTGCCTTAGTAGCTGGATTCGTATCTATGTATGATGAGAATTAGTTCCGTCGCGCCACTCGAGGATTATCTCTTTTTGCTTAGCTGGTGTACTTACAAGTAGCTTAGCGATATCTCACGAAGTAGTCCTAACAAAACCGCAACAATAAAGCTCACTTTGACCCCTGTTGTAAAGTTGCTAAGGCTATAGCCCCCCGGTTGTCTATGAGCTGTAAAAATCATTGTTGCCATCTCAACTGTGGAGATTGAATGAATCAATAGGTATTCTATTCTTATTCATCTACAACTTAGCCCGCTAACTTGGAAGAGCCAAATCATATGCCGGTTTCTACGCGGCATCGTACCGGAACGCTAAATCGCTTGGTGGCTTTGCCGGTATAGAGTGGTAATTAACTTAAGAAAACTAGTTACGGCTCACCAGACCAAGGGGGTTATTCTGTAACTTAGTTAGCAACTGAAAATAGTTGCCAACGAATTAGTTCGGTATACATTGCTGCTTTACTGTGGGAAATTATGAAAACACTTTATATTTCCCACAGTAAAGCAGCAATGTATATCAAACTAATTCGTTGGCAACTATTTTCAGTTGCTAACTAAGTTACAGAATAACCCAGCAGATCAGAGACAAAGAAAATATAAAATCCCAAATTACCACTGCTGGGAATTGAATCCGGAACCTCCCACTTAGATATAAGACCACAGCGCTCACCACTGCGCCAGCGAGATTGCCAATTTCTACACAATAGGGTTGATGCTTTCCGAAACGATGGGAGTCTTGAAGTCTTGAAGTATCATAACAAGCCACAAGTTAGTTAAATGAAATGCACTGAAATGCAAATTAATCCTTACTTACTTACTAATATTATAAATGCGAAAGTAACTCTGTCTGTCTGTTACGCTTTCACGCCTAAACCACCAAACCGCTTTTAACCGCTAATATTTGGCACAGAGATAGAGACCTTGGAGAAGGACAGAGGCTACCTTTGGTTGCGAAAAAAGGCTTCACGCGTTTGAAATAGAGGATGAAAGTTTGTATGGGAGTCCAAGGGCGGATCCAGCTTTGGTGCCAGGGGGGGGTCACATAGAAAGATAAAAAGTTATAATTTAATTTTATAATCATAGATGATAGATACAAGTAAAAAGTAGGTATTTTATTAATGTACTACTGTTGCCCGCGACTTCGTCCGCGGTATTATATTTTTCAAAAGTCCCACGGGAACCCTTTGTTTTCCCGGAATAAAATAGTAGCCTGACAACTCTCCAGGTCCTGAACTAAAAAAATGCAACTGCATAAAATCACGTCAATCTGTAGTCATATCCGATAATAATTAGTATCTACAGGATCTTTGTATTATTGTATTTAAGTTCATAAACTGATGTCGTAATATACATGTCATAATATACCCCCTTTGGGGTGGATTTACGTAAAATTTTTAGCTGAAGCCTACCTCCTAGAAAGAACCTAACTTTCAAATTTTAAGTTAATAATATAGGTATAGTCAACAAGTTCAAAAACGTGAAAAATAGAGATTAAGGTCCTAAAAATATGAGCGATAGCTCATTCGATTCGGAATCACCTCTAAAAAATGTTTTTGAAGTATTTTGGTGCAGGAAAAAAATTGCAATTGTTAATAACAAAATAAGATGAAAAAAAATCATATTTCGTTTTTTGTTAATAACTCGAAAAATATTTATATTTAAGCAATTATGAAAAAAGTTTATTAAAGAGGAGAAAATTTCCGATTTTTTATCGGAAATTTTCTCCTCTTTCTAAAAGTCTCAGCTTTTGAAACTCTATCTTCATTATTTATAATTTTAATTTGACGTTGAAAATACGTTTCCACGCGTCTGTTACGGCATGCGCGCGCGAGAGTTCAGCAATAAAAATATTTTTTTTATAACATAAAATGTAATTTTAAAAATTCGAAAAAATTCTAGTATCTTCTTAATACCGCCCCGAATCGAGCCCCGAAGAAAAAAGTTTATCACTATTTTTCAATAAGTAATTGAATTGTTAACTAACAAATTTTTTCCCAATCTCCGTTGGCATAAACAATGTGATGAAAGGTATAAATAATAATAATTGGCCTAAAAATTTTAAACTTCGTGGAGCCCTTCTGATATATATATTTCATAAGATCCTGCGATAAATTTTCATAAAAGTTTATTAATTTGTTATGATTTTTTTAAACTATTGAAAAATCATAATAATCATATAAATCTTATAGCTATAAAAAATCATAATTAACAAATTAATAAATTTTTATGAAAATTTATCGCAGGATCTTATGAAATATATATATATCAAAGGGCTCCACGAAGTTTCAAATTTTTAGGCCAATTATTTATACCTTTCATCACATTGTTTATGCCAACGGAGATTGGGAAAAAAATTGTTAGCTAACAATTGAATAATCTATAGCTGTGATAGCCTAGTGGTTAGGACGACCGACTTCTAATCGGAGGTCGTGGGTTCGATCCCGGGCACGCACCTCTAACTTTTCGGAGTTATGTGCGTTTTAAGTATTTAAATATCACTTGCTTTAACGGTGAAGGAAAACATCGTGAGGAAACCTGCATGCCTGAGAGTTCTCCATAACGTTCTCAAAGGCGTGTGAAGTCTGCCAATCCGCTTGGCCAGCGTGGTAGACTATGGCCAAAACCCTTCTCACTCTGAGAGGAGACCCGTGCTCTGTCGGTAATGGGTTGATCATGATGATGATGATGAATTGAATAACTTATTGAAAAATAGTGATTAAACTTTTTTTTCTTCAGGGCACGATTCTTTCAAGTGTTAAGAAGATAAAAGAATTTTTTCAGTTTTTAAAATTACATTGTACGTTACAAAAAAAAAATATTTTTATTGCTGAATTCTCGCGCGCGCATGCTTTAACCGCCGCGCGGAAACCTATTTTCAACGTCAAATTAAAATTATAAATAACTAGAAAATGCCCGCGGCTTCGCCCGCGTGAATTTCGGTTTTAAACAAATCCCGAGGGAATCGTGGATTTCCGGTTCCCGTTCCCGCTCCCTTTTCCAACCTTTATACCTACTATCAATGAAGTTTACTATAGTAATCTACCTATAGCTGTAGCTATAGATTTCGGGGTTTTCAAAATCCCGTGGGAGCTGTGCATTTTTCCAGGATATAAAGTAGCCTATGTTTTAAGTCAGGGCATATTCTATCTCCATTCAAAATTTCAGCCAAATCAGTTCAGTAGTTACGGCGTGAAAGCGGAACAAACATACAAACAAACTCACTTTCCCATTTATAATATTAGTAAGGAAGTAAGGATAGAGATGGAGTTTCGGAAGTTGGGACTTTTTTATTGGAAATTTCCTCCTCTTTAACGGAATTTTTTTAAAGTGCTTAAATATAAATATTTTTCGAGTTATTAACAAAAAAATAAATATCATTTTTTTTTTCATCTTGTTTTGTTAATAACAACTGCAATTTTTAACCTGCACCAAAATCCTTCAAAAACATTTTTCTAGAGGTGATTCAAAATCGAATGAGCAATCGCTCATATTTTTAAGTCCTTTATATCTATATTTCACGTTTTTGAACTTGTTGACTAGACTATATTATTAACTTACTACTACTGTACAAACTTCCATCCATTTTACCAACCTTAATTTAAGTAGGTTTTTATTATTTAAAACTAATAACTTAAGTACATGCCGATTTCAGTATCTGTAACTTCAAAAACATACAACTTTCATGTTACCCATTTTACCCCATAGAGGAGGAAATATATATATATATATATATATATATATATATATATATTTCCTCCTCTATGGGGTAAAAATTATATTTTGTAAAATATTTTCTAGGGTGATATTATATCTACGATCTAGAAAGAACCTATCTTCCAAATTTCAAGTTAATAATAACAATAATTATTTCACATAAAAACTTTCATCCCCTATTTTACCACCCTAAAGGGGAGATTTTCAAAAATAAATTATACAGGTTTTTATTATTAAAAATTTATAATCTAAATGCCTATTTTCTTATATGTAACTGTCGAAAACATAGAACTTTCATATGACCTTCCTACTCCCATTTTATCCCCTTAAGGAAGGATTTTAGGGATATTAAACAGCCTATAACCTTCCCTAAAAATTGTACTACGAAATGCGAATTTCTCAAATCCGACAAGTACGTCCAGAGATTAGCGCGTTCAAACAAACAAACAAAGAAACTCTTCCGCTTTATTATAATTATCAAGTATAGATGTAAGTAATTACTGTACATAAAAATACCTATATTTGAATAACAAACGCGTTATCACTTCATCTACTTCAATGGGTAAGTTTTTAAGGATGTGGAGAAGTACCAGTCCGGTTAGACGTTCTTCAATCATTGAAGCTCTTAGCCACGATTAGATTCTCATACAAAGTATATTATATTAAATTGATTAAATATTGAAGGAACTTACACTAAATCTATATTGTGACAAAAATATATAAAAACATTATGTTTAACAATTTTTATTAGTGGTCCACCTAGGTCCTGGACACAGTCCAGGGGGGGGTCATGACCCCCATGACCCCCCCCCTGGATCCGCCCCTGTGGGAGTCCGTCATTATCTATCTATCTTCTATACATCATATTCTATTCTATACAATATAATAAAATCGTAGAATTGCCGCCGTATCTGTGCATTGAAGATTTTTGCAAAATAATAACTGGGGAATGTTAGGGATAAGTAATAGAACGTAAAAAAGCTATTTTTAAAATTGTTGTCTGTTTGTCTGTTTATCTGTTTGTCTGTATGTTTGTGCGCGCATCACGTAAAAACCACTGAATGGATTGAAATGAAACTCGGCATGATTTAAGTTCATACTATGGAGTAACATATAGGATACTTTTTATCCCGAAATTCAGCACGGTTCCCTTGGGAGAGGGGATGAAAGTCAAAATGCTGTAATTCGTTAACGGGTGGTCCGATTTCATTCATTCTTTTTTTGTTAGAAAGGAAATACTTTAAAGATTACTGGATTACCTCTGAAAGGCTGGACCGATTTTGATGGGACTTTTACTGGCGGATGTTTATATTTTGATCTACCTAAACATCCGCCAGTGAACTTTTAACAGGTTATAGCAAGGTATGAGCTCAAAGGAGCTTAGGAAAAACGAAATGATTCTCACGGGATTTTTAAAAACCAATATGAACGCGAACGAAGTCGCGGGTGTCCGCTTGTTATCCTAATAATAATTAATCCTTAGGTAAGTACATCTACTAAAATTATAAATACCTATGCGAAAGTAGCCCTGCCCGTCTGCTACCTTTTCACAGCTCCACCACTGAACGGATCATGACTAAATATATGGCACAGAGATAGCCTGCATCCTGCGGACGGACACAGATTGAGTAAGTAAGTACCTGGGATAAAAAATCCCAAGAAATCCCACGTTCCCAAATGTTCTCACGGGGTTTATTTTCAAGAAACCTAAATCCACGGAGACGAAGTTGTGACCATCAGCTAGTAATCTACCTACAATTTATTTGAATTCAACACCGGGTACTAGGTATAGGTAATTTAGTAAATAGGTAGACCTACTGCATACTACATAGGTACCAAGTGCGTAATATGATATGCTGGCGCTGCTTTTTATGCGCAGTAATTACAGCAACACTTATACATAAGGTAAAAAGCCTAGGTAAAAAGCGTTTCGAATTCCTCAATTTATTACTAACACAGCAGGAAGGTTCGGTTATGAAACTTCGTAATAGTCAAAAGCTTATGCAACGTAAGAAATTAGAATAGCAAACTTATGTATTCTGACTCTTTCATAGTCCGATGGGACGGCAAACAGATACGACTGGAGATCGGCGCAGGACCGACGGCTTCACGTGCTCTCCGAGGCACGGGGGTGTATCTAACACCGCCAACTTCCAACTCCGGGCTGGCACTACAGAATATTTAATCCTTCAGGTACATGCTCACTCCATAGATATATCATATAGACATTTAATTAAACAAAAAACCGGCCAAGTGCGTGGCGGGCCACGCGCAGTGTAGGGTTCCGTAGTCACAATCCTCGAAAAACAGATATAACTCCTTAACCTGTGAACCTTACTTAGCCATGATAGTTTTCCTTTAAAATTGATTATATACTACTGCTGTGAATTTTTTCAAGTTCCTATATACTGCCATTTGGCTGATAGAGGGGGGGGGGGGGGACGACGACACTTGACTCTAATAAAAATTAGCACTTCAAAACATCATATTTTACAAACGGATCTAGAAATCGAAAAATGATGTTCCCACACCCACAGTATTTTTAAAAGACCTATTCAACGATACCCCACACTATGGGATAGACGAGAAAAAAAAATCATCCCCACTTTACATGTAGGGGAGCTACCCTAAAAAAAAATATTTATCAAAATTTTATTTCACCACTTTGTCGGTGTGATTAATATTTATACACATGCCAAATTACAGATTTCTAGTACTAATAGTCTCTGAGATTAACCGAGGACGGACGGACGGACGGACAGACAGACAGACAGACAGACAGACGGACGGACATGGCGAAACTATAAGGGTTCCTTGTTTACTACGGAACCCTAAAATGCGACTCTTGATTCGTCAGAATAAAGCGCAGTTTAGCTCGCACGGCCTGGTGAGTGCCTAAACTTTATATTCAGCTACAAAGCCCTGACGATCAACCAGGGCTTTGTCTTCGTAGATCATCGTCTCAAGCAATAAATGTCCACTGCTGGACATAGGTCTCTTGCAAGGATCGCCACAGAGCACGATCTTGCGCCGAGTGTTTCCAGATGCCAACGACTTGCTTGAGATCGTTCGTCCATCTAATGGGGGGGTCTTCCCACGCTCCGTTTGCCAGTGCGAGGTCGTCAGACGTCAGTCAAACACCTTGGGACTATTAACGTCCAACAGGTTTGTATGTGAATATAAAGTTTCATGTACTTACTAAGTAGTTACTTACCTAAGGCTATCAATATTTTAAACCTTATTTACTAATCTTTTTTTATAACAATAAATTAGAATAACAACAGTAGCCTGTGATGCACAGGGTTCATGACACTGGTGCTATAATAGGTATAAACATTATGAATTATCAAAACGTCGTCGGGACATTAACAGACATACATATACCTACTTAAGCTTGGTTTACACACATTAAGTTGTCAAGTAGTTAACTACATTTTAACTTAATTTTAAGTGAAATAATGCATGTAAACAGTGAATTTAGTAATAAGTTGCAAGTTAAAATTTAGTATGCAAGTAAACAAGTAGAATAGAATTTTGTCTATTTTTCGGTTAAGTAGCCGCGCCCTCCGCACCCCGCGCAACCCCCGCCGGTGACTAGAGATGCTATTTCGCGCGGGAAAGTGTTTTTTCATTGAAAATTTCATTGTTAATTTCTTCTGTAACTTCACTGAGCACTTATAAAATTACAGAGTTTATTATTTCATGCACTTCGCTATTCATCTCGGTATGAACTTGAGAGGTTTACTAAATTACTTGTCTGGTTTCGTGAAAACGCTTACTTAAAATTAAGTCGCTTAAAATTAAGTTAAAATTTAGTTAACTACTTGACAACTTACTATGTGTAAATTAACCTTTACATTGAACTTTTACACAGATAAGTAAAGTGATATCTTAAGCGTATACAAGTCTCGGTTATTAAGCTCGGAAAAAGTATTAATTCAGTCTGATTCATATTTTGATAGAGTATGGACGTTTTCACAATAATTTGTTTACTGTTTTTCACGCCGGTAAGTTCCCAGCTGTTATTTGTTTTTCTTAGCTGTCTTAAAAGGTCATTTGATTTTTCGCAGAAACGTCTAAGCGTAGCGATGTGCACGGTGCGTAGGACGTTCTTATTGCGAACCAATAATGAAGCCATGATACTTCAAATACAAGCAAGCCTAAAGCGCCGGGGACAGCGCGTCGTCGCTTACGCTTTTCTGTGGGAAGTTTTTAAGACAGCTAAGTAAAAACAGATTGTACCTATGTACCTACCAACCTACATCCAAATAGTAAGGTAACGATTTCAGCTGTAAAATCGAAATCGAATCGAAGACAGGTAATAATAATTAATAGCGATGATTACTGATACCATACCACGAAATAAAACGCGAAAAAACAAATTGAAATAGGTATTTCCTGTATAATTCTTAAAAGTTCGCAATGTATCTAATGTAATCACCTGACGCCTGTGCCTGACGCTAAAGGTCAACGAACGTTGGGAAAAGTTGTAGCAGGCCGCGCGCCGCTTGCGCTACCTGCATACTCCGTGAGCGGGGCGTTGACCCCGAGTTGTGCACGCTAATCATTGCCATTACAAATTTGTTTGCTCTACTACGATAAAATATTAAGTGATAATACTTAATATTAAGTGTTTTTCGATCGGCAACTCTTTCTGTAATTAATACCTACTTAACTAAGTATATTTTTCACGAAAAATTAGCGAAAGGGGAAAAAATTTAATTTTACTAATACTTAGTAAAATATGATATAAGTACTTATATATAAATACTAGTAGGGCGCGTGGGTGCGCGGCCCGCAAGCGGACCGCGAGGTTTTGCTTTCGGGTATTTTGGTTTGAGCAGCCTCCACCTATCTCTCCCATATTCCTAATCCTCGATCATTATTACTCTCCATATTTTTTCTTCGAATCATTCTGCTCATCAAGTAGATCTAAAGGTCTTGATCATCTTTTGTCAAGAAACCACTCTTCGGTCTTTTATACGTAGTCTCTTTAATATTCGCCATACATTTGCTATGGAAAAATAAATTCCGCCATTTTGAATTTTTTTCTATTAATCGAGTAGACCTTTGGATCCTGATTATGTTTTGCGAAGAAACTACTCGTCCATCTTTTATATCCTCCGAGATGGAGACCAACAAAAGTTGTATGGCGGCCATCTTTTTTTCGCCATTTTGAATTTTTTTTCAACTCACTGCCAATTGGATGACGTTTCGAGTGACATTTGCTCGAGCACCCCCCACCTATCTTCAATACCTTAAGCGTGCCATTCGCTCGTCTCTGAAATCCTCAATCATCAGCTCTCTCCATATTTTTGTTCCGAATGAATTTTTGTCTTCTATACGAAACCATTAGTGAAAAAAAAATTTTTCATACAAAATTGTTCAGGAGAGGTGATCAATGAGTCAGTGAGTGAATCAGCACGAGCAGCTATATATATATTAATGATAATATTAGAAAAATGACATTTTTTCTACTAAGTAAAAGTGCATAAACGAAATCGTAGAATGATTTAGTTACGTTTGATCCAATTTGATCCCTATTTCAGATGAGTTTATGTGTAGCGAATGTGCCAAAATACAAACTGAATGATGGACGAGAAATACCCGCAATAGCATTGGGGACCTACCTCGGATATGACAAGGTAGGCAGGCATACATAATAATGTAATCATTCAAAAATCCCTCAATACCTGAAGACCAGTCTTCGAACAGTCCGTGTTGCCAGTGATGCTATACGCAGTGGCGTAGCGTACCTTGGCGGGGCCCCGTATAAAAATTTGTTTGGGGGCCCTTATAAAGATTTCTCACAAAAGAGAAAAAAAAAATGTTTGCATAAAATTAAAAGCAATATTTATTCATCATACTTAATTATTTATCTGTCACTTTTTCTAAAATTTTTACAAACAATTTAAATTAAATATAATATATACTCTCCTTGTCTTTTTTTTACGCGAAAAAAAAACGAAATTGCTTTTTTTGACTTTTGTCATTTCTGAAATAAACAAAAATTTGGGAAGTTTTTGTTAATTTTTGCTTACGCACGTCGGGGACCCCCGTGGCTTGGGGGCCCCGTGTAATTGATACCGCAGATACGACGGTAGCTACGCCCCTGGCTATACGGCTCCGAGACATGGTCGCTTACTATGGGCCTCATAAAAAAGCTCAGAGTCACTTATATGCTGAGATCTGTAGAGCGTACGACTGACTCTACCCAGACTCAAGATAGAGATAGAACGAGACAGAAATATGTTGCTGACATAAATCTGTCTCATTTTAACTCTATCTTGGGTGTGAGTAGAGTCAGAGTACGCTCTATAGTAGATATCAACCTCAGAGTCAATCAGAGAGCGATGGACAGAGCCATGCTCGGAGTCTCTCTAACTCTTTAATTTTCCGGGATAAAAAGTAACCTATGTCCGTCCCCGGGATGTGAGCTACCTCTGTACCAAACATCAAGATCGGTTAAACTTTTGGGCGGTGAAAAGCGAGCAGACAAACAGACAGACAGATAGACACACTTTCGCATTTATAATATTAGTATGGATGCCTTGACTTTATGGTGTGTCTAATTTTACAGAACGGAGCGGTAAGATCAACGAACAAACTCCTCAGAGACGTAATACTCCAGGCTATAGACGTCGGGTATCGACACTTCGACACGGCGTCAGTGTATGACACTGAAGAGGAGATAGGCGAAGCGATCAGAACGAGGATTCGAGAGGGAGCTGTTAAAAGAGAGGATATATTTCTAACTAGTAAAGTAAAGAAGTTAAATAATTTTATAATATTATTATGTATATTTTTGAATTCTCTAATACTCGTGATGCTACGTGACGATGCAGTCTAAAGGTGCGTCCAGACTTGAACATTTCACCGAACCGAACAGCGAACATTTCGGCGAACTTGTTACGCTCAATGTGGACGGCGCGCTTGGAGCGCTTGAGATGGGTTACTGCGTAACAGTTCGGCGAAAGTTTCGCCGAACTGTTACGCAGTAACCCATCTCAAGCGCTCCAAGCGCGCCGTCCACATTGAGCGTAACAAGTTCGCCGAAATGTTCGCTGTTCGGTTCGGTGAAATGTTCAAGTCTGGACGCACCTTAAGATGGAAGCGGGCTAACCGGAAGAGGTGTAGTGTGGAGGTGGTGTATTTTTTCAGGATAGTATCTATCTATACTAATAAATAAAATTGAAGTGTCTGTCTGTAATTTCGAAATAACTACCTCATATTAAGCTCATACGGTTATTTGAACTGTACCATAACCGAATCACACGTTTTTTAAATTTTTGTCTGTCTGTCTGTCTGTCTGTCTGTCTGTCTGTCTGTTTGAACGGGCTAATCTTCGGAACGGCAGAACCGATTTTGACGGGACTTTCACATACAAGTATAGAATTAACCAGGGAGTAACATAGGCTACTTTTTTAACCGACTTTCAAAAAAGGAGAAGTTGTGTTTTTCTACCTATGTACACCGATATCCCCGAGATTTCTGAACCGATTTTAGTCATTCTTTTTTTAATCGATAGAAAAACTTTGCGACCCTGTTCTGTAAAAAATTTGGATTCCAACTCCTCAATCCTGATGCTGTAGAGGACCTGCTGGGTTATTCTGTAACTTAGTTAGCAACTGAAAATAGTTGCCAACGAATAAATGAGATGGCCAAAAAAGTACATTCCACGTACACAACATAGTAAATATTTATTAAATATTAAAAATAGAAAGATACATTATTACGTAGTTTTTATGCTCTCTGAACTTGTCAGTTTTTATTTCAAAATATTAAGGATTACAAGATAAATTCGTCAACTTCCGCCATACTGTACCATAATGGACGTTCCTCACCATGCGTATTACCTATGTAGATACGTTATTTGGACGACAAATGCTTTTATTAGGAACATTTTATTCATATCGAAACTGTCTTTATTGATATTTTTGCATTTAACAACAACAAAGTATGATAACAATATAACAATGTTATGTGTTAAATGAGTATTATTTAAGTCCATTCCCACATTCTGCAAAATAATACGTATATTGGAACGCGTTTTACGTGTTTGACAAGTGTCATAGTCTACGTCAAACGTCAATGTCATGCTTTTGCTATTTGATTGCATTGTCGTTGCCCATTTCTTCGTTGCGCTTGCGTTCACTTGCGTTCGTTGTACCTGCTGTGTTTGTGTTATAATTGCGATTATCTCGCTAATATTTTTGACCCTTGCTTATCTCTACGGACTGATACCTTCTTCCACTCGATTACCTTGCTACTATCACTGGACTCTTTACAGGTTAGTG
This sequence comes from Melanargia galathea, assembly GCA_920104075.1. Taxonomy (NCBI): domain Eukaryota; kingdom Metazoa; phylum Arthropoda; class Insecta; order Lepidoptera; family Nymphalidae; genus Melanargia; species Melanargia galathea. The sequence goes on from OV049868.1 coordinate 21,991,001, forward strand.
TATATTATGTGAAATAAAAATGTTCTGTTTTCAAAGCTGCTTGGTTAATTCGGTCACTTTAACACTAGCGCTGCATCCCTGTAATGTATATTGAGTTATCTAGGCATTTAAGATATAAGTACAAGTCACGGCAAATAAGTCGAGCGGTGACCTTCAATGCGCAGTAGTCGAAAATGAGGTATCTCGGGGTGTGAGGGGGTCGCGGGGAGGTCGTGGGGATCGTTCGTAGGCACTGATTAGCTCTCGCGGATCCCTCGTAAGCGCTGATTGGCTCTCCAATCGTATTGTGTCCCGCTCACTCGTACGACGTTGCGCGCACTTGAGGGTCACCGCTCGACTTACGTGCCGGGGGGTTATACTACTTATAATGTAACAAAATATTTTTATTTATTTTCTCTAATAAATAAGTAATTATTTTTACTCTTTTGTTTTATTTTGTGTTTGTAAACAACCTTTGCAATAAAAAGAATACGACCGGTGAGAAGGTGACCTTTACCACACGAGTAGATAGGTGCAGAGCGGAAAGCTACGCAAACGGCCCGCTGTAGGTACGCTCACCAACGGTTCACGGAAGCCTGCTCTGTCCTCCAACCGGCTAAGTTGGATGACAAACGTGCGCATATGTGTGAGTGTACCTACAGCGGGCCGCTTGTAGAAGCTTCCCCTCTGTACCTATCTACTCGTGTGCCTTTACCTTGTTTAAATGCCTATTTATTACTAAAATCATATCAGTTTACCGTAATAATTCGCAACTGTTCGCTATTTTAAAGCGCCTTAAGTTTTTTAATCGTAATCTGAATTCTTTGTCGTAATCTATACTCGTAGACGTTTACGTCTAGTCTGTTATAATGACAAGTTCGGTGAGTTTTATATTTATAGCAATTTAATGTGCTTGTAATCACGAATTTATAACACCAAAAGTCATTGATGTACACTAAGTTCACACGCCCATACAGAAATTGGCCATGTCCTTTGATATACATTGCTGCTTTACTGTGGGAAATTATAAAGTGTTTTCATAATTTCACACAGTAAAGCAGCAATAGGTATATATCGAACTAATTCGTTGGCAACTATTTTCAGTTGCTAACTAAGTTACAGAATAACCCCCCTGATCCCCAAAACTAATGGGATTTAGAAACTTTCGGTTATTTAAATTGATATTGCGGTACCAATTCAAGACTTTATCGTTGAATGAACTCGAGTAGGTACATATCCAACTCCTCAAACCTGATGCTGTAAAGAATTGCATTCCGAAATCGTGGGGATCCCACGGGATTTTTAAAAACCTAAATCCACACGGGCGAAGCCGTGGGCATCATCTAGTAGACACATAAGATAGTAGAATACGAGTCATGCCTTTTAAGTTTTGTCGTTTGAAGAAAAAACAACTAGAAGCTTATACTTAGTACTTTTTATTGTTTTTCAAAGTCTGTGTTCAAAGTATTCACCACGTAGCTTAATACACTTTTCCATTCGCTCAAACCAGTTATTATAACATTTATTCCACTCTAAAGTGGGGGTGTTCAAAATGGCTGACTTGAAAGCGTCGACTGTTTCTTCACCGGACTGGAACCTTACACCACGAAGACTTCTCTTAATTTTAGGAAATGTAAAATCATCGCCGTCATCAAGTCATCGCCAAACTTCGAAAATCTAACTCAAAGCGACTCGACGCATCATCCTGCACCACGACAACGCAAGCTCATACCGCTCGTCAAACGATTGAGTATTTGTAGCAGGAAAAAGTAGAAATTCTTGACCATCCTCCATACAGTCCTGACCTAAGCCCTAACGATTTTTGATCTAGGTATATGTCAGTCAGTCAGTGATAAAAATACCTATACCTATGAGTTTCTAATTAATCTACACGGTTTCAATAAACAAGCCAAACATGTCATTATGTTAAATAGATTTTGAGTTAGGGGTCCAAACTGGCTCCAAGTGGTTCGTGTAATTTAACACGGCAGCGTTGCTTCGCCAGGCGCGGGTTGTCTGGACACGCTGCCGCATGTCTAGATAAAGCACTATTCGACTGATGGAATAAAAAAGTTTTTTATTCAAATAAACTTTTACAAGTACCTAGGTACTGTTGAATCGTCAATTGAATCTACCACTGGTTCGGAATGCCGTTCCAATCGAGAAGAACCAGCAAGAAATTCTACGGTTGCTCTTTTTAGGGTTCCGTACCCAAAGGGTAAAACCGGAGCCCTATTAATGTCACTCGGCTGTCTGTCTGTCTGTCTGTCTGTCTGTCTGTCCGTCTGTCTGTCTGTCTGTCTGTCCGTCCGTCTGTCTGTCTGTCTGTCTGTCCGTCTGTCCGCCGGTCACAGGTCTCTAGCTCGCAGACGAAATGAGTTACAAACCTGAAATTTTGGTATTTGGTGTAAAACGTTGACCCAAAATCAAATATTGAATTAAAAATTGAATTAAATTATTTTTCAGGGGGGCTCCCATACATGAGAAAGGAGCCGGAAAAAAAAATTTTGTTTTTACCCTAGCTTGTGGGGTATCATTGTTTAGAGCTCATTGAGTAGAGTACGAGTATATATTTTTTTAATTTTTTGCTTAAAAAGGAAGGAGATGGGGGGTCATCAAATTTGTCAGTTTTAGACCATTTTTGTGACGGGGGCTATCTAAAAAACTAAACTAGTTAGGAATATGATATTTCGGTATATTATGTACTATATGCTCTATTTGTACAACAAATACTGAAAACAACGATTCATAAAATAGTTTATAAGCTGTGACCAAAATAAACGAACTTATTTTGTGTTTTTCTTTCACGATTTCTTGCGATGTCTAACTCGGAAATTAAATATTTCTTAGACCCAAAATATTATATTGTTCATAATTATGTACGGAACCCTGAACCCTGACTTGGCTGATTTTTAAAAATAACATGGTTGTAAATATAATTCTGTTTTAGTTATGGAATACCCATCACAGAAGGGCAGATGTTTTGATGGCTTTGAGAGAGTCTTTGACCAGGTTCGGCCTCGATTACACTGATCTGTATCTCATGCACTGGCCTATAGCCCTTAATGTAAGTATAGCTAAAATGTAGATTTTATCCTCATCAGGTTTTGTTTTTATGCCAATCAAAATTGCGGTCGTAAATTACCAAATGGCGGTAGAGACGAAATCTTATTGAGTGGCATAAGGTCTTTCAAAATCAAGATATTTCCTAGACAATTTGGCCTCTTGTTAACACGCCTCGTTTTATCCGTTTTATTACCCCGACGCAAGAACGACTATAGGTGTTATAAGTTTGACGTGTCTATGTGTTTGTCTATTCCCCTGTGGCGCTCAAACGGGTGGACAGATTTGAATGCGGTTTTTTTTGTTTGAAAGGTGAATTAGTCGAGAGTGTTGTTAGCTATGTTTGATGAAAATCGGTCCAAGATGGCCGCCGCTACAAAATGGCGGATTACATATTTTATCACAACGCCCTCAATATGGGTATCAAATGAAAGGGCTTGACTAGCAGAATAGCACTATGCAAATCCAAGATGGCCGCCACCACAAAATGGCGAATGTCGGGGGTTTTTTAAATTTTTAATTTATACTTGTATGGATAACGCGCCGGACACCTTTTACAGCTGAAAGTTGTGTATGTACCTAAGTTGTCTTTTCTCCTTGTTTATTAGGTACTTTGCTTCTTGAAATAATCATAGAAGTAGTCGTTTTTATTGTTTAATTACTTCAATTAAATTAATTATTGTTTAATCTTTCCACTATTGAGAAATTTGTATTCAAAATTACGAGATATTTGTCAACACTGGTAGGCACTGACATGTGACTCTTCGGACCATCTAAGACGGTATACTGAGGGCACTGCCTTTGGGATTTGAGTCCGCACCCTGCCCTTTAAGTTATTAGAGAAAGAACTGTGTTAAACTTTCAGGAAGACTATTCATACTCCGACGTGGACTATTTGGAGACCTGGCGAGGGTTGGAGGACGCCCAGCGGCTGGGTCTGGTGAAGTCCATCGGCGTGTCCAACTTTAACAAGCAGCAGCTCGAGAGAGTCATTACAGAGGGCAGTGTTAAACCAGCTGTATTACAGGTTGAGGTAAGTATATTGTTTCTTAGATCCCCTAACAACTTTTTATAGGTACCGCCAAACAAATATTCGCAGTGGCGTAACTACACCGATGGGGGCCCGTGGCAAATTAATCAGATGGGGCCCCTTCTGCTCAATATAAAGTAGCTCGTCGTCGTCGTTATCAACCGATCGACGTCCACATGCCACGGTCTTGTGCCGCTTGTATCCAGCGGCTTCCTGCGACTCGCTTGATGTCGTCGGTCCACCTAGTGGGGGGTCTACCAACACTGCGCTTCCCGGTGCGAGGTTGCCACTGCAGCACCTTGGGACCCCAACATCCATCTGTTCTCCGAACTATGTGCCCCGCCCATTGCCACTTCAGTTTCGCAACCCGTTGAGCTATGTCGGTAACTTTGGTTATTCTACGGATCTCCTCATTTTTAGGGTTCTGTACCCGAAGGGTAAAAACGGAGCCCTATTAATGTCACTCGGCTGTCTGTCTGTCTGTCTGTCTGTCCGTCTGTCCGCCGGTCACAGGTCTCTAGCTCGCAGACGAAATGAGTTACAAACCTGAAATTTTGGTATTTAGTGTAAAACGTTAACCCAAAATCAAATATTGAATTAGAAATTGAATTAAATTATTTTTCAGGGGGGCTCCCATACATGAAAAAGGAGCCGGAAAAAAAAAATTTTCTTTACCCTAGCTTGTGGGGTATCATTGTTTAGAGCTCATTAAGTAGAGTACAAATATATATTTTTTAATTTTTATCTCAAAAAATAAGGGAATGGGAGGCCATCAAAGTTGTCAGTTTTAAACCATTTTTGTAACGGGGCTATCTCAAAAACTAAACTAGTTGGGAATATGATATTTCAGTATATTATGTACTATATGCTCTATTTAAACAATAAATACTGAAAACAACGATTTATTAAATCCTACTAATATTATAAATGTGAAAGTGTGGATGTTTGGATGTTTAGATGTTTGTATGTTTGTATGTTTGGATGTTTGGATGTTTGTTACTCAATCACGCCGCAACTACTGAACCGATTTGGCTGAAATTTTGAATGGAGATAGCTTATGCCCTGACTTAAAACATAGGCTACTTTTTATCCCGGAAAAGTATTCCTGTGGGACTAAAATAGATATAATCTTCCAAAAACGCCATAGAGGGCGCTGACTGTTCTTAGGTAAATCACGTTCACATAACACATTATTGCAATAGTTTGCTGTGTTGCATGCATTGGCAACACATAGGCTACTTTTTATCCTGGAAAAAATGCACAGTTCCCATGGGATTTTGAAAAACCCGAAGTCTATATCTACAACTATAGGTAGATTATTATAGCGAACTTCCTTGATAGAAAGTATAAAGGTTGGAAAAGGGATCGGGAACGGGAACCGGGAATCAACGATTCCCTCGGGATTTGTTCAAAACCGAAATTTACGCGAGCGAAGCTGCGGGCAGAAGCTATCACACATAATCACAATACCAATCCTACTAATCCTACTATCCTACTATCCTACTAATCCTCCTACTATCATAAATGTGAAAGTGTGGATGTTTGGATGTTTAGATGTTTGGATGTTTGGATGTTTGGATGTTTGTTACTCAATCACGCCGCAATTACTAAACCGATTTGGCTGAAATTTTGAAAGGAGATAGATTATACCCTGACTTAAAACATAGGCTACTTTTTATCCCGGAAAAATCTACAGTTCCCACGGGATTTTGAAAAAAACCGAAATCTCTAGCTACAACTATAGGTAGATTACTATAGCAAACTTCCTTGAAAGTAGGTGTAAAGGTTAGAAAAGGGAGCGGGAATGGGAACCGGAAATCCACGACTCCCTCGGGATTTGTGAAAAACCAAAATTCTCGCGGGCGAAGCCGCGGGTATTCTCTAGTAGTTTATAAGCTGTGACCAAAATAAACGAACATTTTTTTGGGTTTTTCTTTCACGGTTTGTTGCGATGTCTAGCTCGGAAATTAAATATTTCTTAGACCCAAAATATTATATTGTTCATAATTATGTACGGAACCCTGAAAGAGCGAGGCCCGACTCGCACTTGGCTGATTTTTTTGATTTGATCGCGTAGAGAAACTCCGAGCCTAGCTCTATCCATCGCTCTCTCAGTGACTCTGATGTTTGTTATGAGGCCCATAGTTAGCGACCATGTCTCGGATATGTATATCATCACTGGCAACACGCACTGTTCGAAGACTTTCGTCTTCAGGCATTGAGGAATTTTGGACGAGAAGACATCGCGAAGCTTCCCGAACGCTGCCCATCCGAGTTGGATTCGGCGGTTGACCTCTTTCTCAAAATTGGACCTACCTAGCTGGACTGTGTGTGCCCAGGTATATATACTCGTCTACAATTTCGGGCGCCGAGTTCTCAACGATTATCCGGTGAAGCGGGACATGAGTATTTGACATAATTTTCGTCTTACTCATGTTCATTTTTAGGCCCACCTGTTGAGAAACCCTGCTGAGGTCGTTGAGCATTGTATTAAGATCTTCCAGAGACTCTGCCATAACGAGTTAACGACTATATCATCGGCAAACTGCAGGTGAGTGATGTACTCGCCATATTGATGTTGATGCCAAGTTCGTTCCAATTCAGAAGCTTAAAGACGTCCTCCAATGCTGCGGTAAAGAGCTTCGGGGAGATGACGTCTCCCTGTTGCACTCCTCGCTGCAATTCGATTGGTCTTGTAGTCTGATCCTGTATGCAGTGCCGGCCCTAGGGGGGGTCGACCCGGGCGGCCGCCCGGGGCGCCGGGATCTAGAGGGCGCCGCACGCGCCACCTCAACTTTACCACAATACTAGAAAGCCGTGGCGGGTGCTAAGCCGAGGCGGGTCACTAGTCGAATAATAAACAAAACATAACAAAATACTTAGTGGTAATGTCAAAAAATATTTCCTACTCAAGTATCATAGTAAGTCAAGTTCTTTGTATTGGATCATTTTTACAGCGGTGGTCTTTGTAGGTAATTCATCGTATTTCAAAAACAAATTAAGATAACAGCACGTTTTCTCATTCGGACAAGCCGCGCGCGACAGCGCGACCGTGCCGCTGTAGACACAGCGCACACCACCGCAAGCGCGGCGGAGAGCATTTAAAGATAACAATTTAATATAAACCTTGGACTTGAACACATATACAAGCATGCGAGATACTCACTACAGTATGCGAGCGAGTGGTCCATTCGCCACTGCTCGGGGTTGTCTGAATCCGCGCCGCGCTCTCCGCCGCGCTGCTAGCAGTGTACTCTAGACCGTAGTGCGTGTTGCGCCAAGAGTTTATATTTGTATTTATAGTAAAATGTACCTAATTGAAGGTAATATTTTGGATTTTTATACATCATTATAATCGTTAATCGATACTGAAACCAAAACTGTAATTTTTTATTTATAATATGAATATTAATAAATAATTTAAAGGATTTTCTAAGGCGAGTACATCATATAGGTACCAAATCCGATATCACCAGTTTTATTATTATTAATAATAAATATATATTTGTAGTTTTCTATTCATTCGATAAAGTATGGTATCTAGCTTCTGCCCGCGGCTTCACCCGCGTGAATTTCGGTTTTTCACAAATCCCGAGGGAATCGTTGATTTCCGGTTCCGATCCCCGTTCCCTTTTCCAACCTTTATACCTACTTTCAAGGAATCTAATCTAATCTACTTATAGCTGTAGCTATAAATTTCGGTTTCTTCAACATTCCGTGGGAACTGTGGATTTTTATGCAAACGCATACAGATGCATGCAACTATTGTAATAATGTGTTATATGAGCGTGATTTACCTAAGAACAGTCAGCGCCATCTATCGCGTTTTTGGAAGTCTATATCTATTATAGTCCCACATTAATACTTTTCTGGGATAAAAAGTATGCCTAAAAGCCTATGTGTTAAGTCAGGGCATAATCTATCTCCATTTAAAATTTCGCCCAAATCGGTTCAGTAATTGCGGCGCTAAAGAGGAACATACACACATACACACTTTCGCCTTTACAATATTAGAATGATGTGTTATTCTGATTTATAAACTATAAAGTTTCAAAATCCGTTCAGTAGTTTTTGCGTGGGAAATTAACAAACATCTTACAGACATCCACGTTTAAAATATTATTAATATATAATAAACAAAGCTCTATAGCCCTGGGTGGGCCTTGGCTTGGTCCAGCAAGCTTCTCTAGCGGAGGCGGTCAGAACAAGCTTCTCCGAACCCCCAAAACCCTCATATCCCTTTCCACTCCGTCAATCCACCGACCTCTCGGTCTTCCTCGGCCTCAATGACCATCCGGTTTACTGTCCAGTAACTTTTTTGGGACTCTTGTATCGTCCATGCGTTGCACATGTCCCGCCCATCGCATTCGTGATAGTTTAATGATTTTGACAACGTTCTATTCTTCAAAAAGTTCGTATAGCTCGTGATTGTACCGAATGTGCCAGAAACCATTATCCTGAACAGCGCCGAAAATGCGTCTCAACACCTTACGTTCGAACACTAGGAGACTGTTTTCATCTTTTTTACTTAGGACCCAACATTCAGCGCCATAGGTATAAGTATTGGCCTAAGCAAGGTTTTATAAAGGAGTACTTTAAGATGTCTCGACAGGATCTTAGATCGAAGATAGCGCAGCAAACCAAAAAAACATTTATTTGCCGAGTTAATTCTCTTTTGAATTTCTAATGAAATGTCGTTGTCCGATGTAATAAGGGAACCGAGGTATATAAAATCTTTAACTGTAGCAAAAGTTTTCATCCTTCACAACTGGCATGTATCTGGTCTTTTCTTGATTGATACACAGTCCAGCCACTTGTGTTGCGCTCTCTAAGTTTCAAAATCCGTTCAGTAGTTTTTGCGTGGGAAATTAACAAACATCTTACAGACATCCACGTTTAAAATATTAGTAGGAAATAGGATATTATAAGGGCGCCAAATGCTTGACTCGCCCGGGGCGCCTAGATGGTTAAGGCCGGCACTGCCTGTATGCGGACTGACATGGTGGCCTTTTCATACAAACACTTCAACGCTTGGATATACCGATAGTCGATCCGGCATCTCTGTAGTGGTCTTAATACAGTCCAAGTTTCCACCGAATCAAAGACTTTCTCATAGTCCACAAACGCTAAGCAAAGTGGCTGGTTATACTCTTCGGTCTTCTGTATAACCTGCCGCAGCGTATGGATGTGTTCTATGGTACTGAAGCCTTTTTGGAACCCAGCCTGTTCGGGAGGCTGGAAGTCGTCGAACCTACGAGCGAGACGATTTGTAATGACCTTCGAGAACATGGCTCAGCAGCGAGATGGGTCTATAATTCTTCAGCAAGGTGTTATCACCCTTTTTGAAGAAAAGAACCACCACGCTCCCGTGCCACGCCTCTGGCGTTATACCCTTGTCGATAACGGAATTGAACAATCGCTGAAAGATCTTAAGAACTGGTTTTCCACTTGCTTTCAGGAGTTCCGCTGTGATTCCGTCATCGCCTGGCACCTTGTTGTTCTTCAGTTGTTTGAGAGTTGGTATAGTGTCGGGTCAATTTGGCTCTGGGATCTTTAGCCAAATCTTCAACAGGCTTCTGAATTGAGATGTAGAACTATCCGTAAAAGTTCTCGATCTCTCTCAGGATCTCAGGCTTTGATGAAATGAGACTACCGTTGTCGGTCTTCGCGTCAGCTGGCTCTGTCCGATAGACAGATCTATCGCGAAGACTTTTGAGCCTTTGTTTCGCTCGATTGTATCTTTAATACATTCTGTATTAAAGTAAAGTTACGCAAGTCTCGCGTTTGCGCCTTAGAGATCTGCCTATTAATCTGCCGGTAAGCAAACACATCAGCTGCAGCTGCAGTCTCATTTCTTGCCTCTTATCCATTAGCTTGAGAGTCTGATCTGAGAATTTTTTGGTTCTGATTGCACGGTAGGTCTTAAAGTACTTGGACCCAACCGTATGGACAGTTTCCACCAGCCTGTTGTTTAGATCGTCCACAGAGTCGCAATCTGCTAGGCAATCGAATCGCAGTTCGAGCTGAAAGCTTTCGGGATTTTGTATATGAGCACGAGTAGGCCGAAAATAAGCTCAACTATGATAACTATGCTCAAATAAGATCACGATAAAGTACTCATTTTATTTTAAAATAAATCATGTAAGTACGTAAAGAAGGTACATAAAACGCTATTAAAATAAGTTCTTTTTCTAGTAACTTTTAGTTTAAAGAACATGGACGAACATTTTGGTTAGTTTATGAAGATTTTGTTCTGAAACAAAAAATGTCATACAATTTTCGTCTTATAGTGCTGCCACACCGCAGTTACAAATGTTAGTAAACATTATTGTTAGTTAACATTTTGTCACAAATGTTAGCAAAGTTTTAAATGTTTTCATGTTCATGAAACATTTTTAACAAATTTTTATTAAACATTTTGCAACAAGTATAACAAATTATAACATTAACAACATTAACCTGGGCGACTGCGGGACGTGCGGAATGTGCACACTTCAGGAAAGCTTCAAGAAATAAAATTATTTTATATCTATCTACAATCTACATAGTTATTATATTATAACAAAACTGTCCAATTTTGTCCATTGAAGATCATATTGAATTTTTTTAAAGGGATAATATAATTAATACTGAAGCAAAAACTGTAAACTTTTCACGTTGGCAACTTAAATTAATTAAAGATCATTGATGATAAATTGATGTAATATTAAATGTTAGGATACTCCTGTGCTCACGGCCCTCTCGGGCCGGGGGCCCCTTTCGGCTCGGGGCCCGTGGCATTTTGCCGAAATGCCACCCTGTACTTACGCCACTGAATATTCGCCTCTGAATATAACCGCAAGGCGCTTCGCAATAGCATATTTTAGGTATCAGTGGGCGGACAGAAAGGGACAGAGCTAGCGCGAAACTGCGCGAGTTCGTTCTCGCACGAAGCTCAGGGACGAATATTTGTTTGGCGATACCTATACCTACCTACTCTACCTACCTCGCCTCTAGTCTTACCTTCCTACTTTTTAAGTAGGTAACCGTTAACTGTATGTAAAGTTGGCATCGTCGACAGTAGATCACGAGGACCAGAGTTCAATTCGCAGGGAGGTCATCAGTGTGGGGGCTAGTTCTTTGTGGAGCAATTTAATGATAGATCGGATATAATTGATATTGATTTATTCATTTAATAAATAATAGACTATTTCGTTCGATATCTGATATTAATATGAAAATGATTTACTGTCATGAACAAAGCACTACATTAAACTTAAATCTAGATTTGACATACTTCACATACTTCGTTCCAGATCCATCCCCAAATCGTCCAGACAGAGCTGGTGAGCTACGCGCAGTCGCAGGGTGTAGTGGTGATGGGCTACAGTCCCTTCGGCTCGCTGGTGAAGCGGTTCGGGCTCAGCTTCCCCGGACCCCAGCTCGATGACCCCACCCTGTCAGACATAGCCAGGAAGTACGGCAAGACTACCCCGCAGGTTGTGCTGAGGTGGCTTGTAAGTCGACCAATGCACTTGTTTCCCGAATCCATCATCATCATTATCAACCTATGGGTGCAAGCGTTCCCAAAAAAGCTAACCTAACATAAAGACCTATCATCATCATCATTATCAACCCATGGGTGCAAGCGTTCCCAAAAAACCTAACCTAACTTAACCTAGAGACCCTTATTCATCATCATCATCATTATCAACCATAGAAATATATTATCAAGGATAGAATGACGATGTGGGAGGAAAACGCGTGCCAAATTGATGCACAATTATGCACTTGTAAAGTCCCATTTCTAAAGACCCATCATCGTTATCAACCTAAGGGGTGCAAGCGTTCCCAAAAGAGTCAAAAGACCTAACCTTTTTTTTTACCCGACTGGGTTATGTGTTTCACGTGTGTGTATGTCCATTCCTATGTCCGCTTGTAACTACTCAACGGCGCAACGGATTTTGATAAATAATACGTCATTAGATTTGTCTTGATGACGCGAGTGTCACTGGGTACCTAAATTTAAAAAAAAATGGCGGACTTTATGCGCTTTAATGTGCGAGCTGAAAAATTTTTTTTTCTTCAAGACTCTCAAGTGGGGTATCAAAATAAAGGGCTTTAAAAGGCGAGTTCGAAAATATACACAATCTATATGTTTTAAATCAGTTTGGAGTGACAAATTATAAAAAAAACAGAATAAATAATAACTACACTGTGAGGGTTACGGTGGTAGTTTACTAATTTTTAGTTCGTTTTTTTAGCATGGCAGTCGGGTTTTTTTAATTTTTTAATTATAGCTTTTTTACGTGGGAAAATCAGTCATGGATACCACCATACCCAGGGAGGCATGGTGGTATATCGAACTCTTACTGACTAAATCCCCACGGTGTTCCATCTCATCTTTTGGTTTGCTGGGTGCAGGAACACTTTCGTACACTACTTCACCCAGCAAAAGCACCCGCCACAGCAGGTCCAACTCTCGGATCCCTTTCCCTTGCACAAGGAGCGTCAGCAACACATGGTGCGCCTTCCAGCTCGAGGACCTCTACTCCCACGAGCAACAATATTTTGCCCCGTGTCTATCACCCGGAGGTCCTATTCAAGGGGGCAGGCGGCGGTCGTGAGCAGCTCGCCTGCGCTCAGTTCTCCTGCGACGGATGGGATGACTGTCCACCACATTCTTGTGACGCTCCGCCGTCTCCTTTGCGGACATCACCTCCTCTCAAAAGGAGGCGATGGCGTTCCAAGGCCTCTCGCTGCTCACCATGGCGTGAACAACGGCGGGCAGCGAGAGATCGGGCCCCACTTCTGCCACAAGTGCGGCGCACTGAGTCGAATACTGAGCGCACGAGTCTAACGCGTGATGTGCTGAGTCTTCAGCGTGGCCGCACTCGTGACACACCTCAGTGGCATCTCGTCTCGTGACCTTGCACAGATACCTCCCGAAGCAGCCATGCCCCGAAAGGATCTGCACGAAGTGGAGAGAGCCCCGTGTTTCCGGCCCGTCTAGAGCTCGAGAACGGACCGGACGACACCTCAATCGTGCGGTGGCCGGCCGACAGCGTTGGAAGCCGCTCACGCCAATGGGCGACGAGATCGGCCTCCGCCGACTGCCCCCGCAGTCCTCACCGCGTGTTCTCTACGAAGTCGGGCATCCACCCTCCGCTAGTACACGCTCGAGAGCACTTTGGCGTCTAATTCCCAGGGCGGCGTCCCTGCCAACACAGGCCGCCTCGCAGCGATGTTGTACGATACCCCCGTATCACTCTGACCGCCATAACCCACTGCGGTCTTCGCAGCAGTGGTCTATTACGGGCGGTCAGAGCGTCTATCACAAGGTAGCGGAGCCGATTTCAGTTTGGGCGGCCAACGCCACCACACAGTCTTGGTCACCTATCCAAGTGTCCCTTGAAGGGATGGAGAAAGGTTCAGCAACTACAGCAATGTGAATCAACCATTCTGCCATGCTCTGGACTAGATGGCCCTGAGCGCTGGCAGAATGGTTGATGTTCGCCTGCATAAAACAGCTAGCCTTTTTAATTACGGCCATAATCATATCCTGCTGGTCCTGGGTCTCACTTGAACTTGTGAACGGGCAGCCAGGCTGCGAGGGGACCTTGGGACCACCATCAGCCTATATTGAGACAATATTATTGAAAAAAAAAAGAGCTAATCTGTGCTGCAAGAACATAATCTTAAGCTACAACATCAATTTGCATTGTCAAATCCTCAAAAGCACTTCCTATCAAACAGATTTACACATGTGGAACAAATCACCTGAGTACATAGTGAAATCAAGCTCAATAAATAAATTTAAAAACCAATTAGACAAATATATAAAGCGAAAGCTGCTAGTCTTATTACAAATAATATACAATTTAAATCAAGCCATTACATTACCTAAAATACTAATATTCTTTGGCAACAACTATACAAAAATGTAGAGTTACTCTCTTTTAAGAAATACTACACAGTATCAACTTTACTATTTGCTCCATTCAACAGCATGTATGAGACAGGTTTACGTTTAAACGTCACATAAGTGTAACCTAAACTAGCTAACACACTGATATTTAAACCGACAAAGTTGAGCCAAGAATACACATAATCTCCGCCAATAATCATACCTAAATAAGTAACAAAAATATTTTTAAGACATCCTATTATAGTTGTAGTTAGTGCACTATTGCACTGTGTACACAACAAAACACTGTAGGATAACACAAAACCCATCATACACGACATTAAGAACTGAATAAAAAAGAGTGTGTCCGACCAATGTTGATAAGCAGCGGAACTCTCCAGATCCCCCGTACACCAAGCCACTATACCAGCAGGAACTATCATGAACAATGTGTTGTAATACATTAGCCCGTACTTGCCAAGTTCTTTAGAATCTAATTTCTTTTTCATGTACACTCCATTAGCGGCTGTGAAACCATCGTTCAATAATACCAGTGAGTAACCTGCCCATGAGAATGTGACGTCATCGGCAGCTGCCAGTAGTGCTCCTCCGACCATTGCCAATACACTGACCTGGACAGGCCGAGACGCTTTGATTCCAAGCACAAATCTCTCAAGAATCATAGTCATAAGTATGCTAAAGCGTCTGAGTGCGGTAAACATTGGGAGGCTGAGTTCCTTTGTGCCACCGAGACCCGTGGCCATGTTTCCCATGTAGATCAGCGGTAGGGGCCAAATACGACGCGCTACCCCACTGTCCAGTGGCGAGAACTTCACCACATTAAATGAACGTCCACACCACAGCACTATAATAGTCGCTGTCATTTGACCCAAGCCTAAAACTTGATAAGAAGGGAAGGCGTAAGAAGTTAACACAGTTTTGTTTACTACCGTTATCATGAAAGACGCAAACGCATAAAATATCGCACTCAGGATCTTCTTCACCATTGGCACTCGGTCAGCTTCTGCCTCCTCTTGTGAATAGTATGTAATGACATGGGGCTCAACTTTGATTTAGCAGACAGTCAGCAGGCAATCAGGCATTTCATCATTTTGTATTTGTATTGTACTTTGTAGATAGATTTTGATAAAATAGGTAGGTACCTACACTGATGACTGAAATATTTTCCCGCGATTTTTGTATACCCGAATTATGTACTAATTCCGCGGAATTCTGACGTTCCGTAATGTTACCAGAGATAAAACAATTCCCACAAAAAAGATAAAAAATTCAATACTTATGCAAATACCACAGACGTACAAAACAATCAACTGCCGCAAGTAGATATGACAAATGCCTGACAGACACTTCATGGTGAGAATGTCATTTGACATCCATTTTTAAATATTTTTTTTCAATGTGCTTCTTTTGTTTTCTATTACATTTTATAAACAGCTGTTAGTGTGCACTTTCTCTCAACTCTCTCAACTCAAACTCAAAATAGACAAAAAGCCGAGGCTCTCCAACGTATGCCTAAGGAGAATTTTTGAGTTCTTTGGCCATATCGCCCGCAAACCCGGTGATAACCTCCAAAAACTTATAGTCACCGGGAAAATGGACGGCAAGAGATCGAGAGGTAGGAATCCAATGCGCTGGACTGATCAGATCCGCACCACTCTCAATATGAATGTTGCCGAAGCGGTTCATGTTGCTGAAAGCCGGAACAGATGGCGCAACATCGTTCGGGAGAAGTTAATCCCATGATGGGTCACGACCCCCAGTATTGGGGAATCGACGCAAGGAGGAGGAGGAGTGCATTTTCTAGTTTCCACTCTTGATGTTTTCTATTTTAAGGTGAAACGAGTAAATATTATTACTCGGCATATGGCTTTTTATGATGACAGGGAATTAAACTTTAAAGTAGTTTGGGGTAAAATCGTACTTCGTAGATGTTAACCCTGTTCTCGATACATAGAGATAATAATTATATAGAGGTGCCCTAATGTCCTATAGAAAATAGTGGATCGGAAAATAGCTCAAGCTTATCAAAATTTTCATAAGTGTGTAAGAGACAACATTACATTTTTGACATAATAATAAAACAGTTTGCGGCAGACTCAAAACTAAAGATGGCCTCCCTAAAATGTATACATGAACACTCACACACGCACAACTTGAGACATCCATAGAGATTAATAATAATAAGTAGAGTAGGCATACCTACCTTAAAAACGTGCCAAAAATACACTCACACACGCACAATCCTGTAACATAAAATGGCGCGTGTTCATTGTGATGTCTCAAGTTGTGCGTGTGTGAGTGTTCATGTATACATTTTAGGGAGGCCATCTTAAGGGAAGTTGCAATAAAATTTCTGCCACGATCTGTTTTATTGTTATGTTTAAAAATGTAGTGTTGTCTCTTACACACTTATGAAAATTTTGATAAGCTTAAGCTATTTTCCGATCCACTATTTTCTATAGGACATTATGCCAAGTCCTCTTCTATAGGTTCATGGAGACATCACAATGAACACGCGCCATTTTATGTTTCCGGATTGTGCGTGTATGATACCTAATCTAAGCGTGTGTGAGTGTATTTTTGACACGTTTTTAAAGTAGGTATGGCTTCTCCACTGCTATTAATTTCTCGTTGCAAATAACTTATCTGTAAATCACAATGACAGCTGTCTGAATTCCGCAGAATTGGTAATTCGGGTATAGGTAATTGACGTGTCCAAAGACAAAGACAGAAGACTGTGTAGGTACTCTGTGGTAATAGTTTTCACAGCCCATGAAAATTAAAGCCGCATCCACACGCTTGCCAAGCTGTCACAAATTCAAACATGTTCAAAATTCAAAACCGAATCATCACGCCGCACTTCACGTAGTCCTACCTGTCCTACCTCTAGAGTGTTTTAGTAAAGCCGTAGGCGCGGAGGGAGAGCAGTGACCGCCCGCCGTACCTAAGCACATGCTCCCTCCGCAGCTTCGGCTTGCTTGTCGCCTTCAGCAACCAGCCTCAGCTGCAGCTCGCATGAATACCTACGCAGTGCGGGGCTGCACTTCCCGCAGTGCCGAAGCCGTTACAGAAGTAACTTTGGCTCAATACTCCTGTGTAAAAGAAGTGTCGAATATGTACCAAAATTTAATCAGCACAGCTTGACTCCACGTAGTCTTGTCTGCCCTACCCCTAGAGTGTTTTTGTAAAGCCCTAGGTGCGGAGGGAGAGCTGCCCTGTCGGCTATACCTCAAAGAGTAAAGAGTAAAAACCCATCATCATCATCATCATTATCAACCTATGGGTGCAAGCGTTCCCAAAAGACCTAACCTAACTTAACCTAGAGACCCTTATTCATCATCATCATCATTATCAACCATAGAAATATATTATCAAAGATAGAATGACGATGTGGGAGGAAAACGCGTGCCAAATTGATGCATAATTGTGCACAAATTTCTAAAGTACCTATCTAATTATAGTAGTTGATTTAATTTTTTTTTAATTATACGAGTAAAACTATTACGGAGTGATAAAGTATTTACCGATTTTGCAGGTGGATAGAAACATTATACCGATTCCGAAGACAGTCAAGTACGCCCGCCTAAAGGAAAACATCGACATCTTCGACTTCCAGCTGAGCTCCGAAGAAATACAGAAGATCAACCAATTTAATGAAGAGATCAGATACACGATGCCGTCGTTCTGGCAAACTCACCCTCATTACCCTTTCGAGAAGGTCGAAAATCTTGCGCCCAATCCGTTTGTAAACGGATCTATACTGTAGACACGGAATTAGTACCTTCAAGGTACAGAGATTCACTTCGGAAAATTATTGAATTAATAAATAGCGACTCTTGTTAGGTACTACATAATAGACGTAGAGTGCAATTCAGGTCGCAGTACAGTTATTATTAATCTAGACTTTGCCTTTCTTTCTATCGCGTGGCTCGTATCCTGTATCCATTCCAATTAAGTAAGGGTTATTGAATGAGCCTCACCATTTTGAGCGCGTTAGGTACTTGTAGCGGCATACCTACAATGCGAAGTACGCCTGGCCTGCACTAGACTGAAAGACTGCATTGGTATCTTAAGTATAGTTCTATTGCATTTAATATAACTGTGTCGTACAATCGGACGCCACCATGACGCGTACGGAACAAGCAATAGCGCAGTAAAGAATATTTTCGCGCCTACCAATTATTTAATTTGCGCAGGTACCATCGTTGCAAGTTATAAAAGTGGTCAACCTGAACGCGTGCTTTATATTGCTTTGCTAGCAATAATGCCGCCTTTGCATATAAAATACATATTTACTAACATAGTTATAAGCAATCTCTGTTTATTTGTATACATGTATTAACTTTATTGTGTGCAATAAAGTTTATTTTAGTTTTTTCTTTTTATCCAGTTTTCAACTAATCATTAATCTGTGCTAGTTTTTAGGGTTCCGTACTTCAAAGGTAAAAAAAGAACCCTTATAAGATCACTTTCTTGTCCATCTGTCCGTGTGTCACCACCGATTTTCTCAAGAACGGCAAGTTTAAATTTATATCAAATACTGAAGTCTATAGTCCCTATTAGGTGTTTAAAAATCAACACTATAAAAAGATATGGGCAAACTTAGATTTTCGCGAAAATACAAGTTTTATTTATTTTAGTACCAAAAATTTACCTTAATTTGCAACTTTTATTATTTTTCGGAATTTTCCCTTTACTTGTGCCGTAAGATCTTGCTTTTGACCGAAATTGACAATTCTAGGTCAACCGGAAGTACTCTAGGTTTTTGGTAGGTAGGTAGGTTTTGGGTCAAAAACCTATATGGTAGTTCCTGTTGACCTAGAATTAAGAAATTTTGCAAAAAGCCAGGTCTTACAGCACAAATAAAGGGAAAATTCCAAAAAAAAAGTTGAAAATTAAAGGGTGTCCCCATACATGCATAGTTAACGTCAATTAAGATAGACCTCTGAGTTGTATGGGTGCTCATACAATTTCGAGACCTAGCTTAATTGGCTAATTGGCAAAACCTCATGTACGCGCCAATTTGCGTACTGCAACCCATGGCGAACGGAGATTGCTATTTATTTACACAAGGCGTTTTCAACAACCCGTGACGTCAAGGACTGCCTATGTACATGTGGCCGCGGCGTGGTCAGTTGTCACCTATGGTTGTCACCACTCCGGCAGGAGTAATATGTGTTCTGTGGTTGTCATCCAACCGCCGCGCCGAGCGCGAAGGACGTGCGCAAGTTGTAATTGCGCAAGTCTGTCCCTACATGATGTGTCTCTCTTTCAAACTCAATGCAATGACCATATATTACATTATCTTAGCAATGACCAGAGCTAAAAAAGCCTATCGTTGTCTTTAACGGCAACTCGTAAGGCGAAAAGCGAGCACGAATGTATAAATATGCGGTACTACATTATATAGAGTCAAAAAAATGCTGCACGTCAAAAATGCAATGTTCTTTCACGTTATGACGAAACGATGGATTATTTTTCGTATTTTGAATCATTTTTATTCACGATTCTAAATAAAAATGATTTTTTGTATTATAACAGACCATAAGCGTAATATTCTCGCTGCTCGCATCTAATCTTGTATCTTTTTTCAACACCTGCGCGAATGTGTAAATGTACCTTAATTTTGTTGAATTTGTGCCCATGAATGCAATAATTATCTGTCAAATGTCATTGTAATATCCTTAATCCTTACCTGTGAATTGCATAGAGCTAATAATAATAATATAGAGGTGCCATAATGTCCTATAGAAAATAGTGGATCGGAAAAATATAGCTCAAGCTTATTTTCATAAGTGTGTTAGAGACAACATTACATTTTTGACATAACAATAAAACAGTTTGCGGCAGACTTAAAACAAAAAATGGCCTCCCTAAAATGTATACCTACATGAACACACACAATCACAATGAACACCCGCCATTTTATGTTTTCGGATTGTGCGTGTATGATACCTAATCTAAGCGTGTGTGAGTGTATTTTTGACACGTTTTTAGGGTTCCGTAGTAAACAAGGAACCCTTATAGTTTCGCCATGTCCGTCCGTCTGTCTGTCTGTCCGTCCGTCCGTCCATCCTCGGTTAATCTCAGAGACTATTAGTGCTAGAAATCTGTAATTTGGCATGGATATAAATATTAATCACGCCGACAAAGTGGTGAAATAAAATTTTGATAAATATTTTTTTAGAGTAGCTCCCCTACATGTAAAGTGGGGATGAATATTTTTTTTCGCGTCTACCCCATAGTGTGGTCGTCTATCGGTCGTCATCGTTGAATAGGTCTTTTAAAAATACTGTGGGTCTGGGAACATCATTTTTCGATTTCTAGACCCGTTTGTAAAATATGATGTTTTAAAGTGCTAATTTTTATTAGAGTCAAGTGTCCCCCCCCCCCCCCTCTATCAGCCAAATGGCAGTATATAGGGACTTGAAAAAATTCACAGCCGTAGTATAATATATAATAAATTTTAAAGGAAAACTATCATGGCCATGTAGGGTTCACAGGTTAAGGAGTTATATCTGTTTTTCGAGGATTGTGACTACGGAACCCTACACTGCGCGTGGCCCGCCACGCACTTGGCCGGTTTTATTAAAGTAGGTATGGCTCCTCCACTACTATTAATCATAGAGATAATAATAATAAATAGAGTTGGCATAACTACCTTAAAAACGTGCCAAAAATACACTCACACACGCACAATCCTGTAACATAAAATGGCGCGTCTTCATTGTGATGTCTCAAGTTGTGCGTGTGTGAGTGTTCATGTATACATTTTAGTGAGGCCATCTTAAGTCACAAGTGTGCCGCAAACTGTTTTATTATTATGTCAAAAATGTAATGTTGTCTCTTTCACACTTATGAAAATTTTGATAAGCTTGAGCTATTTTCCGATCCACTAATTTCTATAGGACATTATGCCAGCTCTATTTATTATTATTATCTCTATGCTATTAATTTCTCAGTGGTGAATTGTGATCCCCATAAAGGTATTCGTTCTGAAACTGAATCCAAAAATTACTACGATTTTATAGACTATATAATTGTTGCAGTTTAAGTTATAACATATCAAATAATTTTTTTAGTATTGAAACTATCAATTATGGGTATTTTTTGCTTTAATTAGTACAAAAGTTAATATAAATTAGTACAAAAGTTTAGCAGCGATGCAGCTGTTGATCGTTTCTAAACGCATTGCAAGACGGAACAACGGAGTTCTATGATCTATCTGTCATCGTTGGTCGGCGAAAAAATTAAAGATTCCACCATTGCTGTGCGCTGTGAATAATTTCCACAATTTCCCAGCGTTGCATTTTATTTACGTGTGCCGTGACAGTGAATTATAAAAGTGGCTAAGGTAACGCCGTTCCCCAGCATGTCTTATTCCGGAAGGAATAAATTCGAGGTGCGTACAATCGATCGAAACACTTTGTTTGTATTTTTGAAAAACAGCTGACAGGACTCTATGGACCCAGTTTCTTTGTTCTTCCATGCATTTTAAATGGTTTAATATTACATTCTTGTACGCAGCAGCGATTAAATCTGATAAAATGTTTGTTATTTAATCCACAACTTCGTTTATTATAGTTTCATCGATATGGTAAACAATCTGTTCTATTTTTAAAACTTGTTTTTTTATCGCACTTGTTTTTGTTTTTTTTTTAATTATAAAGGTCTGCGCGCATTATCGTAGGTTTAGATAGGCTATTTAATTATTAAGTAAAAATTCTTTGTCATACAGTGTATTGACCTTTGCTGGTTCAATCAACTTACACTCAATGATTAATTTTTACCGTTATGTAGGTACTGTACAAAGTAGTAACTATGCCGAAAAGCGCACTCCGAACCGACGTATTTAGGTATATGAGTAAATAATCTCTGAGATTTCTAAATGACTGCATTTTACGAAGATCACATGAATAATAAAAAATACACAGTTGTAAAGTTTTTGTCAGAATTAATCTTGGGTTGAACCAATTTTGACTTTCTGAGATACTAATAGCCTGGTAATATTTAGGGTTCCATCACTTCCATCGAAAAAGCAAGATCTGTTGTTGTTAATAATTAATAATATAATATAATATACCTACACTCATTAAAATGCCTTTATTTACTGAATTGTTACTAATACTAATACAATACTTAGATAAATAAATAGATTACTAATACAATAATAAATAATTTTGACAGTGGTATTGTTTTTTAATCCATTTTGCCCAATATTTTGCCCATGAGCAATCTTGACAAAATCTGGTACACAGATACTTAACTTGCATCCGGAAGATGGACAGGGGCACTTTTTTTCATAGGAAATCCAAGAATTCCCATAAAACTTTTAAATAGTAGTGGGCTTGTCTATCATTGATAGTATTTTTATTCATAAAAAAATTGGTTGTCTCTAAAGTCAGTTTACGGACGATAGTTTTCGGTGATAACATCATAAGAAATCATTATAGAATATATACATAGGCCAATTGTGCCTCTTTATCGCTTGTTCCGCGTTCTCGCTTGCACGCTCGACTTAGGCGGAACATGTGTGGCTGCACACACTTTTTTGTGTGTGCAGCCAGCATTCATCGATTTATAACATATTACCTATCACATCAAAAATTATTTATGTTACCCAAGATAAAATATATTCAATATTGATTTACTTAATTAGTTTTTAACTACTAGTCCTATTAGGGCAATATGTGGTAATAGGTCATGAAATTAGAGACTAATGGAAAAATACATTAATTTATTGATAACTAGCTAACTTGAACCAGTGAAGTGAATAACTTGAAAATCTATGAAAGAAAGATAATTTAATTAATATTAAAGTTAGCAAAGTATTAAAAATTTTATAGGTGTGCTGCGCTCTCGCTTGCACGCTCGAATAGGCGGTACGTGACAATGAGTCACGCCTTTTCGTGCGTGCGGCTGACGTTCATCGATTTATAAGACGTTATAACGTCAAAAACTTGTCTATTTTGTTAGATTACTCCATTTTAATCTTAGCCATATAGGCAATGGCTAACAGAGAATTTGCAAACGCGTTTGTTTTTTACTGATTTGGCAATTGAATACAGCTGCGAAAATTGGTCTCATAAAATCCTCCTACATGCTCTATAATTGATGTCTGTTCATCTTATTCCGTTTCTTATTCCAATTTTCAGTTATTTACCTAATGTCAAGTCTGACTTTGTATGGAAAACGGTTTTCTGCTTTAAAATTAACTTTATTCTTTCATAAAATTTAGGTAGTTCTTTTAATTAAACAAAATTCAAAAATCTTAACGAAGCTTCAAAATATATATGTTTCTGTTGGTTTCAGATCGCTCGGTTTTCGGGCGAGGATGACAACCACATAAACAAGAAGCTGCCCAAGGAATTGCTGCTCAGGATACTCTCGTATTTGGACGTAGTCTCACTCTGTAGATGTGCACAGGTAATATAAACTGAACTACATATCACTCGGCTGGGCAGCATTCTAGATGTCTTCTTGTCTAAAATCCTTTTTTTTCATCTACAAGTTAGCCTTTGACTGCAATCTCACCTGATGGTAAGTGACGATGCAATTTAAGGTGGGCTAACTTGGCAGAGGTATATATACCATGACCGGTTTCTACGCGACATCGCAATTCACCACAATGCTAAATCGCTTGGTGGCACGGTTTTGTCGGTAGGGTGGTAACTGGTAACTAGCCACGACTAAAGCCTCACCAGATCAGACCAGAGACAATAGGGTATTTGACTAATTTTTGGAAATTGTTTTAAATTATTCTTTATTACTTATTAAAACACACTACATTGATATTTTTCGCAATATCTACAGTATTAAGAATTAAATCAATGATAAAGTTTAAGTTTTGAAAACCACGCCAAAAACAACATTTCTGATCACATGATACGCGTGACGTCACAAATCGCTATGCAAGTCACTTCTCTCGCTCGCTCCTTTTCGGAACTCGGTGCGTGCGACAGAGATGCTACGCAAGGCGACTGCTGTATCGTAATGTTCTAAATTGTTATACCTACTCATTTTAATATCAATCTTATTCTTTCAAGTATAAAGTTTAGTTTCGGTTGACTTGATAAACTTCAATTATATCAACCAAGTTACGTGCTATCAAGTGACATCACAAACAATCCCAGAGCGTTCACGTTCCTGATAAAATTTCAAAAATTATAATGTTTTATTTCGTGCAAAATATCGCGTAAAATTACATAGTTTAGTTTGATTGAGTGAAATATGTCTTTTTTAGGCTATTATCTGATAAGATGACCACAATCAATAGTATATTTTCAATGTTGTCAAATACCCTATTACAAGCCTTATAAGCCCACAGCCCTTGTCACTGCGCCAGGGAGGTTGTCGTAACTAAAGTATTTCAAACTCTAACTCAGTTGGACAGCATTCTGAGATGTCTTCCCATACAAAATTTCAATGCCTCAGGCAACAGATAGAACTATGCTTGACCAAAGAAAATGAGACTATCATAGCTTTTCTTTTTTTTATTCAGTACTAGCTGTTGCCCGCGACTTCGTCCGCGTTAAACAATTTTAAACGGGAACCCTTTGTTTCCCCGGGATAAAATAGTAGTCTGTCACTTTCCAGGTCCTCAACTAAAAAAATGCGACTGCAAAAAATCACGTCAATCTGTAGTTAAATGTCCGATGATAATAATATGTTGAAAGGAAACCCCCCTTGAGGTGGATTTTCGTCAAATTTTTCTTAGCTTATGCCTACCTACCCCCTAGAAAGAACCTAACTTCCAAATTTCAAGTTAATAATAACAATAACTTAAATTTCACGTAAAAAGTTTCATCCCCTTTTTTACCACCCTTAAGGGGAGATTTTCCTGAACAACTTACACAGGTTTTTATTATTTAAAATTTATAATCTAAATGCCTATTTTCATATCTGTAACTTCAAAAACATAGAACTTTCATATAACCTTCCTACCCCCATTTTACCCCCTTAGGGGAGGATTTTCGTGAAATCTTTTCTAGGCTGATATCTAAGCCCTAGAATGAACCTATCTTCTAAATTTCAAGTTGATAATAACAATAATTAAAACTTAACATAAAAACTTTCAACCCCTATTTTACCACCCTTAAGTGAAGATTTTTCAGAATAAAATACACAGGTTTATATTATTTAAAACCAATAATCTAAATGCCGATTTTCAGGTCTGTAACTTTAAAAACATAGGACTTTCATACAAACTTTCTACCCCCATTTTACCCCCTTAGGGGAGGATTTTAGGGATACTAAATAGCCTATAACCTTCCCAGAAAATTGTACTACCAAATGCAAAAAGAATTTTTCAAATCCGACTGGTACTTCCAGAGATTAGCGCGTTCAAACAAACAAACTCTTCCGCTTTATTATATTAGTATAGATAGACATACGCTTGGCCACTATCACACCTGATGGAAAGTGATGATGTGGCCTATGATGGTACGCATTTGCCTAGGAGATGCCTATTCACTCTCTTTTTAAAGATACCCAGGTTAAAGGTGTCAGGAAACAGATTTCGGAAGGGTATTCCAAACCCTAGCCATGCGTATGAGGAACGAAGACTTGAATCTCTTCGTTCGCATAGCTGAAACATCGACAACATAGGGATTCAAACCTATCCCTATATCATTGTCACCCATAGCTCAACAAGACACGTAGAAGTTGGGGTCTTAAGGTTCTGGAATGGCAACCTCATACTGGAAAGCGCACCATTGTTAGACCTCCCTGCTGGATAGATGTTAATGTATATATTTCTTTCCAGGTGTCAAAACTATGGAACATACTAGCTCTTGACGGTTCCAACTGGCAGCGGATAGATTTATTTGACTTTCAAACTGATGTAGAGGTATACACTGTCTTTTCCTGTATTTTTTTATACTCATGGTTTCTTTATATTTGACACCTATATCAAGGGAATGCAAACCTAGGACCTCATGAAAGGGCTACCCGGCCGCTAACAAGTTGAAGTTGCGGTTTTTAAATCCTCATCATCATCCCATTAGCAGCCCATAACAAGGCACAGGTCTCCTCTCACAATCAAAATGAGAAGGGTCCATCACTCTGGCCGCATGCAGATTGGTAGATTTCACACGTATTTTAGAACATTATGGAGAACTCTCAGGCGTGCAGGTTTCCTCACGATGTTTTCTTTCACCGTTAAAGCTAGTCATATTTTATTACTCAAAACGCATATAACTCCGAAATCCGCATGTTGTACATGACTAAGGGACCTTTCAGATAGACCGGCGCGGAGAGCAGAGCAAATTTTAATCGCATTTAAAATAGAATCTTAAGACATTGAAATTAGCTTTATTTTTACATTTTATCTCTTTTATGATAAGAGGATGCTCGAGAATGCTCCCAATACGTTCTGTGTGAAATATTAAGAGCAGCCGCTCGGCTGCTCCATGCTCGTGCTCTTTCGCGCTCGAGCATCCGACCGTCTCCGTTCGCGTGCTCTTTCTTGATTGCACAGCCGACCGTAGGCTGAATTGCTCGCCGTCCGGCCCAAGAGCGTACGCTCGGCTCCGAACGGATCCGCGTGTCCGTTCACACAGACCGGCGCGGAGAGCAGAGCAAATTTGAACGGCCGGTCTGTATGAAAAAAGAAATGCTCTCCGATGCTCTCCGCGCCGGTCTATCTGAACGGTCCCTAATATTCCCTTCCCCTTTCCCCTGTGGGTGGGGTGAGTGGGTACCACAATAGTGCAACGGGTGGGATTTGAACTGTTGACGTTTCGGTTTTCAGTCCGCAACCTGACTGTTGCGCTACTGAGGCTATAAACCTTATAGTTACAGGCATTCTGGGGATTGAACTCGGTCCGCCCGAATGGGATGCCGAATTCTTCACCACTATACTTCGACTTTTAATTTGATGCAGTAAGCTGACGTTTCATTATGTCATTCCGTGAAATAATGTTGTCAACCTAATTTCAATAGTGATGTGATAGGTTCATTTCATTTATAATTATAATCATAAAATCGTTTAAATGTTACATAATAAGATCTTAAAATAATTGTATACAGTAGGAACAATCTACCTCTAACAGGCATACACTATTTAACGTTTTACAGACTACAATTTCATAAAGTTATTTTAATAAAGTTTTAAGGTTACTTAATAAGGAGTTATTACAGGTATCTAACATTATCTACTCATAAAAATAAATTATGTACTGTAGTAAATAAAGATAAAATGAAATAATTAATGTTGTGATGATTTGAATCATTCACATCATTTACTTTTACCCCATCCCTATTTTTTTCGTCACTAAGCAGCAACCCATGAAACGTCAGTTTACTGCATCGAATTAAAAGTCCGCCTATAGACTATCAGGCCTACCCATATAGTATGTTTTACTTTGACTACCATAACAAGGCCTCTTATAACAAAGTGGTATTTGCAGGGTCCAGTGATAGAGAACATATCCCAGCGCTGCGGCGGCTTCCTCAGGCAGCTGTCTCTGAGAGGCTGCGAGAGTATAGCTGACGGGTCTATCAAAACACTTGCACAGGTAACTAACCCACCGTCCAGTCTAGCTTGATTCCAATTTTACTTGGGACCTTTCTGATAAACCGGCGCGGAGAGCGTCGGAGAGCATTTTTTTTTTTCACACAGACCGGCCGTTCAAATTTGCTCTGCTCTCCGCGCCGGTCTGCGTGGACGGACACGCGGACGCGTTCGGAGCCGAGCGTACGCTCTTGGGCCGGACGGCAGAGCAATCCGGCCTACGGTCGGCTGCGCGAGCATGAAAGAGCACGCGAACGGAGCCGGTCGGATGCTCGAGCACGAAAGAGCACGAGCATAGAGCAGCCGACCGGCTCGACGAGCAGCCGAGCGGCTGCTCTTAATATTTCACACAGAGCGTATTGGGAGCATCCTCGAGCATCCTCTTATCATAAAAGAGATAAAACGTAAAAATAAAGCTTATTTCAATGTCTTAAGATTCTATTTTAAATGCGATTAAAATGTGCTCTGCTCTCCGCGCCGGTGTATCTGAACGGACACTTAGGGTTCCGTAGTAGTCTTGCGTAGTTAATAGTAGTTCTCGACCGGGAGCGCTCAGTTTAGTTCCCAGTTCCTCAGTGAACTACATCGCTCTTTTAGTTCACCAGCTCCGGTTTTGAACCAGAGAAAGGCAGATCTTTCGCTCATTTTGTCACTTGCTCCTGCACGCGTTCTTTTAATAAAATAGCTATCTTGTTATTTTTAACTTGTAATTAAATAATCTTAATACATATTTAATTACAAGTTAAATATAACAAAGTCGGATTTGTTCGAACACTTATAACTCGAGAACGGCTGGACCGATTTTCATAGTTTTTAATTTGTTGTATTTGTCTCCGTATCGAATAGCAGAATAACTATTAAAAACATTGGCAAATTGACGAAAAAATAAAAAATAAAACATTTTCTCATGGGTTGTTCCCTCAATATGGGTATCAAATGAAAGGGCTTGACTAGTAGAATAGCAACTATGCAAATCCAAGATGGCCGCCACCACAAAATGGCGAAGAACGGGGGTTTTTTTAAATTTTTAATCTATACTTGTTTTTCTTTTGCAGTCGTGTCCGAACATAGAAGAGCTCAATCTCAACAAATGTAAAAAGATCACAGACCAATCGTGCCAGGCGTTGGGGAGAAAATGCAGCAAATTACAGAAGTAAGGTGTTCTATAACCCCCGGCACGTAAGTCGAGCGCTGACCTTCAAGTGCGCGCAGCGTCGTGCGAGTGAGCGGGACACAATACGATTGGAGAGCCAATCAGCGCTTACGAGATCCGGGAGAGCTAATCAGTGCTTACGAACGATCCCCACGCCCTCCCCGCGACCCCCTCACCACCCGAGATACCTCATTTTCGACTTCTGCACATTGAAGGTCAACGCTAGACTTATTTGCCGTGACTTGTACTGCCGGTTTATAGTAGACTAGATGATGCCCGCGACTTTATCCGCATGGATTTAGGTTTTTTAAAATCCTGTGGGAACTATTTACTTTTCCGGGATAAAAGTTGCCTATGTCAATTTCCGGGACGCAAGCTACCTCTGTACCAAATTTCGTACAAATCAGTTAAACGTACGGACCTTTAAGAATCCTGTGGAAACTTTTTATTTTTTCAGGATAGAAAGTAGCCTATATTGTCCGTCCCCGGGATGTAAGCGAATTCTGTACTTTTCATCAAAATCGGTTGAAATGTGTGAGCCGTGAAAAGCTACGCAGACAGACACACTTTCGCATTTATAATATTAGTATGGATAACTGTTTAGATTGCTAAGCATCCTTAATTTATTCTTTTTTTCAATCATCAACAAATAAATTCCTGACTGCGATCCCACCTGATGGTAAGTGACGATGCAGTCTTAAGATGAAAGCGGGCTGACCTAAGAGATATGGAAGTTTTTTTAAAACCTCATACCTCTGATCGGTTTCTACGCGGCATCGTACCGGAACGTTATCGCTTGGCGGTACGACTTTGCTGGCAGGGTGGTAACCAGCCATGGCTGTAGCCTCCCACCAGACAGAACAGGGACAATTTACAAATTATACATTTCCATTTATAATTTGTAAATTATCGCTGTCAGGAATTGAACCCCGAACAACTCCCACTTGTAAGACCATAGTGCTCACCACTGCGCTAGGGAGGTTGTTAGAAATTATTGTATTCATCTAAATATCTATTTTTTTTTTTTACAAAATCTTATCTTTTCCAGGAGTTTTTCATACAAGTAATGTTTTTTTAATTTTGCAGAATCAACCTCGATTCGTGCCCGAGTATAACAGATATATCATTAAAAGCACTCTCAGACGGCTGTCCGGTAAGACATACAGGGTATAAGGGGACCGCTATCGAAAACTTAGCGCTATTATTATACTACCTAAACACAATCCAATACCAATAAACATTTGTCTTATACATCTTGAAGTATATTAGTGGTTTAGTATTTATACCCGTATTACTAATTCCCCGGAATTCTGACAGCTCAAGCTGTCATTGTCATTTACAGATGAGTTATTTGTATGGAGAACAGGGTTAACATCTACGAAGTACGATTTTACCCCAAACTACTTTAATTCCCTGTCATCATAAAAAGCCATATGCCGCGTAATAATATTACTCGTTTCGCCTTAAAATAGAAAACACCAAGAGTGGAAACTAGAAAGTGCCCACTGACAGCAATAGAAAACAAAAGAAGCACATTGAAAAAATTTATTCAAAAATGGATGTCGAATGACATTATCACCATGAAGTGTCTGTCAGGCATTTGTCATATCTACATGCAGCAGTTGATTTGTATTTGCATAAGTTTTGAATTTTTTATCTTTTTTGTGGGAATTGTTTTATCTCTGGTAACATTACAAAACGTCAGAATTCCGGGGAATTAGTAATACGGGTATAGTATTTTTCAAACTGGCAATATATAGCGTGCACAACTTGGTGTCGATATCCGCACCATTTTTACGTATTTATACGTCAGCTGATTTCATTACATTGCCAATTTTTATAAATACTGGAAATGTTTTAAATTTTTTTCGCATTTTGTTTTTCGTGGTATCTTGCCAGAAATCGTCACTACTATTGCCTGACTTAGTTTTTGAAAGCCTTACGTCCCCTTGCGCCTAATATATACCTTAATGTCATAGAAATTACAAAATCACACACAAATACACTGTCACAACTATGTACAAGTGTAAATTGAAAATTTAAAAAACCCCCGACATTCGCCATTTAGTGGCGGCGGCCATCTTGAATTTGCAATAGTGCTATTCTACTAGTCAAGCCCTTTCATTTGATACCCATATCAAGGGAGTTGTGAAAAAATATATCATCCGCCATTTTGTAGCGGCGGCCATCTTGGACCGATTTTCATCAAACATAGCTAAGAACACTCTCGACTAATTCACCTTTCAAACAAAAAAAACCGCATTCAAATCGGTCCACCCGTTTGAGCGCCACAGGGGAACAGACAGACACACACACACACACACACACACACACACACACACACACACACACACACACACACACACACACACACACAGACACGTCAAACTTATAACACCCCGTCGTTTTTGCGTCGGGGGTTAAAAATAGATTTTTACCGCACGCGTGCGATAAAATTATCACCACAAAGTTTGACATTTTGACATCAAAATCCGTCCGACAACATAGAGATAATAATAATATAGAGGTGCCCTAATGTCCTATAGAAAATAGTGGATCGGAAAATAGCTCAAGCTTATCAAAATTTTCATAAGTGTGTAAGAGACAACATTACATTTTTGACATAATAATAAAACAGTTTACGGCAGACTCATTACAAAAGATGGCCTCCCTAAAATGTATACATGAGCACTCACACACGCACAACTTGAGACATCACAATGAACACGCGCCATTTTATGTTATGGGGTTGTGCGTGTGTGAGTGTATTTTGACACGTTTTTAAAGTAGGTATGGCTCCTCCACTACTATTAATTTCTCAATGTGCGACAACCGCACTACTTAATTAGCATTGCTTCACACCTGTTGCTAACTTCTCTCAAAAATTTTAATTGAATGAACAGCACAATAATTTTGTAGTCTTATAACAGCTGTTTTACGAGCAAATGTATTGAAAAAAAAAATGTTTAATCCTCTTTTTTGTCAAATTCCAGCTTTTGACCCACGTGAATGTGTCGTGGTGCCAGTCGATAACTGAGAACGGAGTGGAAGCGTTGGCGCGGGGCTGTCCCAAACTCAAGAGCTTTATATGCAGAGGCAAGTTTATTCACTACTAGAATCTGCCCGCGGCTTCGCCCGCGTGAAATTCGGTTTTAAACCAATCCCGAGCGAATCGTGGATTTCCGGTTCCCGTTCCCGCTCCCTTTTCCAACCTTTATACCTACTAACAAGGAAGATCGCCATAGTAATCTACCTATAGCTGTAGCTATAGATTTCGGGTTTTTCAAAATCCCGTGGGAACTGTGCATTTTTCCAGGATAAAAAGTCTATGTTTTAAGTCAGGGCATAATCTATTTCCATTCAAAATTTCAGCCAAATCGGTTCAGTAGTTGCGGCGTGATTGAGTAACAAACATCCAAACATCCAAACATCTAAACATCCAAACATCCACACTTTCACAGTTATAATATTAGTAGGATAGTTGGGACATTACAAACGTGCGAACTGAGTCATGAATCATTTTTATCGGACTTCTCGCTCGCACTTATAGGCGTTATAGAACTAGTTGGGACGTTACAAACGTGCGAAGCGAGTCATGAATCATCATTTTTATGTGACTACTTGCTTGCACTTACAGGCGTTATAGAACTATAGTTGGGACGTTACAAACGTGCGAACTCAGTTATAAATCATTTTTATCGGACTTCTCGCTCGCACATACAGGCGTTATAGAACTATAGTTGGGACATTGCAAACTTGCGAACTGAGTTATAAATCATTTCATCGAACTTCTCGCTCGCACTTACGGCCCTTATGGAATTGGAAACTATTTCTCTGGTGTTGTGTGTAACAGTAAAAAAGCATTTGTTGATTGTCGATAACAGGTTATAAAGAGCGATGGAGACGACTCACAACCCCTATGGTCGTAATGTTTTATGGTTAAGTTCGCACGTTTGTAATGTCCCAACTATAGTAGCAAGTCTATAGGATACTCTGTCTACGGTCCCTATGGTATTTTTTTATTTATTTATCCTACTGTCCTACTAATATTATAAATGTGAAAGTGTGGATGTTTGGATGTTTGTTACTCAATCACGCAGAAACTACTGGATGGATTTGGCTGAAATTTGGAATGAAGATAGATTATAGCCTGGATTAACACTGAATCTACTTTTTATCCTGGAAAATCAAAGAGTTCCCACGGGATTTTTAAAAAACCTATATTGACGCGGACGAAGTCGCGGACATCAGCTAGTTATCAATAATTATTTTCAGGTTGCAAGAACGTGAACGACAAGGCGGTGTCGTGCCTAGCGACGTACTGTCCCGACTTGGAAGTGCTGAACGTGCAAGGTTGTGATGTAAGTCTATTTTTTTGTACAAATCCACCACCACCGCTACAGCATTTTAACGTCCCACTGCTGGGCAAGTGGGCTCAGGCCTCCTCTCTATTACCTATTATCTCTATTATGTACAGGAATTTAGTAACTGAATCACTTAGATTTTTAACCCCCGACGCAAAAACGACGGGGTGTTATAAGTTTGACGTGTGTGTGTGTGTGTGTGTGTCTGTCTGTTCCCTGTAGCGTTCAAACGGGTGAACCGATTTGTTTTTTTTGTTCGATCCAAGATGGCCGCCGCTACAAAATTGCGGATTACATATTTTTTCACAACTCTTAATATGGGTATCAAATGAAAGGGCTTGACTAGTAGAATAGTATTACGCAAATCCAAAATGACCGCCTCCGCAAAATGGCGAATGTCGGGGGGTTTTTAAATTTTTAATTTATACTTGAAGACGATTTAATTTAGGAAGGTGTAATAAGCTCCTTAGCGGATGTCCTACGGATCTGCATGCCCGATCCGTTCAGTGGTTTGAGCTGTGCGTTGATAGATCAGTCAGTCAGTCAGTCACCTTTTCCTTTTATATATTCAGATTAAATATACCCCGCCGCGCAGTACCGCTGATTTGTTGAACCGGAGCCGGTTTAATTTTTCCTAAAATATAGCTTGTTATTTTTGACGTAATAACGTCTTATAAATCGATAAACGCCGGCCGCACGCACGAAAAAGCATGACTCATTTTCATGTACCGCCTAGCCGAACGTGCAAGCGAGAGCGCGGAACAAGCGATAGAGAGGCATAGCCGAGTGTGCAAGCTAGAGCGCGGAACAAGCGACAGAGAGGCAATGTTTTCTTATGACGTTATCACGTAAAATTTTACTATCGTCCATAAACCGACTTTACAGACAAACAATTTTTCAACTTTGTCGTCGTCGACAGAATCTAACGGACGAGTCGATATCGAAGCTGGGCGGCGCCATGCGGCGTCTGTGCGTGTCGGGCTGCGCGCTGCTCACGGACGCGTCGCTGTCAGCTCTGGCGGCCAGCTGCCCCGAGCTGGTCACCTTGGAGTTAGCGCAGTGCGCCCACCTCACCGACGCGGGCTTCCAGGCGCTGGCCAGGGTAGGTTATACGTATACCTACGATTTGTGTCGTGACGACATGTCGTACGACAAACCGTATACGTATTGTTTGAGAAATCTTATTCTACTTATGGTAGAAATTTATTTGTAGGTATACGATATGTCGTACGACAAATCGTATACTTATTATTTGAGTAATCTTACTCTGCTTATGGTAGAATTTTATTTGAGATTATACAATATGTAGTACTAGTCGCATGTGTCAGCAAAATTGTATATATATATAGGCAGTGGCGTGCACTTGATAGAAGCAAAAAAGCACTGCATAACCTGAGAAAAGCAATGCTTACAGCTTAGCTAAAGCGATACGAAAAGAAGCAGTAGAAATTTTAATACTACCAATTGCATACCCTGGCTTCAAACCCTGCGCACGCCACTGTATATAGGGTGTAAGCTATCGAAAATATAGCGCTATTATTATACTGCCTGAAGACAATCCAGTACCACAATAACCGTTTGTCTTACACATGTAATATTAGTGGTTTAGTATTTAGTTGCAAAGCGGCAATGTAACGCGTGCACAACTCGGGGTCAGTGCCCGGCGAGCGGCAGCGCCGGCGACAACTTTAGATTTATTTAGGCGTCAGCTGATTGCATTGCAAACTTAAAAGTTCAAGAAATATTTTAATTTTTCTTATGCATTTTTTGTCTAATTGCGTGGTTTCGTTTCCAATGGCGGTCCCGTTATGTATACGTACGATTTGTCCTGATGATATGTCGTAACGACAAATACTATTTTTATTTTTCGAGTGATATTACTCTAGTTATCGTACTAATAATTAATTTGTAATCACTCATTCATAATTACATTTGCTTGATATGGTAAATTTTGGAAAAAAATAAAAATACATTTGCATATTGATATTCATAACCTGCTTCCATCTTTAATTTATTTAGGGCCTGTTTCACCACCTTGTGATAAGTATCGGATAGCTATCTACAACTTTTGTCTTTGTCACTTGACATAAAGTAAGAAAGTGACAAAACTTACGTTTAGGCTATCAGACACTTATCAGAAGGTGGTAAAACAGGCCAACAGTCCTTAAATATATTATAGCCTAAACGTAAAATTTGTCACTTTTTTACTTTATGTCAAGTGATAAAGATAAAAGCTGCAGATAGCTATCTGATACTGATCAGAAAGTAGTGAAACAGGCCCTAAGAAGATTAAACAAAATCACTCTCTTCGTTCGCACATAATTAATCGTCGTATTTTAATTGTTAAATATAAGTAAAATCTTGTTTACAGAGTTGCAGGATGCTGGAGCGCATGGACCTAGAGGAGTGTGTCCTAATAACTGACGCCACCCTGGTTCATCTCGCGATGGGATGCCCTAGACTAGAAAAATTGGTGAGTTTATTCATTAACTGTTGAGTTACTTCATTAATTGTTCAATTTATTCATGAATTTCTGAGTTACCACATTAATTATTGTTGAATTTATTCATTAATAATAATTGTTGAGTTACTTCATTAATTATTGTTCAATTTATTCATGAATTGTTGAGTTGCTGCGTTTATTGTTGAGTTACTGTTGAGTTTTATTCATTAATCATTGAGTTTATTTATCAATTTTTAATTAATTATTTCACCGTCGAGAGATTTAATGAAATACCTGCTAAATTAATGAACAAGTGTAGCAGTGTGTAGGCCGCTGAAAACAGTTTGAACTGACGTTTTGTCCTGTCACGACAGACGCTGTCACACTGCGAGCTAATCACGGACTATGGCATCAAGCAACTGTCAATGTCACCGTGCGCCGCGGAACACCTCAACGTACTAGGTAAGTTTCTGGATCTTGTACACAAATGAAAATAACTGATATGTGCGTATAAACACGTGCATTACATTGCTAAGTATAAAAAATACAGGGAATATTTTAATAATTGGCGACCTCCCTGGCAAAGTAGCGAGTGCAGTGGTATTATAAGCGAGAGGTCCCGGGTTCGATTCCCAGCAGAGGCAATTTAGAATTTTATAATTTCTAAATTGACTCTGGTTTGGTCTGGTGGGAGGCTTTAGCCGTGGCTAGTTACCACCCTACCGACAAAACCGTGACGCCAAGCGATTTAGCGTTCCGGTACGATATCGCGTAGGAACCGGTCAGTGGTATGGGTTTTATAAAAACTGCCATACCTCTTCCAATTTAGTCCGCTTCCATCTTAGACTGCATCGTCACTTACCATCAGGTGAGATCGCAATCAAGGGCTTACTTGTAGATGAATAAAATAATTTAAAAAAAATCGCGTTTTTTGTAGTATCTTGTCAATAATCATCACCGATCACGTTTTCATTTCAGATAGCTCCTTACAAACTTTATAGTGTAACCTTGTTTATTTGTTGTCCAGGGCTGGACAACTGTCCGCTGGTGACGGACGGCGCGCTGGAGCACCTGATCTCGTGCCACAACCTGCAGCTCATCGAGCTCTACGACTGCCAGATGGTCACCAGGAACGCGATACGCAAGCTGAGGGTGAGTTGGGAATACGCTGAATAAACTGATGAAATTGTGGCTAATTCTGTTGTACACAATCTCTAAATCTAAACTAAAATGACAGGGCTAAATATATTCTTATCTCTTTCACAATGCTCCCTGCAGAAAAAGATAGCACTATTTTTGAACTTGTCAATTTAGTTTAAGTTTAGAGATTGTGTACAACAGAATTAGCCACAGTGTTTCTTAAATTATCAGTTTATTCATCAAAGGTTGGGATTAATCATTAAATGATGAGTTTACTCATCAACTGTTGGGATCAATCATTAAATGATGAGTTTACTCATCAACTGTTGGGATCAATCATTAAGGGCCTGTTTCACCATCATCTGATAAGTATCGGATAGGTATCTAAAACTTTTGTCTTTGTCACTTGACATATTAAAGTAAGTGACAAAACTTACGCTTAGGCTATCTGACACTTATCAGAAGGTGGTGAAACAGGCCGTAAATGTTGAGTTTATTCGTATTTTTTTGCAGTGGAAACTTTAGGCGGCCTGATCACTTTATTTTGTGGGTACGACACATATCGTGTTTATGTCGGTATTGAATGCGACTGATGCGTCACACTCTCATGTAAACAGTCGCCGAGTGAGTATAGCGGTGACGCGTTAACTCTCTACCTCTCGTTCCCTCAGCCGACTCGAGCCGACTTCACCCGAACGAGCGTTACATAGCCGAGCGTGACGGCACAGTCTCATTTAACACCCACAATATAAAGTGCTCCTAAAGGCCAAATTAGACGGTTCATTTTTCGGGATTTTTGCTTTCATTTTCGAGGCTTCATCGAAAATATACAGTCTAAACACCGATAGTTCATCGTTCACAGGCACTGTGCCATAGAATATCGTATTTGTGCATCGTTCATCGCAAAAATGATGAACGGGGCACCGTCTAATTTGGGCTGCCCGACGATGAACGGTCGGACGGTTCATTTTCGACGACTCATCGATGAAGTCTCGAAAATCGAAGCAAAAATCCCGAAAAATTAACTGCCTAATTTGGGCTAGGACTTCTCACTTCAAAAATAAATTAATGAATTTCATCAAACAATATTTATTAGTACATAAAATTTTGTCTCCGACAGAACCACCTGCCGAACATAAAGGTGCACGCATACTTCGCGCCCGTGACGCCGCCCGTCACCGGCGGCGGCGCGCGGCCCCGCTACTGCCGGTGTTGCAACATTATATGAGTCTCGTAGAGCCTAGGATATTACACACACACATATTGTAATTTAGAACTAAATATATGTTGCAAAATGTGTTGAAAACCATTTATTTTTGAAGTTCTACTTCTTTAGGCGCATTACGAAAAAATTATGAGAGTGAATTTTTATGATTTCGTATCACGAAAAACGACATGATGAAGTTGACAACAGTCGAGAAACCACCTCTCGAGTCGAGAAGTTCTCGCTAACTTCTCGACTGTCAGATGATTCGCAAACAAACATGGCCCTCTGTCGCGCCATCTAGTGTCTGATTGTAATAACTGAACTATAACTTGTTACGCGTGTACAGTGTACACACACCTTTTTTTAGTTAATTGTCGTGGTAAATTGTTTTAATTACCTAATCCCTAGTAACGGCATTTGTTTATGAAATTAATTAAGCGAAAAGTTGATTTAAAAAAGTCGCGTTTAGGGTAAGTATTCACTAACGAATTTTTGTTTAAAACTTTTTTTCGTATTGCCTTCCTGCACACACTTGCTGCGACGTCACGACTATAATAGATGACGTATAAAGTGGTGGAATCATACTTTAAACATGTGGCGCGTGCCAATGAAATGCGTAGTCGATTTTAAGTCAAATCTTCTCTTAATCGCCTCTGTTCAGAATGACATCACCAAAAGCTCTCAGTGTTACTTTCAAGTTACCTATCTGTCATTAACCTACTTCCAAAAGAGGAGGTTCTCAAATTGTATGTCCAGATGTATTGTAATGTAATATCCAGAAATCTCGGAAACAAACATAGACAGAGGTACTTTTGTAGAAATTTTCACACTATACGGTCTTGTGCCGCTTGTATCCAGTGGCTCCCTGCGACTGCTATCCACCTAGTCAAGTTGACTACCAACACAGCGCGCACCAGCAAATTGTTGAAAATATGTTATTGGCCTTATTAGGTCGTTCTCGTAGTTGATTGATTTGACTTGTGTCGTGGCAATATGACGTCACCTTATTTATGCAGGTGTTTACTTTAAAATAATTGTTGCGACTTTTTGTCGTGCGACAATGTCGCTAGTGTGTATAAAAAGTGACCGACGTAATCATATGACGCTTTAATATTAGATAGTGTAAGGTTTTAGGTGAAAAATATTATAACGAAACGAACTAAAAATTAAATCTAAGTTAGTCAATTTTTTATTTGTGAAATATTATGACCTACAAGGATAAGGCTTACTTTATTAAATTCCGCCAAAAATGAAAAAAAAAATAGATGAAATAATTTTTTTTTTCATTAATTAATTTAAAATGTTTATTTTTCAAGGAAAAATTTACTTTGCTGAATTTCGCCAAAATGAAAAAGAAGAAATTAAAAAAACATGTTGTTTTTTTTTCATTAATTAAATTATTTAAAATGATTATTTTTTCGAGGAAAAAACTTGTTTTTTTTTTTAATTAAATTAATTAAAAAATGCAATTTCTTTTTTGTGATTTAAAATGTGTATGCATAAGTAGGGATATTATTTTGTGTATTACAATTTTTTTGCATTTTCGCATTTTTTTAGTTGTGATTAAAAACAAACCAAAAAACCACAACAAATAAACATATTTAAATTGGCTGTTCAAAAAAAATGCCATCGACAAAGGCATTGCAATACCTAGAGGACTGTGTAGTGTCTAGCTAGACACTATAACAAAAGTTACAATTAATTTTTTCAGTGAAAATTTAATATCGTTTTAAGCGCAGGCCACATTGGGAGCGAAGCGAAGCCAATCGAGGTTCGTTTCGCTTCGCTCATGCCGCTACCGCATCATTTCATACTTCGGTTCACACCGCGAATGACGGAGCTAAAGCGACGTCTTGCGTGAGCGACCTTGACGCGAACGCGAAGCGGCGCGGCGCGGTGCGAAAACAACAAACAGTCAATACCTATGTAAGTGGCCTACGTGACCAAACGCACGTAGAGTGCGGTGCGGACCGGCGCGGTGCGGCGCGGCGCGAAAAAAGGAAGCGAACGCGATCAGTCGGTTTGATATTTTCGCGCAGACTGGTTGCGGTGCGGGACGATTCGCGCGCATGTAGGACAAAGCTGCCGCATCGCACCGCATCGCGTTTCACCGCATCGAATCGCTTCGCAATCGCGTTCGCTTTGAATCGCCTACGTGGACGTCGCGTAAGCGAAGCCAGCGATGCGAACTTGCGAGCTCTCATAGTCAAGTGAAATGAGCGAAGCGAAGCGAACCTCGATCCGCTTCCCTTCGCTCCCAGTGTGACCTGCGCTTTATGTATAGAAGTTGCTTGTTGAAGTGTTGAAGGTATTTTTTTACATTAACCCGTATGTATAAATTTTATATATTATCATCATCATGATCAACCCATTACCGGCTCACTACAGAGCACGGGTCTCCTCTCAGAGTGAGAAGGGTTTTGGCCATAGTCTACCACGCTGGCCAAGCGGATTGGCAGACTTCACACACCTTTGAGAACGTTATAGAGAACTCTCAGGCATGCAGGTTTGCTCACGATGTTTTCCTTCACCGTTAAAGCAAGTGATATTCAAATATTATATATTATATGAATGTATAAAATTTATATATGTACATGGAAATATGAACCGTTAGTCCTTTATCTTTAAAAGTGTAGAGGATTTTGGTTTTGAACTAAAATATGTAACTAAATATTGTTAGAGAATGTGATAAAATAAATAATTTCTCCCTTTCAAGGGCCATTTTGCGTTATTAACAACTAGCGGACCCGGCAGACGTCGTCCTGCCCGCTATTAGCGCCACCTGCCGGGTCCAATTTTTCTACTTACAAACCTTCCTCTTGAATCACACTATCTATTAAAAAAAACCGCATCAAAATCCGTTGCGTAGTTTTAAAGATTTAAGCATACATAGGGACATAGGGACAGAGAAAGCGACTTTGTTTTATACTATGTAGTGATAATATGATTATATTAATTATGTATTAGAACTTAATTGTAAAATAAATATATTATTATGTATAAATATTGTGTAATATACAAAAATTGTTTACAAGACTTGCATTGAATAAAAATAATGCGTATTTTTAGTTTTGGTTCTTTTATTTTAATTTCCGCTTTTTTTACACAAAATCTTTTTGAGTAAGTATTATCTTTCATGTAATGGTACTTAAGTACCTAATTACTTAAGCCACATTGTGGCTAATTCTGTTGTACACAAATCTCTAAACTCAACTAAAATGACAGGTCTAAATCTATTGCTATCCTTTTCCGCAGTGAGCACTGTGAAAGAGATAGGAATTTTAGACCTGTCATTTTAGTTTAATTTAGAGAATTGTGTACAACAGAATTGGCCACAATATGTACTTAAGTACCATTACATGGTATAAATATTAATTACGCCGACAAAGTGGTGAAATAAAATTTTGATAAATATTTTTTTTTACGGTAGCTCCCCTACATGTAAAGTGGGGATGAATATTTTTTTCTCGTCTACCCCATAGTGTGGAGTATCGTTGAATAGGTCTTTTAAAAATACTGTGGGTGTGGGAACATCATTTTTCGATTTCTAGATCCGTTTGTAAAATATGATGTTTTAAAGTGCTAGTTTTATTAGAGTCAAGTGTCCCCCCCTCCCTCCCTCTATCAGCCAAATGGCAGTATATAGGAACTTGAAAAAATTCACAGCAGTAGTATATATAATAAATTTTAAAGGAAAACTATCATGGCTAAGTAGGGTTCACAGGTTAAGGAGTTATATCTGTTTTTCGAGGATTGTGACTACGGAATCCTATACTGCGCGTGGCCCGCCACGCACTTGGCCGGTTTTTTATTTTTGTCATCTGTTTTTTGTACGGGCTAAACTTTGGAACGACTGAAGCGATTTTGACGAGATTTTTATAGGCAGATAGAGGATTTAACTACATAAGTTAAATTCTGTCCCAAAAATTTTCTGCGTAAAACAAAAATAAAAATTTGAATATTAGAATATTACTTATTATAGGTTGATGAAAAGTCTGTTATAATTTATTTATTTTACTTTACATCTATAAAACGGCAGCGCGACTTACACTAAAAGATGGCCATTAAATTAATAGAAATCAACAAAGGGAAATAGAAAACATAATAGGTGTGAGTATTTTTGAGTTGCCTTCGTCCAAAATAGACTAAGTACTTAAACCACATTTCGTGTTCATTGTTCACTAGTTGACTCTTTTTTAACTATTCTTAGTCAATAATATTTATATTCAAGTGTATCTAGTAACGAAGTTAACAATATGATAGTCTTTTAATTATCTAGGCGCACGAAGTGCGCCAGGCCAAGTTCCTCCGGCCTTGTCGCATGAGTGTGTTATTTACACGATCCATTTCGAGCTGTTTTGACCCCCCTCATAACTCTGGTTCGCGGGATAGTAATCCTACGAAATTTGAAATATAAGTTAAACTCGTGGATGTGATGATAAATTGAAAGTTTCAAATTTTCAAGTTGAACCGTTTCTGAGATACAGAGGTTTGAAAATCACATAAAACAAGACCTACTCACTGACTGATCAAAATTATGACGCACTTCCCGTGTATGTGGAATGTTGAAATTTGGTAAGAAGATGAGTCTTAGTGTGTATATGAAGGAAAAAATCGAAAAATGTCCAAAAGTTGCATCAGACACTGACCAATTCAAAGATATATAAAAATCTGTCTGTTCCCACATCACACAAAAAATACTGAACAAATTTTCATTTTGTTTTAATAAATGTATTTTACTTTATTCGAAGCTATATATGGTTCTTGTTTCATCGAAATCGGTGCACTATTTAGGGAGATGTGACTTTTTAAGTTTTCTAGCAAGGGGTCAATCTTACTGGTCTTGAGTTCTAATAAAAAGTAAAGTGTAGGTAAATAATAAAACGCCAAGAGGTATATTTTTTTATCGAAGTCGCGCCGCGGGCGCGACTTCGTCGGCGTGGACTACACAAATTTCAAACCCCTATATTACCCCCTAAGGGGTTGAATTTTCAAAAATCCTTTCTTTGCGGATGTCGTACGCCACATTAATAGCTATCTGTGTGCCTAAGCCCGTTCCTTCCAGTAGTTTGAGATTCGTCTTTGCCAATAAAACCAGAAGCGCGATTTTCTTAATAATTTTGATAAGCAACCTTGACCCAAGTCAGGAAATGGATGGGTGGCCGACTTTGGAGGTTTGGAGGAGACTTTGGTGTCCTGTTGATTCCGGCTACTAGGTATCACTAATATCTAATTCTATTCATTAAACTTAATGAGAGTCAAATAGGTACTCAAAATCTTCTCTTAGTTAAGCCGTATGGTTCTAAGTTCTGAAACTGACCACTGAGTGGAAATACTCTGGAGTGGAGTTTATGTTATCTGTGATTTTGACAGACAGACGAACAAAATAAAAATTCACCCAATTAGAACAGAGAAAGCGACTTTGTTTTATACTATGTATTGAAGATTAAACCACATCTAATCAGACCGTAAAATGTGATAGGGTTCTATTCCTAATTATACTGAAGCGTAAGAGAGAAAAAAGACTCGATTATAAGCCATCACAACTTCATTATACTTATTGCATTAACTTTGAAATACTTAGAAAAAAGGAGTGAGATCCAAACAAAAACATTTCATGTGAATAATAAGGCCAAATTCCTATCAAAAAGTTTCGGCCATTAAAAGTACTGATATCAAAAATTATGACCAAGTCCTTTGCTAGGCTCGATAAATGAAACCATATAGTTTTAGAAGGTATATCTTCTTCGATCACCCTCAAGCTGTCATACCATTCCTAATGATCCTGTTAAAATATTTTTAAATAATTTATGTCTTACTAATAACACTATAATATGAAGCTCATTTGGGACTGAGAATAGTTTTATTGTTTTCAACTTGGCAACATTTTTTAAATTAAACAAATTCAAAGGAGTACAAAAATGTTGTCAAGTTGAAAACAATAAAACTATTCTCAGTCCCAAATGAGCTTCATATTATAGTGTTATTAGTAAGACATAAATTATTTAAAAATATTTTAACAGGATCATTAGGAATGGTATGACAGCTTGAGGGTGATCGAAGAAGATATACCTTCTAAAACTGTATGGTTTCATTTATCGAGCCTAGCAAAGGACTTGGTCATAATTTTTGATATCAGTACTTTTAATGGCCGAAACTTTTTGATAGGAATTTGGCCTTATTATTCACATGAAATGTTTTTGTTTGGATTAATTTAACTGTATCTATACTAAGTAACTAGTATGGCGCGTGGGTGCGCGGCCCGCAAGCGGACCGCGAGGATTCGAGTAGTTTTTGTTTGAGCACGTCCCA
Organism: Melanargia galathea; assembly: GCA_920104075.1. Taxonomy (NCBI): domain Eukaryota; kingdom Metazoa; phylum Arthropoda; class Insecta; order Lepidoptera; family Nymphalidae; genus Melanargia; species Melanargia galathea. Next base: position 22,035,112 of record OV049868.1, read on the forward strand.
CCTATCTTCAATACCCTCGCCGTGTTCTTCATCCGTCTCCGAAATCTTCGATCATCAGCTCTTTCCGTATTTTTCCTCCGCATGAATTTTTGTTTTCTACACGAAACCATCAATAAAAATTTTTTTTGTGTAGAAAAATAATTTCCGCCATCTTGATTTTTTTCTGTTCATCAAATTGTAGATCTTCAGTTCTTGATCATCTTTTGCCAAGAAACCACTCTTCCATCTTTTATACTTGGTGAGATAGACACCGACGAAATTTGTATAGCCGCCATCTTGAATCCGCCATTTTGGTTTTTTTTTTCACCTCAGTGCCAATTGGATGAGGTTCTGAGTATTTTTTGTTTGAGCAGCCCCCATCTATCTACAAAACTCTGCCCGGGCTCATCAATCATCTTCCAAACCCTCAATCATCATGTCTTCCCATATTTTTCTTTGAGATTTCTCCAAAGAACCGCATCAATCGCCTTGCATACCTAGTTCACAACTTTATACTCTCTCTCAATATTCGCCATACATTTTCTATGGAAAAATAAAGTCCGCCATTTTGAATTTTTTTTGTATTCATCGAGTAGACCTTTGGATCCTGATCATGTTTTGCTAAGAAACAACTCTTTCATCTTTTATACCCTTCGAGATGGACACCGACGAAATTTGTATGGCGGCCATCTTTTTTTCGCCATTTTGAATTTTTTTTCGGCTCACTGCCAATTGGATGACGTTTCGAGTGACATTTGTTCGAGCACCCCCCACCTATCTTCAATACCTTAAGCGTGCTCTTCAACCGTCTCCGAAATCCTCAATCATCAGCTCTCTCCATATTTTTCCTCTTAATGAATTTTTGTCCTCTATACGAAACCATTTGTGAAAAAAAAATTTTTCATACAAAATTTTACAGGAGAGGCGATGAATGAGTCAGTGAATCAGAACGAACAGCTATATATATATTAATATAATAAAGCGGAAGAGTTTGTCTGAACGCGCTAATCTCAGGAACTACTGGACCGATTTCAAAAATTCTTTCACCGTTGGATACGTAAGTGATCCTTGAGTTCTATAAGCTATATAGAAGTTCTATAAGTTCTATATCCTATGTACCACGGGCGAAGCCGGGGCGGACCGCTAGTAATAAAATACATCTAAGAACGCAATATAAATAACTTGTGAAGTGCGTGTCAGAATACGATGCTGGATGCACGAAACATGTATCATGTCTTATCTTAATCTTAGTATATTATACACATAATTGTTATGTACGAGTGTTTGTCACCTAACACCTGAACGGCTGGACCGATTTGGATGGCATTGTGTGTGTATATTTTAATGGGTTCCTGGATGGTTTGAAAACACAATTGTTGGCGTGGATGTCGGTATCTCACCGGGTAGGACGACATCTGCCGGGTCCGCTAGTTATCTATATATGTACCTACCTACTTTAATTTTTTTTTACACTGCCTTCAGGGCTCTGACGATATCAAATTGCTCGAGTCGATAGCTAGGAGTAGGTATGTCCTGTTGTCGATAGAACGACATTATATTTTTAGGGTTCCGTAGTAAACAAGGAACCCTTATAGTTTCGCCATGTCCGTCCGTCTGTCCGTCTGTCCGTCTGTCCGTCTGTCCGTCTGTCCGTCTGTCCGTCCGTCCTCGGTTAATCTCAGAGACTATTAGTGCTAGAAATCCGTAATTTGGCATGAGTATAAATATTAATCACGCCGACAAAGTGGTGAAATAAAATTTTGATAAATATTTTTTTTTAGGGTAGCTCCCCTACATGTAAAGTGGGGATGAATATTTTTTTTCTCGTCTACCCCATAGTGTGGGGTATCGTTGAATAGGTCTTTTAAAAATACTGTGGGTGTGGGAACATCATTTTTCGATTTCTAGATCCGTTTGTAAAATATGATGTTTTAAAGTGCAAATTTTTATTAGAGTCAAGTGTCCCCCCCCTCTATCAGCCAAATGGCAGTATATAGGAACTTGAAAAAATTCACAGCAGTAGGGTATATAATCAATTTTAAAGGAAAACTATCACGGCTAAGTAGGGTTCACAGGTTAAGGAGTTATATCTGTTTTTCGAGGATTGTGACTACGGAACCCTACACTGCGCGTGGCCCGCCACGCACTTGACCGGTTTTTTCTGTGTAGTACCTAATATATAATAAAATCACAGAGTATTTAATTTTAAAATAATATATCTAACAAAAATAAAGAAATATATATATATATTTTCATGTAACGCCATGCAAGCATAACAAATATAATCTACCTAACTATATTATGTGATAATTGTTTTATTTATAAGTACCCTAACAACCATTTATTTATACCATGTTCTCTCGACTGTATTTCGGACACGGCAAACTAACCAGCTGTGCACAAAGTGGACGCAAGCAGATGTGCGCTTTCTATTCCCTCACTCTCATAGTCCGATGGGACGCCAATGCGACATGACCGGAGAGAGAACAGGCGCAGGCCCGACGGCTTTGCGTGCTCTCCGAAGCACGGGGGTGTAACTAATACCGCCAATTTACCGACTCTAGGTCTCCGCTGAGAACTTTTCTTCACAGAAAAACTATATACAAGGCATAAGGGGACCGCTAAGGAAAACTTACCACTATTATTATACTACCTAAACACTATCCAATACCTATAACCATTATGAGTACTATACTTGTAGTATTAATGGTTTCGTGTTTAGTATTTTTCAAACCGGCAATGTACAGCGTGCACAACTTGTGGTCGATGGGTTAGATATTTAGGCGTCAGCTGATTGCATTACATTGCGAACTTTAAAAAAATACAGGAAATATATTTTTAATAAACTTTTTCGCGTTTAATTATTGCGGTATCTTATCAGTAATCATAGCTTCTATTATCTGTCTTCGTTTCCTATAGCGGACCCCTTATACCCGTTTTAGTAAACCTAAAATGAAAAACTTTTATTAATAGCAAAACTGATTTATTTATTTTTTTCATTTCGACCGCACTATACAATAAAACTACACACATTTTACACTTTTACTCACACTTTTGTTACATTACCTACATACGGTTAGGTTTTTTAACACAAATTAAACAGGTACATACTTATTTCCAAAAACCTCTCGTAAAGCCGTATATGCAATATGAAAATGAGTGCGGTTCAATACTTTTTACATAATCTTTATATTGATGAACAAATCTAAACTATTCTTTGTTATGGTTATTTTTAGAGCGTTTAAAAAAAACCAAATCATTTCAAATGATATTCTAATCAAAAAATTATTGAATTTGAACAAAAAAAAAATACGCAATATGGAAAATATAAATAATCTTTAACAAACTCAAATTAGATTTTTTTTTGTTTATAGTTTACCCGTTACCGGAAAGATATACATATATATTTAAATGCACAATTTTATGTTTTCTACAAAAGAATGAAATTAACATTACGGCCTTACGGAGGTTAATCAACTTTATAAACAAACAATATAATGAATACTTCAAAAATACTATAATCATTTTAGCGCCAATTTTTTCAATCGCCTTTATGTCGGATGCGCGAAGTTCACAAATCCAGTAGGGTATAACCCTTTTAGAATTTGATTCCAAATGAATTCACAGATTTGCCATTTCACAAGTTTAAACAATTTGTAAAAACTAAGGAACTTTTGTTGACCTCCCTGGCGCAGTGGTGAGCGCTGTGGTGTTATAAGTGGGAGGTCCCGGGTTCGATTCCCGGCAGGGGCAATTTGTGATTTTATAATTTCTAAATCGTCTCTGGTCTGGTCTGGTGGGAGGCTTCAGCCGTGGCTGGTTACCACTCTACCAGCACAGCCGTGCCGTCAAGCGATTTAGCGTTCCGGTACGATGCCGTGTAGAAACCGACCAGGGGTTTGCATACCATACCTCTACCATCACATAAGATTGCAGTCAAGGGCTAACTTGTAGTTGAATAAAATAAAACTACTGACCGATATGAAATAAATAATTTAGAATTTTCTATAAACGCTAATGTGAGAAACCTCTCACATTAGTGTTTTTTTTTTATTTTTTGAAATATTGTATGCGGCCAAAATAATAAGGAATAGGCTAGACATTTTCACAGATATCTAAATTCAAAAAAAAGTTGAGATCATTTGGCGATTGAAACATCGGTCTCTAATATATTGTATAATACATTTTTATTATTTCTACATTTCTCTTATTTCGTAGAAAAAATACAAAAAAATATAATAATATCATTAAACATCATAATTATTTTTTGTGTGATCCAACTTTTTTCTTTCAAAACAATTTCGAAAACAAAAATAAGTATCAAAAAGCACCGAAATTCTTAAGGTATATAAATAATTAATTATTGATAATATCGGCATGTTTATGGCATAATAATTATTAATTATGACTTATTATTATTTTCTTAGATGTACGCACTCCTAACAAAAAAATAGTGTGAACTCTCCACAATAAAGGCTCCAACACACATTATTGGGCGTTATAATAATTTTTGTATATCGAATTTTTATTTCAGAAATCAACATAATCATATATAGAAATTGTGGGGTAAATATAAGTTTTCGCTTAATATATTATTCTATGATTTCAATGCAAAATGCAAATCATTGGTTATATAAAAATATAGCTAGCTCACTCGGCCCTTGCTTCACATAATTCACTACAATTGTAAAACAAAGTCCTCCGCCGCGTGTCTGTTCGCGATAAACTCAAAAACTCTACTGAACGGATTTTTATGCGGTTTTCACCAACAGACAGATTGATTCATGAGGAAGGTTTAGGTGTAGAATTTGTTAAGGTTTTGTGTAAACTGGTTGAAATATGATGACAATTGTTGAAAGTGTCGGGAAAAGTTAAGCCGCCTGGGAGCTTTCATCGAAAACGCTGCCTGCCTTTTGAGATGTAAACAAACTGATGCGACCCTACGATAGAAAAAACATGTAGCCATAATAATATGCTCTACTACCCGTGCGAAGCCGGGGCGGGTCGCTAGTTATAAATATAAAAGAAGGAAGTGGTTTGTATGGATGTGCAACTTTTTTTAATTTATTCCGATTTTCAGTAAATAGGAGCATGTAAATAATATATTTAAATCATAATATTCTGTATTGATTTTCTTGTAGGTATATTATAGTTAAAATATTACCAAAGATATAACGTTTTGAGCATCTATTTGTGAAAACTTATTATTAGCTTTAAGATACCTAATTTTAAGAATATTTTGTAAAACAATAAGCTGTTTTTTCCCCAATAAATAAAAAAAAATCTAATTTTAGGACAAGTTGGGGGCCTGATATCTTGAATTAGTACAGAGACGGGCGGTATATAGATTAGGGTAAACCACCCGTGCGAAGCAAAATCGAGTGAGCTAACATTTTACATTAAAAATACAAATCAAATACTACAATTTCAATTTTTTACTAATAAGTAAGTAGGTACAACAAAATAAATTTTTACTAAAAATAAATTATGTACTTAAAATATACACATTCATTTATTTTGATATGGCAACGAGTGGAGTTTACATTTATATAAATAATTAATAATAATTATATTTTATAGAAAATTACAAACAAAAATAGAGATCCTTCCACAAGAGATTTCTGGGATGAAAAAATAGAGATTTTGGAGAAAAATATATTTTGGAATGTAATATTTTCGATAATAATATTTCACTACCTTAATTTTATTTATTATATTATAAAGTATTTTTCTAAAATTTTTACTTTTATATTATTACTATTTCGTTTGTTTTTTTTTTTTAAATGTGCAAAAAACTATACAAAAGCTATTACAAAATTCTATCCTTTTTTATTCTAATCACTCAAGCTTTCATATGTATGCTACTAATTGTATCTAGGCGCACGAAGTGCGCCAGGCCAAGTTCCTCCGGCCTTGTCGCATGAGTGTGTTATTTACACGATCCATTTCGAGCTGTTTTGACCCCCCTCATAACTCTGGTTCGCGGGATAGTAATCCTACGAAATTTGAAATATAAGTTAAACTCGTGGATGTGATGATAAATTGAAAGTTTCAAATTTTCAAGTTGAACCGTTTCTGAGATACAGAGGTTTGAAAATCACATAAAACAAGACCTACTCACTGACTGATCAAAATTATGACGCACTTCCCGTGTATGTGGAATGTTGAAATTTGGTAAGAAGATGAGTCTTAGTGTGTATATGAAGGAAAAAATCGAAAAATGTCCAAAAGTTGCATCAGACACTGACCAATTCAAAGATATATAAAAATCTGTCTGTTCCCACATCACACAAAAAATACTGAACAAATTTTCATTTTGTTTTAATAAATGTATTTTACTTTATTCGAAGCTATATATGGTTCTTGTTTCATCGAAATCGGTGCACTATTTAGGGAGATGTGACTTTTTAAGTTTTCTAGCAAGGGGTCAATCTTACTGGTCTTGAGTTCTAATAAAAAGTAAAGTGTAGGTAAATAATAAAACGCCAAGAGGTATATTTTTTTATCGAAGTCGCGCCGCGGGCGCGACTTCGTCGGCGTGGACTACACAAATTTCAAACCCCTATATTACCCCCTAAGGGGTTGAATTTTCAAAAATCCTTTCTTTGCGGATGTCGTACGCCACATTAATAGCTATCTGTGTGCCTAAGCCCGTTCCTTCCAGTAGTTTGAGATTCGTCTTTGCCAATAAAACCAGAAGCGCGATTTTCTTAATAATTTTGATAAGCAACCTTGACCCAAGTCAGGAAATGGATGGGTGGCCGACTTTGGAGGTTTGGAGGAGACTTTGGTGTCCTGTTGATTCCGGCTACTAGGTATCACTAATATCTAATTCTATTCATTAAACTTAATGAGAGTCAAATAGGTACTCAAAATCTTCTCTTAGTTAAGCCGTATGGTTCTAAGTTCTGAAACTGACCACTGAGTGGAAATACTCTGGAGTGGAGTTTATGTTATCTGTGATTTTGACAGACAGACGAACAAAATAAAAATTCACCCAATTAGAACAGAGAAAGCGACTTTGTTTTATACTATGTATTGAAGATTAAACCACATCTAATCAGACCGTAAAATGTGATAGGGTTCTATTCCTAATTATACTGAAGCGTAAGAGAGAAAAAAGACTCGATTATAAGCCATCACAACTTCATTATACTTATTGCATTAACTTTGAAATACTTAGAAAAAAGGAGTGAGATCCAAACAAAAACATTTCATGTGAATAATAAGGCCAAATTCCTATCAAAAAGTTTCGGCCATTAAAAGTACTGATATCAAAAATTATGACCAAGTCCTTTGCTAGGCTCGATAAATGAAACCATATAGTTTTAGAAGGTATATCTTCTTCGATCACCCTCAAGCTGTCATACCATTCCTAATGATCCTGTTAAAATATTTTTAAATAATTTATGTCTTACTAATAACACTATAATATGAAGCTCATTTGGGACTGAGAATAGTTTTATTGTTTTCAACTTGGCAACATTTTTTAAATTAAACAAATTCAAAGGAGTACAAAAATGTTGTCAAGTTGAAAACAATAAAACTATTCTCAGTCCCAAATGAGCTTCATATTATAGTGTTATTAGTAAGACATAAATTATTTAAAAATATTTTAACAGGATCATTAGGAATGGTATGACAGCTTGAGGGTGATCGAAGAAGATATACCTTCTAAAACTGTATGGTTTCATTTATCGAGCCTAGCAAAGGACTTGGTCATAATTTTTGATATCAGTACTTTTAATGGCCGAAACTTTTTGATAGGAATTTGGCCTTATTATTCACATGAAATGTTTTTGTTTGGTCTAAATTACATCCTAACTTAATCTTATAAATGCGAAAGTTTGTTTGCTTGTTACGCTTAAACCGCTGAACCGATTTTGACGCAATTTGGTACAGACTAGACCGTGGAGGACATAGGCTATTTTTTATCCCAGAAAATTATAGAGTTCCCGAGGGATTCTTAAAAACGTGGACGAAGTCTCGGGCATCAGTTATTAATAATATACTTATGAAAAATTTATTACTGAAATGCACTGTTTTTCAAATATGTGGAAGACAATAAAATGAGTGAAGATTTTATAAGTGACGGAAAAGAACTAGTATAAGAGTGAGTTAAAAGAACTAAGCAAGTGAGTCCCTAAAACCTAATATAGATTTTATAAACAATTAGTAGCATATTATATTGTTAACAGTGGCTCTCTTACAAAATAGGTTGTTATTGCATTGTTTATTGTTTAAAAACCGTTAACTATAAAGACTTTGAGATTCAACATTCAACAAGTCGGGGAATCAAAACCCAGAAGAAAAATCAAGGTTCCTTTCCCCAAAGGATTCCCCGTCGAGTTAAGAGTTTATTTGAAAAAAAAAAAATAAAGAATGTAAATCGGCCTTAAGGGTTACTTTGTAACGATTTTTTCATCTCAAAACGTACTTCATGGTCAACGGTTATTTATTTATTAAAAATAATTATATATTTAATTTAAAGCTACAAAATCGCCATCTATCGGTGAAAATATACAAAAACCAAAATTTTTCAAAACTTATCAAATAACATGTGCGCGTGGTACATTGTAGCTTATTTTTGAACTAACGTCGTCTATTTGTGACAAATTACACTATTAAAATCTATTTATCATAAATATTATTATGCTATGTAGGTACTTATGTATGGTCTACCCAGTTGAAAAAGTCTGTAGCTGACATTTTTGCAAAAATGTTTATTGCTTTCATTATTTCATTTAATAATCGCTAATTTTTTTTATTAATATTAATATATTTTTTTTAACATTACTGTCGATTTAAATCATTGTGTCAACGATTCGTGTCGTAATATGAAATCAGCATATTTAACAACGTATTAACTTACAAAATATGTAACAAACTTAATTAAATTGAGCTTAAATCGTCTTCTTATTAGAAAAAAACGTACACAATAATTTTATTTAACTTAAATCGGCTCTTTATCTAAACAGAAAAAATCTACCTAAAATAAAGTTTGGTTTTTGTACGACTGCAAAGTCTGTATTAATTAACATTAAAAGAAAATAATTAAAAAAAGTATTTCTAATATGGCAACAAAATTGTTAGAAAATAGAGATTAAGAATATTTACAAAACCTACTTCTACAAAAAGCTAAATAGGAATGTTTCTGTGAAATTAATTTCCCCCGTGTTTTGTTGACAATAATGTTTACCTACATTTAATAGAACAAATCGAAAATAATTATTAAAAAAAATAACACGACCACAAAAAAGAATACAAACAAAATAATTCTAAATTGAGAACAAATACATTCTCAGAAAGAGATAGAGAGAGAGAGAGAAGCAAAACATGTAAACACAAAACAATTCTAAATCGCGAACAAATAGATTCTCAGATAAAGAGAAAATACGAATGAGTGTATTGCTTCGAAATTCACGGCTATAGTTTTTTTTTTAATTTCAACAAAACATGTCAGTTACCCGCTCTTCCAACTACGGCGACGCGTTTATCATTTCGCGCGCCTCTGCTCGTCAAAAAGTTTCACGATATCGGGTATAGCGTTCGGTTCGACGGGCACTTTCTCCGACAGCTCGCTCAGACTTTTCACGTAGGTGAGTTTTCGGAAAAATTTTGAACTGAAAAAAAAAAATTATTATTTAAAAACAAGCTAAGAAGATAATTTAAGAAAAAACTAAAGCGATTTTAACATACTGAAATAAAGATTCGTCCATATCTGGAAAACTACTGAACCGATTGGAAAGAGAAACCAGAATGGAAAATGCAAACTATACTCTGATTTTTAATTCCGTGAAATTCTGACGTTGAAATAAGTTGACCAGAGATAAATCAGTTCCCACAAAAAAGATAATAAATTCAAATATACATATAAATAAAAATCAATTGCCTCATGTAGACATGACAAATACCTGACAGATACTCCAGGTACTTTAGTTTGGGGTAAAATCGAACTTCAGGTTGTAACCCTGTTTTTCATACAAATAATTCATTCTATTTTTAAATGACAACTGTCAGAATTCCACCGAATTAAAAATCAGAATATAACAGCAATAGAAAACAAAAGAAGCACATTGAACATGCAAAAATAGAAGTCGAATGACGTGATCACCAAGAAGTGTCTGCCAGGCACATTTGTCATATCTACATGCGGCAATTGATTTTTATTTATGTTAGTTTTGAATTTTATATATTATCTTTTTTGTGGGAACTGTTTTAACTCTGGTAACATTAAGAAATGTCAGAATTCCACTGAATTAAAAATCAGAGTATAATTTAAATCCTTATTGTAAGATAGTGATAACAAAAAAAAACCTAGTGATGATAATATCAGTATAAGTCACGGCAAATTAAGTCGAGCGGTGACCTTCAATGCGCAGAAGTCGAAAATGAGGTATCTCGGGGTGTGAGGGGGTCGCGGGGAGGGCGTGGGGATCGTTCGTAAACACTGATTAGCTCTCGCGGATCCCTCGCTCTCCAATCGTATTGTGTCCCGCTCACTCGTACGACGCTACGCGCACTTTAAAGGTCACCGGTCGACTTACGTGACGGGGGTTATATCCTCACCTAACGAATGGCTTGGTGATAATCACGAATGATTTCAACCAGAAGGTGGGGTGGACCAGGTACAAGTGTTTCAGACTTTTTCTTAACCTGAAAACAGTTTTCAAAATGAGAATGCGTTATGGAATATTAAGTTAGTTTCAGACAGAGATTTACAGATGGCGCCACTAGCTGCTTGCCCCGCGCTTTCTTTCGTTCGAATTCTACATTAGTATGTACAATGTATACAAGTTTTTGAGCACACTAATGGCCTGTTTCACCACCTTCTGATAAGTGTCGGATAGCTTATTCACAACTTTTGGATTTTTCACTTGACATATAAAATGAGAAAGTGACAAAACTAGCGTTTAGGCTATCCGACACTTATCAGAAGGTGGTGAAACAGACCTTAAGCGATCTGAACCAGTATTAAAGAGTGCATGATCAGAATTATTGAAGAACTAGATGATGCCCGGGACTTTGTCCGCGCGGTCTTTTAGAATCTTGAGGAAACTATTTGCTTTTCCGGGATAAAAGTCAATTTGCGGGACGCATACCTCCTCTGTACCGAATTTCTGTATAGGTTAAGCTGTTGGGCCGTGGAAAGGTAGCAAACAGACAGACAGACATACTTTTGCGTTTAAAATATTAAGTATGGATTGAATCTTCGTATAAATAGAGGGGGTCAGGAATGGAAAATAAAGAGAAGATTACTTAGTGTGTGTGTGTATGTGCGTGTGTGTGTGTGTGTGCGCGCGTGTGTGTGCGTATGGTGGAAGGGGGGATGTTGGGTGTATGTTTGTGTGTTCGTCTGACCTCCTGTCGACTAGTTTGTAGCACTCGTGGAGCCAGGCGAAGGAGGGCATGCGCCGCGAGCCCGCGCTTCCGTGCAGGTACACTAGGATGTATTCATCGGTCACCAGGCGCTCCAGACTCCACATCACATATCTGAATTTAAAAAAAAATTGCTTGTCTGTAAAGTCGATTTACGTACGATAATAATTTACGTGATAATGTCATAAGAAAACGAAGAGAGATAGATGCGTCACAAGCCGAACGCTTAGGCCGATCGTGCCTTCTCTTCGCTTGTTCCGCGCTCTCGCTTGCACGCGGTTCGTGACAATCAGTCATGCTTTTTCGTGCGTGTAGCTGGCGTTCATCAATTTATAAGACGTTATCATTTATCACGTCAATAAATAAATAAATATAAATAAATAAATAAAGAAAGAAAAATGAACAATGCTCTAGTGGTTAGCATATTCAACTGCAGATCACGAGTTCTCGGGTTCAATTCCCGGGCCGGGCAAATTATTGTTAGGTATTGGGTTTTTCTGTCAAGAAATTATCAGTACCAACCAAGAGTTGGTAGTTGACGGTGCTTCACCCCCGTGCCTCGGAGAGCACGTTAATCAGTCGGCCCCGGTTATTATCACTATCATTGGAGCAGCGTGGCGGGTCTAAGCTCTAAATCCCTCTCTCGTATGAGACAGGAGGCCTGTGCCCAGCAGTGGGCCGTTAAAAGGCTGTAGTGGTGGTGGGTGGGTACTAAGAAAAAAAAATATATAAAAACAAGGAGACTACAATGAATATAAAATTATTTTGCTATAATCCGCTAACAGTGACTTTGTAGGCACAACACCACACAATCTTGTAGGCACAACACCACACAATCTTGTAGGCACAACACCACACAAATTCACCACAAAACAAACTCGACGATCGTTTCGCTCCGACACCGGAGCATCTTCAGGAGATGTCGACTTTACAACGGACGATTGCAAAGTCGACATCTCCTGAAGATGCTCCGGTGTTGTGCCTACAAGATTGTGTGGTGTTGTGCCTACAAGATTGTGTGGTGTTGTGCCTACAAATTTGTCACTGTTAGCGGATTATAGCAAAATAATTTTATATTCATTGTATATCATGGAATTCCGCAAAGTAACGCCTGCTTCCATTCAAACAAGGAGACTCACAGGAACAGATTGTCCATGACGTATCTGTAGTCGGGGCGCGCGTTGTCCGGCAGGTGGCACGCGCTGAACACTATGAGCGCGGCGCCGTCGGCCGAGTAGCCGCCGTGCGACACCACGCGCTTGAATGGCTCGATTACCTGTCACACATAAAACTATCATATGTAGTTATTTGATGTGGATACGAGTTGTCACTCGTGTGGAAACGAGTTAACACTCATGTGGATACTATATCTCAGCCATGTGGAAAAGAGTTCTCAAATCAAATAAACTTTGTTCAAAATTGGTATCTCTGTCATGTGGACGCGAGTTTTCAACCATGTGGAAACGAGTTCTCACTCATATGGATACGAGTTTGCACTGTGTACAAACAAGTTCTCACTCGTGTGGGAATGAGTTCCCACTCGTGTGGAAACAAGTTGTCACTCATGTCGATACGAGTTCTTACTCGTGTGGATACGAGTTATCACTCGTGTGGATACGAGTTATCACTCATGTGGAATCGACTTCTGTCGTGTGAAAACGAGTTCACATTTATGTGAAAACGAGCTCTCACTCATGTGGATACGAGTTCTCACTCATGGTGAAAACGAGTCGTCATTCGCGTAGAAGCGAGTTGTCGGTTCGTACCTTCATGTCGCAAGTGACCCGCTCCCCGCTGTGCTGCACGGGGACGGAGAGCCAGGAGCGCTCGTCGCGGAACTCGTCCGCCGCGGAATATTCCGGAATCGGGTCGCTGCACTCGCTCGCTGTATTCGTTGACTTTGACCTGCATCAAATATTTATTGCTCCGCTTGGTTCTATGTTCGATGAAAATCGGTCCAAGACGGCCGCCGCCACAAAACACTATAAACTTGATAAATTTGAAATCCAAGATGTCCACCACAAAATGGCGAATGTCGGGGGTTTTTTAATTTTTAATTTATACTTGTTAATAGAGTTCTTAAACTTGTCTAAAGGCAAGTCTAAGATTGTTTGTGGAATTTTATTATAGAACATTACCTACGCTCATTCCCACAAACGACTTTTGGACCTTCTTGAGGCGTAATTGAGGAATCGCGAGCCTATTTCTATTTCTTAATTGCTTGTCGTGTAATTCACACTTTTTTGTAACTGTGGATGTTTTGCCTAACAAAAATTACATTGCTATAGGATATATTGAGAAGCTACTGTAAGAATACCTATTTCTTTAATCGTCGTCAGTCTGTTATGTTTTCAGATAAAACTAAGCAATAAATCATGTTTGTATGTGGTTTATTCCATTAATGGAAAGACAAAATTAAGTCGCGGCCTGCTTGAATGAGATTCACTATCGTGGACCCCCCCCGTGTGACCTCACAGACCTCGGAAAGGAATTGTCCTTTTAACCCCTTGTAGTCAACGTCGACCCCTGGTGGTCAATATAGACCACTTTGGGCATCATCGCTCTAGATCCACTTGTCAGTTAATCTAAACTCTTCTAGCGTGGGGTGTTAAAAACTTGTATTAACTGCCTCATTGGTCTAGACTCTAGTGGTTACCATATTCAACTGCAGATCACGAGGTCTCCGGATTCAATTCCCTGGTCGGGCAAATAATTGTTGGGTATTGGGTTTTTCTGTCAAGAAATTCTCAGCGCCAGCCCGGAGCTGGTAGTAGAGCACGTTAAGCAGTCGGTCCCGGTTATTATCACTGTCATGTGACGATACTCATCAGCGTGGCGGGTCTATACCCGTATTACTAATTCCCCGGAATTCTGACAGCTGTCATTGTCATTAATTACAGATGAGTTATTTGTATGGAGAACAGGGTTAACATCTACTAAGTACGATTTTACCCCAACTACTTTAATTCCCTGTCATCATCAAAAGCCATATGCCGCGTAATAATATTAATCGTTTCGCCTTAGGGCGTTTGTGCACTTATTCGTTTTCGATTCGTTTTCGTGTTTCGTGAAAACACTATTCGACATAGCCTTCCTTATAACTGTATGGGCGTTTGTGCACTTACTCGTTTTCGATTCGTTTTCGTGTTTATATATTCGTGAATTCTTCACATCGAATCGTTTTAAAATAAGGACGCGAGTGGAATGGTGTGTGGAAAGAGGGCAGAGATGAGTCCTGATGTTGTGAGGTATTTGGAAAACATAGGTATTTGCATTTCTTGAATTCCAACAAAACATGATTCAACGCAGTTGATTATTATTAAAAATTAATACCTACTTAGTTTGGCATTAAAATAAATCGTTTGTTTCATTCAAATTAGTTTTACTTCGAGTAAAATACCTAAATATTGTAGTATAATCAAAATTTCCATACCTGTGGTTGGTAGTCAAAAACTATCAGCAAAATATGAACATTTCATAAAAAATATCATTTCTGATACTTAGTTGTTACTGTTTTCTTACAAGAGCGTAATGTCCACTTGGGATGTTCACAAAATATATGACGTATGCTTAGATAATTTTGATACTAACCGTACCGTGTGAAATATTCATAATCACTTACCTTAGTGTTACTGCCAGCATTTTTTCTGGAGTTATGCATTCTCTAAAACGTGTGTCTTGCCGAGGAATCTTTTTTTTATATGACACAATATGAAATCGAAAGTAGCAACATTCTTTCGATAGTAATTAAAAAAAGTTTTTTCATGATGTCATGTCATGTCATTAAGTGATGATCGCCTACGAATGTATAAGAGAAGTGCGAAAAGCTGACGACGATTAAATGCAGCACACATTATGAACACGGTTTTATTTACGAAATGCTTAAAACGTATAGTGAAATCACGATTAAGTGCACAAATGTCATTCGTGAATTTCGTATACGTTTTTATGATGTTCATTAAAAAAACGAACACGAATCGAAAACGAATCGAAAACGAATAAGTGCACAAACGCCCTTAAAATAGAAAATACCAAGAGTGGAAACTAGAAAGTGCACACTGACAGCAACAGAAAATAAAAGAAGCACATTGAAAAAAATTATTCAAAAATGGATGTCGAATGACATTATCACCATGAAGTGTCTGTCAGGCATTTGTCATATCTACATGCGGCAGTTGATTTGTATTTGCATAAGTTTTGAATTTTTTATCTTTTTTGTGGGAATTGTTTTATCTCTGGTAACATTACGAAACGTTAGAATTCCAGGGAATTAGTAATACGGGTATAAGGTCTAAAACCCTCTCCTATGAGAGGAGCCCTGTGCCCAGCAGTGGAACTTTTAAAGGCTGTAGTGGTGGATTCTAAGCCAACATGGCAGTTAACTTCTCTAACCTCTTCTAATGTGGTTAAATACTCACAGTTTACTATTGTCGTCTTCGCTGGGGGGTTCGGGCATCGCTAGCGGCGGGGGCGGTTCATCCTCAGACTCCATGGAGCAGCCGCTCAGGCTCTCCAGGCTGCAGCAGTCATCGTCGTCCTCCGGGGGCTAAGGACGACGCGTCATGAAAATGAAAATTAAAAAATATTGGTTGTCTGTAGTCGTAAGTCGGTTCAAGGAGGATAATTTTACGTGATAACGTCTGAAAACATTATAGAACACACATATATATGCCGATCGTGCCTCACTTGTTCCGCGCTCTCGCTTGCACGCTCGGCTCAGGCGGAACGTGACACTTTTACGTGCGTGCAGTCGTCGATTTATAAAACGTTATCGCGTCAAAAATTAAAAATATTTACTTACTAGCATCTGCCCGCGGCTTCGCCCGCGTGAATTTCGGTTTTAAACAAATCCCGAGGCAATCGTGGATTTCCGGTTCCCGTTCCCGCTCCCTTTTCCAACCTTTATACCTACTATCAAGGAACTTCGCTATAGTAATCTACCTATAGCTATAGATTTGTCCAAAATTTCAGCCAAATCAGTAAGCCAAAAGTAGTTGAGTAATTGAGTGATTGAGTAACAAACATCCAAACATCCAAACATCTAAACATCCGAACATCCAAACATCTACACTTTCACATTTATAATATTAGGTAGGATTTGCGAAAAAACAACTTTACAAATATTGGTACACTAGCTTTTGCTCGCGTGAATTTCGGTTTTTCACAAATCCTGTATGAATCGTAAATATCCGGTTCCCGTTCCCGCTCCCTTTCCCAACCTTTATACCTACTTTCAAGGAAGTTTGCTATAAAGCTAACTAGCTAAAGTAAAGTAAGCTGTATCTATAGATTTCGGTTTTTTGAAAATCCCGTGGGAACTGTGGATTTTTCCAGGATAAAAAGTAACCTATGCGTTAAATCAGGGCATAATCAATCTCCATTCGAAATTTCAGCCAAATCGATTCAGGAGTTGCGGCGTGAAAGAGTAACAAAGACACGAACTTTCGCCTTCATAATGTGATTATGAGGCAATATGTGTATGTGGGTGAGACGGTTCTAACAATCGGTTCGCACGCAATAACACAGCAATTGTGTTGTACACGGAAACGTATGGGAAAACATGCTTTTTCCATCATATGACGACCTCCCTGACGCAGAGGTGAACGCTATGGTATTTTAAGTGAGAGGTAGGTCTCCGGTTCGATCCCCGGCACGGGCAATTTCGGGAATTTATAACTCGATTTCGGGAGGGATCGAATTAATTCCCCGGCAGGCGCCTCAACTTTTCGGAGTTGTGTGTTTTAAGCTATTAATTTTAACTTGCTTTGAGGAAACCTGCACGCCTGAGAGTTCTTCATAATGTAGTGAGGCGGCGTGTTCGTGTACCGCACCGCACTCGGCCGGCGTGGTGGACTGCGGCCTGAACCCGCCACACTCTGAGAGGAGACCCGTGCCCACCAGTGGGCCGGTGATGGGTTGATAATGATGATATTTCTCAATGACTGTTATTACCAGCTATTTCACGATTTATAGGCTAAATAGCCTATTGTATTTTGTCATTTGACAACATTGAAAATATACTATCATCCTATCAGATAATAGCTTAAAAAAGACATTTCACTTATTCAAACTAAATTATGTAATTTTACTCGATATTTTGCACGTAATAAAATATAATAATTTTTAAATTTTATCAGTGACGTGAACGCCCAGTGATTGGTTGCAACTCTATGACGTCACGTGCACATGATTGAAGTTTATTAAGTCAACCGAAACTAAACTTTAAACTTGAACGAATAAGATTGATATTGTTTTTGGTGCGGTTTTCAAAACTTCAACTTAATCATTGATTTTAATTCTTAACACAGATATTCCAAAAAATATCAATGTAGTGTGCTTATTATGTACTAAAGAATAATTTAAAACGATTTTCAAAAATTACTCATATAGCTTATTATATCATCATTAAGTAGCTACTGTGTTTGAAATACTCAACATTACAGATATAAGAATCAAGAATCAAGTGATCTTTACAGTATTGATTGCGCAAAGCTATAACACTGCACGGTATAGGTCATGTTAAAAGGTTGTTTTAGCACAAAAACCTGTTTAATTCCAACTGCAATCTACAATGATGTCACTATTACGAATAATAACGTCATGTTTTTGCTAAATTGTTGTTATTTTTATTTAATTGTTGTTGTTATTTTTTGTTGATTATACGTAATACTTATTTATATATTATACTTAAAATAAAATTGAAGAATAATTAATTAAAATCGGCCAAGTACGAGTCGGGCATCGCTCTTTTTAGTGACCTGTATATAATATAACAAATTAATTATTTAATTAACCCAAATTTTGGTTCCATATAAAATATTGTTCCCGTGATTGCGCATCTCAACAACCAGTGAAAAAAAACCAGTTTAAAACAGTTCACAGTATATTTATCTGTTTTCACTTAATTTTTAACCCCCGACGCAAAAACGACGGGGTGTTATAAGTTGACGTGTCTGTGTGTGTGTGTCTGTTCCCCTGTGGCGCTCAAACGGGTGGACCGATTTGAATGCGGTTTTTTTGTTTGAAAGGTGAATTAGTCGAGAGTGTTGTTAGCTATGTTTGATGAAAGTCGGTCCAAGATGGCCGCCGCTACAAAATGGCGGATTACATATTTTTTCACAACTCCCTTAATATGGGTATCAAATGAAAGGGCTTGACTAGCAGAATAGCACTATGGCAAATTCAAGATGGCCACCGCCACAAAATGGCGAATGTCGGGGGTTTTTTAATTTTTAATTTATACTTGTTAAACTATTGGTTTGTCAAATCAAACTCGGCTGAGTTGATTCGCAGGACCTCTTTCTCGAAATTGCACCCAACTTGCTTATGGACCGTACCAGTACGTCCTACGTATCGTAGTAACGCACGTGGAAGTCAGACAACGTCTGGCACAGTGCAGGGCCTTGTTTTCTGGACTCGAAAAAACTAGTCTTACTTGCCCGTACTGATGTTCGACATTGGAAGTGCGATAATTTCGATTTCCAACACGATTTAACAATGATTATCTATAATATAATAAAACTGTAACAGATCCAATTCTGTACATTGAAGATATTTTGAAAATTTTTGTTGGAGGGCATTCTATAATCGATACTGAAGCCAAAACTGCAATTTGTTTTATTTTTGTCTGTCTGTCTGTCTGTCTGTCTGTCTGTCTGTCTGTATCTTGGCCGCGCATCACGCCGAAACTACTGAATGGATTCGAATGAAACTTGGTACGATTTGAGTTTCTACTTCGAGGTAGGTTATAGGATACTTTTTATCCCGAAATTCAGCACGGTTCCCTAGGGAGAGGGGAAGAAAGTTAAAACATGTATTTAGCTGTAATTCATTAACGCGTTGTCCGATTTAACTCTTTCTTTTTTTGTTAGAAAGATAGTACTTTAAGTATTGTCCCGTAAATATTTCAAGGTCATAGGTTTATTAGTTCAGAAATGACAGACATTTATTGGGTTCAAATAACTTGGGCCCCGGATCTTTGTACGTACGGCTTATTTTAAACTGACGTGCGTTTAAATTTATGTTTGTCAACCTGTCTATTTGCTCCAGCTAATCTCCGAAACGACTGAATCGATTTTGATGGAACTTTCAATGGCAGATAGGTGATGTTATAAGGAGTAACTTAGGCTACATTTAGTTTAGGTACAAAAAAGGATTATGGGATCCAATCCGATGCTATATAAAAACCTAAATCAACGCAGACGAAGTCGCGGGAGTCAGCTAGTTATGAATATAATTGTGATTATGATTATTAATGTGATCATGGTGATCACGGTTACGATTATAATTACGATTGTGATCATGATTGTGTTTATGATTAAGTACTACTGCGATCATGGCTATGATTACGATTATGTTTATGATAACTATTGCAATCATGATTGTCATTATGATTACGATTATGTGATTATGATTACCACTCACCGGTTGCACTTTCCGTCGAGGTTTGTTGTTCGTGTGCGGAGTGTGACGTAACGCTATGGACACCGTATAGGGGTCCAGCAGTGCCTGGTACAGCGACTTGTCTTTTGGACTCGAGGAGTCTAATCTTAGTTTCTCATACTGATCAATGTCTGATATTAGGACATTCGATTTCCGACATGATATAACAATGATTATGATTACGATTGTGATTATGATTACTACTTTGATCACGGTGATAATGGTTAAGGTTGTGATTATACTGATTATAATCACGACTGTGTTTATGATTACTAGTGTGATCATAGCCACTACTGTGATTATAATTACGACTGTGATCATGATTACGATTGTGTGATAATAATTAATACTCACCGGTTTCACTTTCCGTCGCGGCTTGTTGTTCCTGTGCGGAGTATGACGTAACGCCACGGACCCCGTATAGGGGTCGAGTAACGCCTGGTACAGCGACTTGTCCTCCTGCGTTGAAGATGACATCGCGTCCGGGGAGCCCAGATCCTGGAGGGGAATTCAGTACTTGTCATATAATTTGCTGGATCAATCGTTTGCAACTAACAAATGTGAATTTCCGTCGTGCTCTATAGATGAGTTATGTCTCATAAGATCCATACTAATATTATAAATGTGTCTAATATACGAAAGTGTGTATGTCTGTCTGTCTGATAGCATTTCATGGCCCAACAGTGTAACCGATTTTGATGAAATTTGGTACAGAGACATCCCGGGGCTACTTTTTAAGGCTGATGATGATGATGATATGATGGTAATGATGATGATGATGATGATAATATGATAATGATATGATGGTGATGATGATGATGAAAATGAAACTTACATTATTAACTCCAATGTTGCTGGACATTTCTATGGGCAATTCGAAGTTAGGCGCCGCGCGGACGTGGGCGGGCGACTCACGCCACTCTATTGCCTGCACATAAACATAAGATCGCTCAAAAACGGTCTAGTATTTTATCAGACTAGCTGTTCCCGGCATGCATTGCAATGCCACGCAAAATATGGTTTAGGAACGTGTTGCGCTGCTGGCGCAAACTTGAAGAGCAGGGAGAGGTGAATAATGTACACACCGACTCGTATTGTAATAGCATGTATTTACAGAATTATTTACATCTTATATACTAAAATGTACAAGGAAGTTATTTAACAGTAAAGCGTGGTAACATATATTAATCACGTAATTGCTATCTCAACAAGGTGACAAAATATAGAACATTTGATTCGACATTATTTAAAATTGAATAACAAAAATAAGTATATCTTTTATGGTCACGTACAGTGTGCCATAGAATTCCCCCCTTGAAAAAGATTTGTACATCGAAAATTGAAAATAAGGATCATACATTGAATGTTACATTAATCGTCTATTGCAAAACGAACGGTGGGACGAGATATGCGTCCTGAACGTGTTACCTTTTGCTTCTTCGAATTACTGTGATCTGTTACTATGTTGCTGTTTCTATTTGTGCTCTCGTCGCGTTCTTCGTTCAACAGAAATGCTGGTTTTAACCGATCTATTGATACGTTGTACTCCTTGTTGTCACGTTCAATTGTGAATACTTTGCTATTTCGCCTGATGACACGGAAAGGTCCTTCATATGGAGGAGTTAAAGATGGACGTAGTCTGTCGCATCTCAAAAATACGTGCGTACAATCTGATAGGCGTGGATGTACGAAAACGTTACGATCCGAATTTTCTCTTTGCGGAATGCTCGTGACTCGGCTTATGTTTTCTTTAATTTTTTGAATGAAGTCGGGGTATGTAGTTTCCGAATCGTCACAGAAAAAGCTTGCTGGTAACTTGATTGTTGTGCCATACACGAGTTCTGCGGCACTACATCCAGTATCTTGTCGATAACTAGAGCGTATACCAAATAAAACTGATGGCAATTCTTTTGTCCAGTTTGTTGTATTTGCGCGAGCCATTAGTGCTGCTTTAAGTGTTCTGTGCAATCTCTCTACTTTTGCGTTTGATTGTGGGTGATATGGTGTAGTTCGGAATTTTTCGAATCCCATTAATTTTGCGAGATTCCTGAATATTTCCCCGTCCATTTGGCGGCCCAAATCTGTAGTCATGTAGTCCGGCGTCCCAAAGCGACAAATCCATCCTTCGTAGACCAGTCTGGCCACAGTCTCAGCTGTGATATCCGAAACAGGAAAAGCTTCTGGCCATGATGTACATCGATCGATCATCGTTACTATATACCTTTTGTTTTGTGAGGTAGGTAATGGTCCTACGATATCAATATGAATATGTGAAAAACGCGGGACTGGCATAAATTTGCCGAGTGGCGAAATTGTATGTCTATGCACTTTCGATCTCTGACATTGTAGACATGTTTCGCACCATTTATTTATTTCCGTATTCATATTAGGCCAAATGTAATTTGTTCCGATTAGTTTTCTCGTTGTATTTTTTCCTGGATGGCTTAGATTGTGATAACTGTCGAATATTGTTTTCCTAAGTTGCTGTGGTATATATGGTCGAGTGATTCCTGTAGAAATATCGCAGTATATCTTCTTGTTTGTATATGGTACTTGAATGCGCGTAATCTGTAATGATTTATTTTGTTTAAGTTGCTGTAGCTCAGTGTCCCCCTCTTGAATTTTCTCTAGTTCAGAGAAATCGATGGCGGTGGGTAATGTGATAGTCTCGACGACTCGAGATAAAGCATCCGCGACTATGTTGTCTTTTCCGCTTACGTGTTGTATATCGGTGCTTAGTTGCGATATGTAATCTAAATATCTTATTCTCCTTGGTATGTCATCAATTGACGGCTTCTTATCGAAAACGTGAATCAATGCTTTATGATCCGTATATATTGTAAAATGACGACCTTCTATCAATCGACGAAAGTGTTTAACTGCCATATATATTCCCAAGAGGTCACGATCATAAGTGGAATACTTGACTTGCGCTTCTGAAAGGGTTTTTGAGAAAAATGCAATAGGTTTCCATTCGTTTTCAATCTTCTGTTGTAATACTGCGCCTACGCATTTTGAGCTAGCGTCACACATTAATGCGATCGTTGCATTTGCACCGGGAAATGCCATGGTCGTGACTTTGCGTAGATCTTGCTTACACTGTTGAAACGCACGTTCGGCTTCTACGTTCCACAATATAGGTGTGTTATCGTTTTTCTTTGAATTCCTTAAAAATATGTTGAGTGGAGCTTGATGTTTGGCGGCTTGTTTGATTGAATTTCTGTAAAAATTTATCATTCCCAGGAAACGACGTAGTTCCTTGACCGTTTTAGGTTTGGGATAATCGATGATTGCTTGAATTTTTTCTTGCGTTGGTTTCATTCCTTGGCTCGTTATATGATAACCAAGAAAATCCAATTCTTTTTTCGCGAATTCACACTTGCTCGTATTTATTGTAATCCCGTTTTCTTGCAATCTCTTGAATACAGTTTCCAAATGTTTGTAATGTTGTTCTTCGGACTCGCTTGCGACTAGTATGTCGTCGACAAAAATAAAAATGTAGTCCAAGTCTCGAAATATGGAATCCATGAATCTCTGGAACGTTTGTCCAGCGTTGCGTAATCCAAAAGGCATCCTTGGAAACTCGAATAGTCCGAACGGAGTAATAATTGCGGTTTTTTCGGGCTCTGCTACTGTTATTGAATGGTAAGCTTTTCGCACGTCAATTTTGCTGAATATGTTTTTTCCGCTCGCGATGTATGTAAAATCCAGTAACCTTGGCAATGGGTATCTGTCGGGAACGGTAATCTTGTTTAATGCGCGGTAGTCACCGCAAGGTCTCCATTCACCATTTTTCTTTTTTACCATGTGCAATGGACTGGCCCATGGGCTACTGGATGGTCTGCATATTCCCATTTCCATCATCTCCTGAAATTCCTTTTTGGCGGCTTTATATTTGTCAGGAGGAATTGGGCGAGCTCGGGCGCATACCGGAAATCCTTCCGTGATGATATGATGCTGTACATTATGCTTTGTAGGTACTTTCATTGACGTCGGCTTTGTGATAGTTTCGTATTTTTCCAGTAATTGCTTGATGATTTTTGGTAAACTAGAATCGATGGAACGAACTGACGGCATATTGATTTTCATTGAAGTTACGGGTATCGATATATCTGTAGTTTTGTCGATCAAAGTTTTGCCATGTACGTCTACCAATAACCGGTAGTGTTCTAGGAAATCAGCTCCTAATATAGGCATCTTGACATCGGCGATGATGAAAGTCCAAGTGAAGGCTCGGCGTAAACCCAAATTGAGCGTTAAGGTTTTTTCACCATATGTATTGATCGTGCTTCCATTAGCGGCGAATAATTTGAATTCGCTTGCGCTTCCCGTATGCCGTTGTGTCTTGCATATGACTGAAATGTTTGCTCCCGTGTCCACCAGAAATGTATAACCACTGTTTGAGTCGGTTATAGTTAGGCGGTTTGAAGGATGTATAGCGCAGAGTCCCGCCGTATTCTGTGCTGATTTTAGTTTTCCGACGTCTGTTTTTGTCTTCCCCAAGAGCAAGGTTGTTCACATTTGTGCGCCTTTTCTTTGAAAACTCGATGGTAATAACACATATTATTTCGTATTATTTGCTGATGTTGACGCGATCTTGACCTCGATCGGTAATACGGTCGTCGATTAAAATTGCTGCGACGATAGCTGGGTCTCGCGCGGTCATTGCGTATTGCGGCGATTTCTATTTGCATGCTTGCGATTTGCGATGTCAGCTGAGTGATTAGGTTCACATCGGCGGCGGGCGTATTGTTTTTTCCTCGAGTATTTTCATAAATACGGTCGGCCATTTCGCTTAATTTTTCTGACGCCAAATTGTCGGTAACAGCCAATACGGTGGTTACCGCGGGAGGGAGATGCCTCATCCATAACAATCGGAGTGTGTCGTCGTTGATTTTGCCGCAGCCAGCTTCCTTCATTTTCCGTAATAGTTGTGAAGGTTTTTGATCCCCCAAGTGCATTTCGGAGAGTAGTTTATGGAAACGCCGCTGTTCACTCTCTTCATAGCAGTCGATCAGCCTTTCTCGTATGCAATGGTACTTATTTTCTGTAGGTGGGCTGGTAAGTATGTCACTAACTTGGTGGATGGCCTCCTTTGGTAGTTTTGATACTACAAGGTTGAATTTGTACTCGTCTCCCTGTTTTTGCGAGGCGACAATAGCTTCAAATTGTGAAAACCATAGACGCGGTGAGTCGGTCCAGAATTGTGGTATTCTTTCAGCTATTGTCAGTGATGCTACTAGGTCGGTGCTGGAGTCGGATGGGTCCGGAGTGTTGGCCGTGGCGGAGCTTCTTGAAGGTGTGAGTATTGGAAGAGCCATGTTGTTTCACGTCGAGTTCTTGACCACGATATCTTGTCGAGCACGTTGGTCTTGACGACGTTGTCTTCACGTTGGCGACGACGATAGCTTGGTGGTGATCAGATCGGGCTTACCGCGATATCTTGACGATTAGGTCGGGTTTACCACGATCTTGGCGATCACGTTGTCTTGGAGACGATAGTTTTCACGTAGAATTACGACGGGCAGAATCACGTTGAGCAGAATCACGTCGGCAGAATCACGTCGGCAGAATCACGTCGGGCAGTATCACGTCGGGGTCACCACTGTTGCGCTGCTGGCGCAAACTTGAAGAGCAGGGAGAGGTGAATAATGTACACACCGACTCGTATTGTAATAGCATGTATTTACAGAATTATTTACATCTTATATACTAAAATGTACAAGGAAGTTATTTAACAGTAAAGCGTGGTAACATATATTAATCACGTAATTGCTATCTCAACAAGGTGACAAAATATAGAACATTTGATTCGACATTATTTAAAATTGAATAACAAAAATAAGTATATCTTTTATGGTCACGTACAGTGTGCCATAAACGCATAGAGGACAGACATACAAACATTCATTTTTATATAGATTTTTTGGATCAGAAACCTTCATGGACATATGCAGAATAATTCACCAAAGTTTCATAGTAATTGGATGAATAGTTTAGCAGTGAATAGAGGACATACAGACAAATATTGATTTTCATTTATATTCAGGTATTATATAGGTAGAAGAAGGTATGATCATATTATGTAAGTTTTGTAGTTTTTTACTTCAATCTAAAATGAAGGTTTTATTATCCACTACCTTCTGCCCGCGGCTTCGCCCGCGTGAATTTCGATTTTTTACAAATCCCGAGGGAATCGCGGTTTCCGGTTCCCGTTCTCGCTCCCTTTTCCAACCTTTATACCTACTTTCAAGGAAGGGAAGTAACCCCCGGCACGTAAGTCGAGCGGTGACCTTCAAGTGCGCGCAGCGTCGTGCGAGTGAGCGGGACACAATACGATTGGAGAGCCAATCAGCGCTTACAAAGGATCCGCGAAAACTAATCAGTGCTTACGATCCCCACACCCTCCCCGCGACCCCCTCACCACCTGACATACCTCATTTTCGACTTCTGCGCATTGAAGGTCAGCGCTAGACTTATTTACGACTTAAAACTAAGTCACGAGTTAAAAAATACTTACAGAATGAAACTCTTCTTTATCGGAAACATCTAAACATAACTTTTGACTAGACACTCTCTTAATGCTCTCTTCATTTATGGCACTCGCACCTTTATTGCTATCAGGAGTGAGGTTCAAATTTTCTTTAACATTCAACTCTTTAGGAGGTGTCTCCTCACATAGGGTTAACTTAGCGACTATTTTCCTTCTCACTCTAGCAACATCCGGCGGTACATTTAAATTGTCACTTAAAATTTGACTGTCCGCCGTTGTAAAGTTCTCCGTAAAATATAGATTATTCTTCGATGTGTTTCGTTGTGGTGAGTAAAATTCATATCCACTTGTTGCTCTTTCATCTTCTATACTGGACAAGCTAAGGTCTTTCTCCTCATCAATTCTTGTGGTCTTTTTCGGTACTACATCTGGAAAATTATAGTCTGGACTCCCTAAACCCTTCAATGGATGGTCCGTTGTTGATGTTAAAGTAGAACTTAATCTAGGCGGGCTGATACCTAGATTTTTCGGTCTATTATCCGGTGAATCTAGGGATAATGTGGCCATCTGTGATATAAAACTGTCATTTATTCCCGTTTTATCCGACAGCCTTAACACGTTTGGGTTCTGGAGTCTCAACACTTCAGGTTCGCGCTCCTCAGAATCGGAGACGATGGAACTGGGGGTGTTTTGTGTTGACCGAAAGGACTCCGAGCCAGTGTCCATCTTCTCGTCCGAGGACGGCGAGCTGAGGAGATCCTCTTCGCTGTTTGGAAGTCTCGGCGTTTGGAAGCTACTATAACAAAAATGTTAAGTTGGTGAAACAATTGGAGGTGCACTACTTTATTGGTATGGATTTGGTCTTGGTCTTGGTCTTTGATAATTATGTGGGAAACTGGGAATACTTTGTGGTAACAGGTATCCTATATCCATCGACAGGATGCAAGATGCTCCAGGGTTGAGCCATAAGATATCTATACTAATATTATAAAGCTGAAGAGTTTGTTTGTTTGAATGCGCTAATCTCAGGAAGTACTGGGCCGATTTCAATCATTTTTCCACCGTTGGATATGTACGTAATCCTTGAGTGCTATAGGCTATATATTATGTACCACGGGCGAAGTCGGAGCGGACTGCTAGTGATTAATAAGACTAAGTTACTTTCGCATTTATATATTATATTGTATGGATAATTCTTAAGTAGACAAGTATGAACATGATGCAGGGAACCACTGGTAACAAGCAGTGAAAGATCACAAAGTTCGGAAGTTCCTACAAACGACTATGTCCAGTAGTGGATCAACAGTGGATGGTTAGTTAATAAATGAATAATGAATAATTGCTTATCCATTTATGCGATTATTCATTATTCATTTATTAAGATATTAAAAAAACAATTCATAACTCCTAGTTAATTGATTTTTACATAATAGGTATGAATCTTTCAAAAGAAATTTCTTTATTCTGGCAACTAAGGCCCACTTTGAAGCTTTTACATGCACATTAATGAATAAATTCACAACATAAATACGCAATAGTTTGTATTGTAATTGTGTGTTATTGTAAAAAAATAAACAACTAAAATAAAATTAAATAAAAAGCAACCAAATTAAAATTTCAGAAATGATCATATTTATATTTAAAATATAGAAATACCTAGTAATAATTAAATACTTGAAACCTACAATTTAAAATTTCTAGGCGATTTTATTCTCCGCAATTGAATACCTACGATTTTTCAATGTCACAAAAATGAAAAATATAATATTTTTTTAATTACATTGTAGGTACATAGTGTTTCATTCATTTGTTAGCACAGAAAAATGATAAACAACTCCAAAGTAATGAGAACAATGGCTTTAACTTTAAAGAAATATTTGCAATGATACAATTTATTGTTTAATAAAAAGAGGGTGGAAGCAAAAATCTATAAACATTGTCGTAAGTATTTTTCGAATCTAGTACGCACATAATTTGTTTACACTACAAAATGTTAATAAAAACCTTGGACACAGCACTTCTGCAATAAATTAGCCTTAGCTGACTATAAATATTAAAATATTAACTGAATTAAGTAAACAAATTTCGATAGCTGTGAATCAACTTACTTCATTTGTGTTTGCTTATTCAGCTAGAATCTACACTTAATCACACCAAACAGCTACACAATTTCACATATAAACTAAAGTAAATGCACTAAAATATCGTTTTATTTTCAAGTAATTTCGTATTTTAGTCACACAAACATTTCAATTTCACTCCATCACTCTTGATTTTTATTTTTTGCAGACTGACGGAAATGGACACAGAACAAAAATACTCTCTAACGAGAGGAAATGGATATGGAGTGGACCGTGTTGCCAGGACTTTGAGTCAAAAGCACAGACGTATAAAGAGAAGCAGACCTAACATAACAAAAAAATTGGCGTGCCAATTACGCCTACATACAAATTTCACACACACATTGACAGTAAACAGGGCCGAACTCATGCAAGCGAGGGTGAGGGACTGAACTCGTAACGCGGAATCAGACTTAGGCGTCGTCGCCGTATTAGAAAGCGATTACGCGGTCATCGCGCGGTTGATTTTGTATCTATAATCGCGCGAACATTGAGATTATTATTCGAGTCACTAGGCCCTTGAAAGTATAGTCAAATAACACTATTGCCAGATTAGTATAGATAGTAAAGCGTAGCGTAGTGACTGACCTGCAGGCCTATAATTATTAAGTATCTGTGATATGAAATTTATTGTAGATACTAATCATTAATCTGTGATGAAATTAATTTGAAAACTACGGTAAAGTGGCATCAAATTGTTAAACCCTTATTTTACATTCTGTAACCTTAATTTCCAACTGGGATGCAGTTCATCATCATCAGATGTTACACAATGTAAAATGATGGTTTGATAATTATTTGATGGGCACATTTTCATAGGTTCTAACGTTTTCGTTACCACTGAGATACAGAATAGGCCTGCTGATTTATGATTCGCTTCGTGCTCTATGTTATGACGTGACACTTCACTCGAATGAAATAGGTAGGTAGTTAAACTAGTGAAACGCTAGTTTGTAAACTATTTATCAAACTAACTTTTTACTAGTTTAACTACCTAACTATTTCATTCGACCTACCTTACCTATGTAAAATGAGTAAAATAAATAAAAACAAACAAAAGTTTCAATTATTTATTTTTAAACAAAACTAAGTTTTTCTTAATAATTTCATTCCGATAGATTGCTTTGCTTTGCATTATGCTTCATTCTTAAATCAAAATAAAATTTAACAATCACCTTAATCATTATTTGCAAATGATTGAAATCATGTTCATCATTGGTCTTAAACTCACTACAATTATTCGATAAATCAGCTATATACATTATCATGCTATTATAACTTATATATTTTCCTTTAATCATTTTCAAAACTTCTTCACACGATTGAATTATTTTAATCAAACCATTCGATGGGTAAATCAAATCTCTCCTGTCCTTTTTGTTGTCCACTAAATGTGCTTTAAAATGCTTAGAACATAGTACACTCGATGATTTGGGATGCCAATTTTTTTTATTCATGTTGGTTAACCAGGCATTTCTTAGTTTTCGTCCTTTGGGAACCTGAAAAATGATTTCATTTTTATAATTTGTCCGTACCTACTTTTATCTAATCAACCTTCAAAATATACCTACTAAACAAACCTTGAGCCTGAATACGGCCCTGTAAAATTGCACAAGTATATGAAACATCAAACGAGATCAGAGTATTAAATTATTGATAAATATTGCAACAGGGATCTACTAGAACCAAAATTACTATAACTATTTACGAGTTTTGGACATATAATAAATAGGGACTGCTTCTAAAATGCCGAACGATTATTATTAATCTCACAGTAACCATGTAAACAAATTACGAGACTATGGCACATGAAAACTTACCGATAACAATTAATTTCAGGTGTTTTCCTTTATGAAGAATTGCTGCACAGAGGTGCACTACACTTAACCATTTTATTTTAGTATTCTTGGATCTTAAGACTTGATTTTAATGCAAAAATAAAATAATAAACAACTCGCAGGATAAGATCTTGTTTTTGACATCATTTGACATATTGCACCGCCATCATGCTAAGCTGTGCTTAGCAAGATGGCGGTTTGCCTCAAGACCTATTTTTTCTATGAGTGCGTAAGTGTTGCAACAACAGAAAAAAAAGAGATAGAGTATTATATTTTTGTTTGGAGAGAAACAAGCGAAGATATTATTTATTCTTTTAGATGTAGTTGTGAAGATTATGTTAGGTCTGCTTCTCTTTAAACGTCTGTGCTGAAAAGTTACGAAAAATATTTCCAGTATATATTACTCTTCTCTATGGAAAAATATTAAAAATGTTATCATGTGGCAACACTGGAAGTGGAATGCAAAATGACAGAGTACCTATGTGACATAATAGGGTATTTGACTCATGAACCTATAGAAGAGGACTTGGCATAATGTCCTATAGAAAATAGTGGATCGGAAAATAGCTTAAGCTTATCAAAATTTTCATAAGTGTGTAAGAGACAACACTACATTTTTAAACATAACAATAAAACAGATCGTGGCAGAAATTTTATTGCAACTTCCCTTAAGATGGCCTCCCTAAAATGTATACATGAACACTCACACACGCACAACTTGAGACATCACAATGAACACGCGCCATTTTAGGTTGGGGGATTGTGCGTGTGTGAGTGTATTTTTGGCACGTTTTTAAGGTAGGTATGCCTACTCTACTTATTATTATTATCTCTATGATTTGACTAATTTTTGGAAATTGTTTTAAATTATTCTTTATTACTTATTAATACACACTACATTGATATTTTTCGCAATATCTACAATACTAGCTGTTGCCCGCGGCTTCGCCCGCGTGAATTTCAGTTTTTCACAAATCCTGAGGGAATCGTGGATTTCTGGTTCCCGTTCCCGCTCCCTTTTCCAACCTTTATACTTACTTTCAAGGTAGTTTGCTATATTGATCTACCTATAGCTGTAGATTTGGGTTTTTTCAAAATCCCGTGGGAACTGTGGATTTTTCCAGAATAAAAAATTGCCTATGTTTTAAGTCAGGGCATTATCTATCTCCAAATCAATCTCAATATCAATTTCAGCCAAATCTGTTCAGTAGTTGCGACGTTATAGAGTAACAAACATCCAAACATCTAAATATCCAAACATCCAAATATCCACACTTTCACATTTAGATAATTATTTAATAACTAAATAGCTTTAAATTATTTATTTATTTATTGATTTAGTTACTAATTTAGTATTTATTTAATTGCCTTCGGCCACCAGAGGGCGCAGCTGTCGTATCGAGATTCCGCCTGCGGCCGTCAGAGGTCATTGCAATTGCTTCGAGTTTCCAGCTCCGGCCGCAAGAGTTTTGACTATAAGAGGGAGCTGCAATCGCTTCGAGTTTCCGGCTTAGGCCGCTAGAGGGCGCTGCGATCATTTTTAGTTTCCAGTTTTGACCGCAAGAAGGCGCTGCAATCACTTCAAGTTTCTGGCCTAGGCCACCAGAGGGCGCTGCGATCGTTTTTTAGTTTCCAGTTTTGGCCGCAAGAGAGCGCTGCTATTGCTCAAAGTTTCCAGTTTAGGCCGCCAGAGGGCGCTGCGATCGTTTATAGTTCCCAATTTTGGCTGCTAGAGGGCGCTGCTATTGCTTCAAGTTTCCGGCTTAGGATGCCAGAGGGTGCTGTGATAGTTTTTTAGTTTCCAGTTTTGGCCACCAGAGGGCGCTGTGATCGCTTCAAGTTAGCCCACCAGAGGGCGCTGCAATCGTTTTTAGTTTCCAGTTTTATCCGCTAGAGGGCACTGCAATCGTTTTTTTTTTAGTTTCCAGTTTTGGCTGCTAGAGGGTGCTGCTATTGCTTCAAGTTTCCGGCTTAGGCCGCCAGAGGGCGCTGTGATCGTTTTTTAGTTTCCAGTTTTGGCCGCCAAAGGGCGCTGTGATCACTTCAAGTTAGGCCGCCAGAGGGCGCTGCGATCGTTTTCAGTTCCCATTAAAACTTTCATCCCCTATTTTACCACCCTTAAAAGAAGATTTTTCAAAATAAAATATACAGAGTTTTATTATTTAAAACTCATAATCTAAATGCCGATTTTCAGGTCTGTAACTTTAAAAACATAGGACTTTCATAAAAACTTTCATCCCCTATTTTACCACCCTTAAGGGGAGATTTTCCAGAATAACTTATACAGGTTTTTATCTTTTAAAAATTATAATCTACATGCCTATTTTCATATCTGTAACTTCAAAAACATAACCTTGCTAGCCCCATTTTACCCCCTTAGGGGAGGATTTTCGTAAAATATTTTCTAGGCTGATATCTAAGCCCTAGAATTAACCTACCTTCCAAATTTCAAGTTGATAATAGCAAAATTATAATTAAAACGTCCCATTAAAACTTTCATCCCCTATTTTACCACCCTTAAGGGAAGATTTTTCAAAATAAAATATACAGAGATTTATTATTTAAAACTAATAATCTAAATGCCGATTTTCAGGTCTGTAACTTTAAAAACATAGGACTTTCATACAAACTTCCTACCCCCATTTTACCCCCTTAGGGGAAGATTTTAGGAATATTAAATAGCCTATAACCTGCCCCAAAAGTTGTACTACCAAATGCAAAAAGAATTTTTCAAATCGGATAGGTACTTCCAGAGATTAGCGCGTTCAAACAAACAAACAAACAAACAAACAAACAAACAAACAAACAAACAAACAAACAAACAAACTCTTCCGCTTTATTATATTAGTATAGATTAAGAATTAAATCAATGATAAAGTTTAAGTTTTGAAAACCACGCCAAAAACGACATTTCTGATCACATGATACGCGTGACGTCACAAATCGCTATGCAAGTCACTTCTCTCGCTCGCTCCTTTTCGGAACTCGGTGCGTGCGACAGAGACGCTACGCAAGGCGACTGCTGTATCGTAAAGTTCTAATTGTTATACCTACTCATTTTAATATCAATCTTATTCTTTTAATTATAAAGTTTAGTTTCGGTTGACTTGATAAACTTCAATTATAACAACCAAGTTACGCGCAATCAATTGACGTCACAAATCGCTGTGCAAGTCACTTCTCTCGCTCGCTCCTTTTCGGAACTCGGTGCGTGCGACAGAGACGCTACGCAAGGCGACTGCTGTATCGTAAAGTTGTAAATTGTTATACCTACTCATTTTAATATCAATCTTATTCTTTCAAGTATAAAGTTTAGTTTCGGTTGACTTGATAAACTTCAATTATAACAACCAAGTTACGCGCAATCAATTGACGTCACAAACAATCCCAGAGCGTTCACGTTCCTGATAAAATTTCAAAAATTATTATGTTTTATTTCGTGCAAAATATCGCGTAAAATTACATAATTTAGTGTGATTGAGTGAAATATGTCTTTGTAGGCTCGTTGATATTGTAGTGTGAATAATCGAGCATTGCGCCATTACGTCACTCCCCCTACCAACATTTTATTATAAAAGAGAGGGCGCAAGCGGGTGTGACACATTCCGATCTGGGCTCTCGCCGAGGGCGCTACTCCTTTCGTGCGACGTGTGTGTCGTATGTCGTGTAGTACGAAGTAGGTCATATCATGCGACGTGTGTGTCGTGTGTCGTGCAGTATGAAGTAGGTCATGTCGTGCGACGTGTGTGTCGTGTGTCGTGTAGTACGAAGTAGGTCGTGTTGTGCGACGTGTGTGTCGTATGTCGTGTAGTACGAAGTAGGTCATGTTGTGCGACGTGTGTGTCGTGTGTCGCGCAGTACGAAGTAGGTCATGTCGTGCGACGTGTGTGTCGTGTGTCGTGTAGATTAGATTGGTCGGGAGTGGTTCGGTTAAAGGGGAGGTGGAGACCGACCTAGGTAGGTAGGTTAGGGTTGTTAGCTAGTGTGTCAGTTAATGAGAAGGCTTCTCAATTAGGCCCGTACCCATGTGACGCCCACAGCAAAGTATTTCGATCTACCCTCATAATGGATAATGGTTAGCTAATAATGATAGCGTTCTGATGTCGTCTCTGGTCCGTCCTGGCGACATCAGAAGTGGGATCATAGGGGCCAATTGATAAGCCAGAGCCTATAGCTGCATTGGCGTCTATCGGTCTTCTTCATGGCATCAAAGCCTTGTTAAACCAGTGGTTTTGTGCGGGTAGTTTTCATTTCTTTCATTGAATAAAGTATTGCGAATAGGTTATCGGGTGTGTGTTATAATCAAATCGTCAATTCGAGTGTTAATAGTAACTTGCAAATTTCATGTGATTGATTGAGTTTAGAGATTTTGTTTCACGAGTTTTTGCGATAAGTCGCGATATCTTAGACCCTAGACCCTAGTAAACGGTTTAACGTCGTCTGCCTAAAGGCACCGCCTTTGATGAACGGCAGGTAGTTCGTGATAAAATTAGCGAGATGTTAGATGTGGGTATCCAGCCCAATTATTCAAAGTGACGGTACAGAGTAATTGTGTGTGGATTTCCGAGAATTGATCAGCCATACTGTATTAGACCAAAGTCCTTTCGTGATAGCTTCAGAGGCTTGGCAGCCCGCCTAAATTTTCGATGACTTTTTGAAGTAGGGCTGGTGACCTCGGAATTGCTGAGGATAATTCATAGTCGCTCGAGGACGATCGAATGTCAGGTTTGGCCGTGACGGCTAGTGAACAGCTCTATGTCGATAACAACTGACAGCGTTTTAAAAATCGCGATCAATTGAAAGAAAAGTTGTAAAAAATACTCTCAGGGTAATAGAGTGCCCGCTGTTGAGATGAATGTTCGTTTCTTAAAAGGTTTTGTTTGCTTCTTCTTCTTCTTATGCCTCTCCACTATTGGAGGTTGGCTGTCATCTCGTCATATAACTTCCTGTCTTTCACTAAACGGTAAAGTTGAGCTACGTTGGCTTTATTGTCCAGATAACTTCATTGATGTTGAAAAGTGATCAAGTTCGAAACCATTGGTTGTGATAAAGTCGTGAACTAAAGGTAGTTTTTGATCAGTCATGTTAGGTTAGACGCCGCCGAGTTTCTTACTGGTTCTTCTCGCTAGGTCGCGGCATTCCGAACCAGTGGTAGATTCGTGTTAGTTTGTCAAACTTTCATCGTGATATTTGATTGAAGGTTCGCGATGGCAATTGCACCCTAATCAGGATAAGAGTTGCCATTTCTGGAACTTAGCAGGGAAAACGTTGAGTGCGCGTGTGGTGTAGATGATTGAGAGGACTGGCCTATATGGTTGACTGTGATTATTGTTTTGACTATGACGTTGACTTTGACCATGTGTTCCAAGTGGGAAGGGCGCTGACTAGTTGTGTGTGTTTCATGTTGTCTATCCTGGGCTTTGGTGGTGACATCCGGGTCATACACACTATTTGTGTTGATTGAAAGGATTCACTGGTGCCTCCCAGATGTTGTCTATCCTGGGCTTTGGTGGTGACATCCGGGTCATACACAATATTTGTGTTGATTGAAAGGATTTACTAGTGCCTCCCAGATGAGTTCCGGAGTCTATCCTGGTAAGAGTGTCGTCCGGGCCAGACTCAAGGGAGTTGGTTGAAAGGACACACTCCTTCCAGATGTGTATTGCGATTAACAGCTGAAGTGATGACTGACAATTGACAGATTGAAGTACTGACTGGTTGGGTGTTATATTAAGTTCCTGAGTCTATCCTGGTAAGGAAGTGTCGTCCGGGCCAGACTCAAGGGAGTTGGTTGAAAGGACACACTCCTTCCAGATGTGTATTGCGATTGACTGTTCGTTTAGACATTGACGTTCAATAATGTTGAGGACGTGTTGAGGATGACGATGTTGATGTGATGATTGACAATTGATACATGACAGACGGAGGTGTCCTAGAAGCAGTGAAGTGTCAGGGATGGGCGAGCGTATTTAGAGGTGTACTTCACCTGTGTGTTGTTCTTTGTAGACATCCTTGGACGCTGGCAGTCGCACGGGGACGTGCGAATGTCAGTATGGCCGTGTAGGCTCGTTGATATTGTAGTGTGAATAATCGAGCATTGCGCCATTACGTCACTCCCCCTACCAACATTTTATTATAAAAGAGAGGGCGCAAGCGGGTGTGACACATTCCGATCTGGGCTCTCGCCGAGGGCGCTACTCCTTTCGTGCGACGTGTGTGTCGTATGTCGTGTAGTACGAAGTAGGTCATATCATGCGACGTGTGTGTCGTGTGTCGTGCAGTATGAAGTAGGTCATGTCGTGCGACGTGTGTGTCGTGTGTCGTGTAGTACGAAGTAGGTCGTGTTGTGCGACGTGTGTGTCGTATGTCGTGTAGTACGAAGTAGGTCATGTTGTGCGACGTGTGTGTCGTGTGTCGCGCAGTACGAAGTAGGTCATGTCGTGCGACGTGTGTGTCGTGTGTCGTGTAGATTAGATTGGTCGGGAGTGGTTCGGTTAAAGGGGAGGTGGAGACCGACCTAGGTAGGTAGGTTAGGGTTGTTAGCTAGTGTGTCAGTTAATGAGAAGGCTTCTCAATTAGGCCCGTACCCATGTGACGCCCACAGCAAAGTATTTCGATCTACCCTCATAATGGATAATGGTTAGCTAATAATGATAGCGTTCTGATGTCGTCTCTGGTCCGTCCTGGCGACATCTTTTTTAGGCTATTATCTGATAAGATGACCACAATCAATAGTATATTTTCAATGTTGTCAAATACCCTATTTACACGAGTAAATAAACTGCGTTCAAATTAGATTAGATTTAAAATTTTTAAAACGTTCAATTATTAGAACTTAAAAATGTTCTTTGAACTATTTTGTTTGTCTATGGACATGTAACAAGGAGTCCTCATTATAATAATATTTCTTTCTGAAAAATGTTTAAAAACTTTAGAATATTCACAATTAATTTATTGGCTAATAATTCGTGCATTTTAATGTTTATTAAGTAATTTAAAAAAATCCAGCACAACTAATAATTTAATTCTATTAAAATGCACCTAGTAGGTGTAGATCTATCTATTAAAATCACGTAATATTATATTTTTACCGTTTTACTTGAAACATATTTATAACTTTTCCGAGAAAGTTAAGTTGAATATGGTAAACAGTAATTAGCAGATACAATACAATGGGCATGTTCTAAGAATTTACATGTCGTTCAAACAAATAAAAATTGCAAATCTTTTCTGCATTCTTTATTGAACATTTCAATGATACGTTAACTCATATTTTGGTCCTGGTTTCACAAAGTTCTTTACTTATTACATTATTATAAATGTAAGTATAGTTTTTTGCATTTAGTATTATTTAAAACATAGACTAAAGCAAGGTTTCTTAACCTGTGGTCCATGGACCCCTAAGGGGTCCGTAATAAACGCTGCGGATTCATGGGGAGCCTACCTAACGTAATGCATTAAAATAAACACTAGTACAGGTACAATATGTTGTAAGTAAATACTGAGTACAATTTAGGTATTCTAATCCAGTATAAGCAACATCAAACGATAAAAGCTGGTAAAAGCTAAACCCCGTTTTTTATCTTATTAGAAAAGGTTCTTACATTCATAATTCTTCTGTATGTGTGTTTGTAACCTAACTCTTCCTAAACGGCTAGATCGATTTACATGAAATTTTGTGTGTTTATTTCAATGGGTTTCTGGATATGGGATATGAGAATGGGATCTGGTTCTGAATTTTAAAAATGCAATTGGACACGGTAGGTGGTACTGATGTCGGTACGTCACCGGGCAGTATAACGTCTGTCGGGTGGATCAGGATAATGATCATTTAAAATTTAAGTTATGTTAGTGGAATAGTATGATTTGTTTCCTTAATTGTTATTTTTTCTCCAATTAAAGCTTCAGTACGTACCCTGGAGTGAGATCATTATCAGCACAACGACGTGGGATCCTAAAAAGACTCTAAACCTCTTTTTTAATTTTGTCCTTTTCTTTCCACTACATTTATATCTATGTATATCGGATAGACTAAGCGCTTTATTTTCTAACTAAAAATTAAATTAATATGGCCCATAAATAACAACGTGGAAGCACAGTTGTTATTAAAACAAAATGAGGAAATGTGTCATAATATTTTAAATTTTTTCCAACCGATTTGCCTTAATGTGGGTAATGTTTTCAAAATAACGATGTGTATTTATAGGCAGCAATAGTCGAATACTTTACAGTGGGGTGTTGATTTTTGTTTCAGTATCGTCTTATTGGGGGGAAAATTAATAGCTAATATGCAGTTCTATTATACGTATATATTATTTTCGTTTTTCTTGATTTTCTCTTCAATATTCGCGGAGGATGTGAGCTGTGAGTACTTTCATTGTTTCTATTTTTGGAGTGTTTTTAAATCTATGTAATAATATGTATTTGTAAGAAGACACTAGTATAAACTATTATCATTCAAGAAAAATGCAATCAATCAATCAATCAAAACTAAAAATCCTTCTTATTTATTAAGATTTTCATGCATAAATATTATTGCGAATATAATTATGACTTCTAGGTTTTTATATTTAGCCGCAGAAAAGGACTTTTCTGAAGTGAAACAATGCATTGATTTAGTTTTATTTAAGCATTCTACAATGTTAGTTGGTGTATAATGAGGAAGTTTCCTGATGTTGAAATTTAAGTTTACACAAAATGATTTCCGCCTCTCACTCGAGTATGACGTCGTCGCGTCTATTCGGAGGTAGTTTTACCATGTAAATTTTCAATTTTTTCAATGTGAGCAATCGATAGGTACAACGAGTAAATTTACATAGAAAAGTTCCTCTGATCGTATTGGATGACATCACACGCTGGAACTCCGCGTGAAACGAAATAGTTCGTGAAAGCGAAACTTTAAAGTTAGATAACTTTTGCAGTTTTTGAGATAATTTAATGATTCTTTCAGATTTTTGTTTGATTTTATTTAAATTTTTATAATTAATTAAAAAAATTGGAAACTTATGCATTGTGTATTTGTGCATTATTTTTGTAACCATTTTTAACCTCCGACGCAAAAACGACGGGATGTTATAAGTTTGACGTGTCTGTGTGTGTGTGTGTGTGTGTGTGTGTGTGTGTGTGTGTGTGTGTGTGTGTGTGTGTGTGCGTCTGTCTGTCGGTTCCCCTGTAGCGCTCAAACGGGTGAACCGATTTGAATGCGGTTTTTTTGTTTGAAAGGTAAATTTGTCGCGAGTGTTGTAAGCTATATTTCATGAAAATCGATCCAAGATGGCCGCCGCTACAAAATGGAGGATAGGAAAAACTATTTGGCTGAAAGTTATATGATTTTTGCATTAAATACGTACAACTTCTGGCATACTTCTGGGCATATTCTTAGATATTTTACGGCTAAAAGCCACAAGGGGGTGCTGTAGTTCATCGTGGGTTTAAAAAAATGATTTTGTGTTGTTACAAATTTAATACTGTAGTCTGTACTTATGTGTTTTAAAAATTTTACAGATCAGGCGTGTGTAGATAAATATTCAAGGAAAGGCTACCAGCCGTGGCAAGAATGGTCTGACCATTATACTTGCCACCGATACAGATGCGAGATTCGCGATGGAAAATATTTTATAGCAGCTGTTGGGTAAAGTTGCTATAGTGGTCTATCATTACACCAACTTATAACTTTTGCTGTATACGAAAGTTCAGAATTAAAAAGAAAATTCGTTGAATAATGTTATCCTTCTATAGAAAAAGCCACCATTCTTATTTAAAGATAAAATCTAATAAGCAATTATGAGTATTTTTTTAATGCTGTTAGTTGTCATAGCACATAACATTATGTTTGCAGTTGTCGAAAACCAAAAATTCCAGAAAATGCTTTAGAGTGTCACGAATACATTGAAGACGAGAATGTTGGTATGTATCATTATCATTCTGCATTTGGATTTAATTTGAGAAATAAAGAATACACACGATCCATTTTGATACGACGAAAATACCAATTTTTAGAGTTCCCAACATGTTGTGCGCGTCTTAGATGCGTAGTGGAAATGAACGGCGAACGTATCGTCCAAACCAGAGGTCAACCTGGGGAACTGTTTCCCGACAAGTAAGGATTTTTCTAAATCTTTAGGGTAAATATTTTTTGTGTAATCGCAATTATTTTCACATGGTTTTATAGAACTATTAGCGTCTCCACTGGCTAATTAGCCGAAAAAAATTGCTATTAATATATCGATGATCCCGTAGTTTTTCTTAAAGTTGACGAAAATAATTATATATTTTTTACGTGCAAAAGTAATTCTAAAATCGTATTTAAATGAATAATTTTTGACTTTGTAGGCCCTGGAAAGGTCAACAGAATGAACCAAACCCGGCCGTAGTGGGCATGCAGGGCATTCAGCAGAACACTGTGAGCGGAGAACCGCAGACGCAACCCGCACCCGGCATATTCAACAGCAGAGGCGCAGGCAAGCCAAGTAATTATTAGACGTTGGTAGGGTTTACTTTCAGATTTAAGAGAATTCTGCTATACAATATTTAAGTAGTAAACCTGCAACTATTCTTAAAGCTTGTGTTTGGAATGGGTACAACGAATGAGTCATCTAATTTAGTAAAGTGATCCTGATTATTAATTATTGTTACACCCAACGTATATCTTCTATAGCTCTTACAAATATTATAGTTCAGGACGTGGACTGAAACCTAAACCTCAACGGTTCACAAGTACTCCTAGCACAAGCTTCACGCTTAGTTGGAGGGGAAAGTGGAATATTAGTCGTGTTCAGCAAGGCTAATATACTTCTTTTACGTTAATTTTTAAGTTTGTGGCCTATATAATTATTAAACTTATTATTTTATAATTTATAAATAAGTCATAATTTCAAATTTTTAATTTTAGAACTAGGCCGTAAGCCTTAATTTTATACAGCCTTATAATTAGTAATTTTGCGGAGTTTAGTAAGTTTGTTTTATCTAATCAGTTTAAATAAACGGTCAATTTCATTAAAATAGCGAACGATATTCCCGACAGCGGATGGCAACGATATTAGTGGAAGGCGATACGTCGACCCCTACCCCAGCCAGCAGATGCAGGACTCCCCCAGGAAGAAACGATCTACTATCTACCCCTTATTCGATCGCGGCTCCATACGCGAGGCGCGCGCTTACCCTCACCAAGTCAAGATCAATGGCTATTCACCTGAAATATACACGTCATATT
This sequence comes from Melanargia galathea, assembly GCA_920104075.1. Classification (NCBI taxonomy): domain Eukaryota; kingdom Metazoa; phylum Arthropoda; class Insecta; order Lepidoptera; family Nymphalidae; genus Melanargia; species Melanargia galathea. Next base: position 22,076,575 of record OV049868.1, read on the forward strand.
TCCCTACTATGAAAGCTATGTCCAATCCTAAAATGCTGCATTTAAATATTAACTGAAAACACAAAAGGATGGAACAATTCGCATTTAATATAAGAACATTTTTAATAAAATTTTATTTACTAGCGAGGGTACCGTCTATTTTTTTCCTTTAGTTTGAGGAGCTTAGTGACTATTTAATTACTATATTTAATTAATGCTTTTTTATGATCGTTTGTAGTTTTTATTTATTGTTGTTTTATTTACTTATTTTAATGTGAAATATAAGTTTTTATAATTTATTTGTTGAATGTTATTTCTTTCTGTATAGTAATAAATTGTTAAATAACTTCGATACGATTGTAATTTATATTCATAATCTCAGAAGATCATGAGCATGAGAACAGGTTTTAATTATAAAACTCAATAAGGTAGATCACATACTTTGTAAATTCTGCACTTCTTAACTATTAACCACCCAAATTGGTATTGCGCCTGGCCACCATTTTAATGACGTCAGCACTAGATAGACGTCGGTACGGTTGACAAAACTGTTTGCAGAGTATGCCCATCGAGTTTTGAAGAATTATTACCTACTAAATTTTTAAATTTCTTGTTGATTTTTTATAAGTTACTATAGTGAGTTTTTAATTATTAAAACAGAAAATGATAGTGATTCATACAACAGATTCTGAAAAAAATCTGATTCTGAATTACAAGAATGTGATTACATGAGCGCAGTTGAAAAATTAGGATAATTTCTTTATTTATAATAATATTTAAAAGCTGAAAATTATTTGTTTAATTTATTTCTAAAAAAAATTTTTGTTGCTGACGGTATATTTTAGTGTCATCTGACATTACACCGATGATAATGTGACAAGGTTCCAGCGCAATAGCAATCTGCGGGTGTTTTATTTAAAGGAACTCTTTGGGGGAGTTATAGAATAACTAAAATTGAACGCATCCTATTCTCTTTTTACTGATAGTCTATGAAAACACTGACATCTGTAAAGTTCAATCAAGTCTGTCAATTTTCTGTCAATGTCAAACGGAGTTTTCCATTTGTTTTTTGTGTACACAATATTATTTATTGAAATTATCTATAGAATAAGGAAAAATTAGTGGAAATTAGCTACAAACAAATGAAAAAGAAATACCTATTATTGATTTGAATCCTGACGCATAAATTATTACAGTATACAAGCTTGATACGATTATAAAACAAAACAAAACTATCGCTAAGTGTTTTTAACTTCCTTTATCTAAATAGAATGCTTTTACGAGTGCTTTACGTTATTCAGCACTCGCAGTGAGACTAGAGTCCCTTGAGCCGGCTTCTGCGAGTAGCAAAACTCAAGAATGGTTAAAAATAAGTCATAAATAAGGATTATAAGTGTTGTAACTGCTATGGAGCCTGAGAAGCCATTCGCGTGCAGTATGCCAGACTGCGGTATGACGTTTACGAACGAGGATCACCTGCATGTACACACTAAGAAGCACGACATGGTACTACAGCTGGGTATGGGACAAAATTCAGCCTTTGTGGGTGAGTGCACAATTTTGAAAATACTATTTTCGTCGTCGCCATCAACCGATAGACGTCTACTGCTGGACAACGGTCTCTTGTAGGGTCTTTCACACGTCACGGCCTTGGGCCGCTTGTATGCAGGCGGTTCTGCGACTCTTAGGGCCCGGCGCACACCGAGCGCAGAGCATTTTCTGAGAAAACTGAGTAATTAACTTTACGACTATTGACATACGGTCATTAATCGCATTCGAAGAAAAAAATACGCACGAACGCGCGCGCGCTCCCTCGCCTACCGTACCGCGCAACTGTATGTCAATAGTCTTAAACTTTAGGACTCTTAAAACTAATTATTCAGTGTCTTCAGAAAATGCTCTGCACTGTGCGTGCTCGTGCTCAGTGTGTGCCGGTCCTATTTCGTCGGTCCACCTAATCCCCCTAGCCTGTGCACTAGTGGCTGCACAAAGCGCAGTGTCTGGCAACACTTTCCGGTGAGGTCATGTCGCGATCTTGCGGCACCTATATCTGTCTGTCTAGGTCTGTTTGTCCAGGCAGGTAATCTTCAGAACGGATGGACCAATTTTGATAAAACGTGTTAGACACTGGTAGAGGATTATATAAGGATTGATGTAGGCTACTTTTACTCCCAGAAATATTAAGGGTTCCTGCATTAAAAAATAAAAACATGGTATTAGGGGATAATATGTTTTAACAGCTTTCTGCTGAACTGATTTTGGCAAATTTATCACAGGGATACCATTCATCCCAGAGACTGAAATAGGGTAATTTTATCACAGACCATCCAGGAATACTGTCAGATTTTTAAAATTCCCAAATCCACACAAACCTAGCCAACAAACTTGCCAATCAGTTTGATGAGATAATTTGTTTTGTGATAATTTCATAAAACTTTTGATTAAATTTGATGAAAATTGATGATTATTATAAACTAGAGAATGCCCGCGGCTTCGCCCGCGTGAGTTTCAGTTTTTCACAAATCCCGAGGGAATCGTGGATTTCCGGTTCCCGTTCCCACTCCCTTTTCCAACTTTTATACCTACTTTCAAGAAAGTTTGCTATAGTAATCTACCTATAACTTTAGCTGAGATTTCGGTTTTTTCAAAATCCCGTGGGAACTGTGGACTTTTCCGGGATAAAAAGTAGCCTATGTTTTAAGTCAGAGCATAATCTATCTCCATTTAAAATTTCAGCCAAATTGGTTCAGTAGTTGCGGCGTGATTGAGTAACAAACATCCAAACATCTAAACATCCACACTTTCACATTTATAATATTATAGTAGGAAGTAGGATTAAAAAAAGAATTGCAGTCATTAGCTAGTAAATAATAGGTCATGTACCAATGATTCGAACTTTTATTATTTTCATTTTTGCAGCTGACCAAACCCCAACGCCCACCAGGTTCATAAGGAACTGTGAAGAGGTGGGACTGTTCCAAGATCTCCAAAATGTGGCCGTCAACCCCTTTGACGAGGGGTTCAAACGAGCTATGGAGACTAAGTGAGTATCTTCTTGAACAAATATTTATTGATAAAATGATCTAATTTTGAATAGACGCTGGTGTTACTTTGCAGAATTCCATGATATACAATGAAAACAAAATAAATTGCTTTGCTATAATCCGCTAACCAACGAGGCAGTTCTAACAAGTGCCTCATTGGTCTAGTGGTTAGCATATTCAACCACAGATCACGAGGTTCCGGGTCCGATTCCCGGGTCAGGAAAATAATAGTTAGTTGTTTTTCACTTTGCAATCGTCTGTTGTGAAGTCGACATCTCTTGAAGATGCTCTGGTGTCAGAGCGAAATGATCATCAACTTTATTTTTGTGGTAAATTTGTGTGGTGTTGTGCCTACAAATTTATCACTGTTAGCAGATTATAGCAAAGTAATTTATTTCGTTTTCATTGATCTAATCTGATTGATAAATGTATATATCTGTTAACGATAAACTCAAAACAAATTGAACCAATTTTCATGCAGTTTTCACTAATAAAAATAGTGATTCATGAGAAATGTTTAGGTGTATAATTGGTTGAAATATGACGATAATAATTGTTGAAAATGTCGGAAAAATCAAGCCACCTGGTAGCAAAACAAAACAATGTATGATGGGATAGTAGCAGGTAATTACTACATGTGCGAAGTCAGGGTGGTTCGTTAGTCTTAATATATATAATTTTTCTGTATGTGTGTTTGTCACTTAACTCCTCCTAAATGGCTGGACTGATTTGGATGTAATTTTAAGTGTGCATTTCAATGGGTTCGTGGATGGTTTGAAAACACTACTGGACCCGGTAGGTGGCACTGATGTTGGTATGTTAGCGGGCAGGACAATGTCTTGCCCGGCCCACTAATTTATCATAAAACCTTGTTATCTTTCCAGACACTGCATGCTCACACTTGAAGGTCCATCGTCCAGTGAAGATGTACTGCACACCCCACATCTTGTGTTCCCGCTGGAATCCGGTGACTGTACACTCTATACCACTAATAACCAACACAATATCACAATAAGCAGGTGAGATTTTACAGATCTATGTGGTGGGACCTAAATGAATAAAAGTGAATCGTCATTTTAATTCAAATTAGATATCAGGCATACCCCAAGGGTCCTTATTAAGACCTGTTCTATTCATTGTTTTCATCTGGGCTTTGATGGGCCTGTTTCATATCACCTTCTGATAAGTGTTGGATAGCTATTCACAAGTTTTGTCTTTGTCACTTGACATAAATTAAGAAAGATACAAAACTTACGTTTAGGCTATCCAACACTTATCAGAAGGTGGTGAAACAGGCCCTTAGTCATCAGAGTCATATCAGAGTTAGATAACAAAGTTATTGTATGTTACAGATCATCAAGTGATGATTCGGGCACCGTCAAAGAATATGAAACCACTAAAATATCTAAACTGACCAATGAAGTGAAAATTAGTCGGATCGTAGGCAAAGACGACGTTTCTATTGTTAGACACGAAGATAATACTAAAAACAAGGACATTTTAAATGAAACCTCGGTTTCTTACACAAATAACGTAATAATACACAGCAATGTAGAAATCAGACAAGACATAAATATTGACACTAAAAAAGTTTCACATAATAATGATTCAGTCACAAAAGATCAGCTGTTAAATATGAATGACTTTGTGAAATTTAATGATACTAACAAACTCAAAGAAGCGCCGCCTATTATGTCTCAAAAGTCACTAGATTTCGTTGTTGACAGCCTAACAACTGAATCTAACAATCGGGAAGAAAAGGTAACTAAAAATTTTAAACGCAACATCGATAATGATAAATTACAGGAAAAAGATGGTCCAAAACGTAATTTTGATCGTAAAACCAAGGCTTCAAATGAAAAACAAAATACAAATGCAGCTAAATTAGACAATAATTGTGATTTTGAGGTAATAGTCAAACTTCCCAATGGTAAACACTTTAGAATGAAAGCTGAAGACGAAGTGGAAACACCGATTAGTGCAAAGGAAAAGTTGAATAATACAATTATTAATAAAATTCAAAAACCTGCACTAAAAATGGAAGTATCTAACCCAACACTCCATAATGTGGTACCTATATGCACGGGAACTCTAATACCTGTGACGTTAATAAATCCAAATATGACAATTAATCAAACATTGCCAGTGAACCATTTGATGAATCCAGGATTGCCAGTTGTGCAGAATATGTCTCGTAAGATTCCAATAGCACCTTTTTCTACGACAATCAAGAGTTTCAAATCTGTCAAGAGAAAAAATATAAATGAAATTGAGATAACTAAAGCAAAGGATACTAAACGTAAAGAAACAGAAATGAATGTAAATGAAACAGGTGGATGTAGTGTAAATAAAAGTAAAGAACCAGAAATTAATGTAAATGTAAGTGGTGGATGTAGTGTAAATAAAAGTAAAGAACTAGAAGCGAATGTAAATGTTAGCGGTGGATGTAGTGTAAATAAAAGTAAAGAACTAGAAATTAATGTAAACAAAAAAGACGGACGTTTACGAACACAAAGAGATACAACAGACAGAAATAAACAGAACTTGGAAAGTCGTTCTGCAGCTTCACGAAGATACAGGTAATAATAATTTCGGTACGCAGCGATATAGCACGCCAGCAATTTCCAATACCCACAATTCTTATTCTTTTTCATATTCAATACCAAAGAAATGGAATGCTATTTCAAAACTAGGAATTAGGAATTGGTCTTCTTCTTTCGGTGCCTCTTCGACTAGCGAAGGTTGGTCGTCAGAATTTTATATTGTGCCTTGTCTCTTGCGAGGCTGAACAGCTGAGCGGCCCCGGCACCGGCACCGGCGACCCCAGCCCACTCTCCCTGATGTTGCGCAACCAAGGCTTCCTCTTGCGTCCAGTTCATTTTCAGCATGCATCGGTAGGTTTTCATAGATCCTTTATAACCCCCGACGCAAAAACGACGGGGTGTTATAAGTTTGACGTGTCTCTGTGTGTGTGTGTGTGTGTGTCTGTCCGTTCCCCTGTAGCGCTCAAACGGGTGGACCGATTTGAATGCGGTTTTTTTTTTGTTTGAAAGGTGAATTAGTCGAGTGTGTTGTTAGCTATGTTTGATGAAAATCGGTCCAAGATGGCCGCCGCTACAAAATGGCGAATGTCGGGGGTTTTTTTTAATTTTTAATTTATCATCCGTAAAGAAGAATTGGCCATACGTAACAATGTAGAAGTCGTTTGGCGTAATAGGAATTGGTATGTACCTGTATTTTTTTGCGTTTCAGGGAAAGGTCAAAACAGACGATGCAACGACAGAACGAGGAAAACAAACACCTCCGGGAAATGAACCGGAGACTCTCCAACGAGAAGGCGGTGCTGCAGTTGATCATCACTGAGCACCTGAGGGACTGTCCCACCGGCGCCGATCTCAGCTGTGAGTGTGCCTATAACCGACTTCAAATTTGATAGTTTTGGAGATACATAATACTAGCAGTCCGCCCCGGCTTCGCCCGTGGTACATATATAGCCTATAGCACTCAAGGATCACGTACATATCCAACGGTGAAAGAATTTTTGAAATCGGTCCAGTAGTTCCTGAGATTAGCGCGTTCAAACAAACAAACTCTTCAGCTTTATAATATTAGTATAGAATTATAGATATAATACTAGCTTTTGCCCGCGGCTTCGCCCGCGTGAATTTCGGTTTTTCACAAATCCTGAGGGATAAGTAGATTTCTGGTCCACTCGCCGCCCCGCCGCGCGGCGGCGTACCGCGGTACCGCGTACGGCGGGCGCAGGGCGCAGGGGCGCGCGGCGCGGCGCGGGGAGTTCCGTGCAGCGCGAGCGTCGGCCGTCGCGAGCAGCGAAAACAACTCCTTTTTTGAAAGTCGGTTAAAAAAGTAGCCTATGTTACTCCTTGGTTAATCCTCTACTTGTCTGTGAAAGTCCCGTCAAAATCGGTTCAGCCGTTCCGAAGATTAGCCCGTTCAAACAGACAGACAGACAGACAAAAATTTCAAAAACGTGTGATTCGGTTATGGTGTCGTTCAAATAACCATATGAGCTTAATATGTGGTAGTTATTTCGAAATTACAGACAGACACTTCAATTTTATTTATTAGTATAGATTAGTATAGATTATATGTACAAACATACATACGTGTTTCACGATTTTAAATTCCACCCACCAAGGGATTTTTTTTGACGTGATAACGTCTTATAAATCGATGAACGCCGGCTGCACGCACAAAAAGCATGACTCATTGTCACGTTTCGCCTGAGCCGAGCGTATAAGCGAGAGCGCGGAACAAGCGATAGAGAGGCACGACAGACAAACGTCGGTACCGTTGACAAAACTGTTGGCAGAATACGCATATCGAGTATTGAATAATTATTGTAAACTAGCATCTGCCCGCGGCTTCGCTCGCGTGATTTCGGTTTTAAACAAATCCCGAGGGAATCGTTTTCCAATTCCCGCTCCCGCTCCCTTTTCCAACCTTTATACCAACTTTCAAGGAAGTTCGCTATAGTAATAAGTAGTAAGTTCGCTAAACTAAACATCCACACTTTTACATTTATAATATTAGTAGGATTCATACATTTAACATTTTGTTGTTAAGAGGCCGGTACCCGGATTCGTAATTTTTTACGAACTTTTGAACACCATAGTGCTTTAGATATAATGATTACTTTAAAAAAAATTATCAAATATTAAAGATCAATCCTTTTTTAATGGAATGTTGGGAATAAAATATTAATTTTATTAAAAAATATTATTCAAATCTTAATTCTTGCGGAAGACGTTTACTGATTTTACGCTTTTGAGTGAAACTTTCGTCACACATATAAGTACTAAAAATTGTAGAAAGCGACTGAAAAAAAATACTAATAGTATGAACACACTCTCAAAATTGGAATGTTGGAATTAGTTTTTCTATGTTTTATACAAAATTAGTAAATAAAAAAATAAAAACCGCACGTACGATTTATGAAAATTTAAGCATTAGATTAACCCCAATTTCTTTAATTTATCGCAATTTCACTAATAAAAAAATATATAGCGCGAAAGTTTAGGATTCATTTAGTTATAATTGTAAAAAAAAATAATCCAGAAACTATTTATATGACCAAAAAAAATTGTCAAAGTATCCTAAAATTTACAAATAAAATGGCACAGCAGACAGTACGAATGCCATACCGAGCTTAGCGCTCTTCGAGGGAGGACGTGTTGTTGCCCGACGCAGCTCACGCACACATGCAAAGCTGTGTAATGACTTGTCGTAAAAGTTACGTAAAAGTTATAGCGCAGCCGACTCAGTTTGATGATTTGTGCATAGGTTTTATTTCATTAGTGGTCCGATCTGATCAATGCTGAGCTAATGCTATGTTTTGGTATAAGTATGTGTTGATATAATATGTATATATTGAATTGAAATATTTTTTGTATGACATAATATTAAAATCTCATACTCGAAGTTCTTTTGGGACGAAAGAGGGGTTAATAGGGATGAGAATGAGGTGAATAGGAACGACTTATGGGTGAATAGGAACAGTTTTGTAGGGTTGTCACAAAACAGGAAACTGTTACTATAACTTAAAAAAGTCGACGCCATTTTGAAATTCTTTGTTAATTGACCGATTTCATTCAAAATCGATATTTAGAGCTCCCTGGGATCACAAAACAGGAAACTGTTACTAAAACTTAAAAAGTCGACGCCATTTTGAAATTCTTTGTTAATTGACCGATTTCATTCAAAATCGATATTTAGAGCTCCCTGGGATCACAAACCAGGAAACTGTTACCAAAATTTTAAAAAGTCGGCGTCATTTTGAAATTCTTTGTGATTGTACCGATTTCGTTCAAAATCAATATCTGAGGATCCCTCGGATCACAGAATAGGAAACCGTTACCAAAATTTTAAAAAGTCGACGCCATTTTGAAATTATTTGTGATTGTACCGATTTCGTTCAAAATCAATATCTGAGGATCCCTAGGATCACAAAACAGGAAACTGTTACCAAAACTTAAAAAAGTCGACGCCATTTTGAAATTCTTTGTTAATTGACCGATTTCATTCAAAATCGATATTTAGAGCTCCCTGGGATCACAAAACAGGAAACTGTTACCAAAACTTAAAAAAGTCGACGCCATTTTGAAATTCTTTGTTAATTGACCGATTTCATTCAAAATCTATATTTAGAGCTCCCTGGGATCACAAAACAGGAAACTGTTACCAAAACTTAAAAAAGTCGACGCCATTTTGAAATTCTTTGTTAATTGACCAATTTCATTCAAAATCGATATTTAGAGCTCCCTGGGATCACAAAACAGGAAACTGTTGCCAAAATTTAAAAAAGTCGGCGCCATTTTGAAATTCTTTGTGATTGTACCGATTTCGTTCAAAATCAATATCTGAGGATCCCTAGGATCACAAAACAGAAAACTGTTACCAAAACTTAAAAAAGTCGACGCCATTTTGAAATTCTTTGTTAATTGACCGATTTCATTCAAAATCGATATTTAGAGCTCCCTGGGATCACAAACCAGGAAACTGTTACCAAAATTTTAAAAAGTCGGCGTCATTTTGAAATTCTTTGTGATTGTACCGATTTCGTTCAAAATCAATATCTGAGGATCCCTCGGATCACAGAATAGGAAACCGTTACCAAAATTTTAAAAAGTCGACGCCATTTTGAAATTCTTTGTGATTGTACCGATTTCGTTCAAAATCAATATCTGAGGATCCCTAGGATCACAAAACAGGAAACTGTTACCAAAACTTAAAAAAGTCGACGCCATTTTGAAATTCTTTGTTAATTGAACAATTTCATTCAAAATCGATATTTAGAGCTCCCTGGGATCACAAAACAGGAAACTGTTACCAAAACTTAAAAAAGTCGACGCCATTTTGAAATTCTTTGTTAATTGACCGATTTCATTCAAAATCTATATTTAGAGCTCCCTGGGATCACAAAACAGGAAACTGTTACCAAAACTTAAAAAAGTCGACGCCATTTTGAAATTCTTTGTTAATTGACCAATTTCATTCAAAATCGATATTTAGAGCTCCCTGGGATCACAAAATAGGAAACTGTTACCAAAATTTAAAAAGTTGGCGCCATTTTGAAATATTTGTGATTGTACCGATTTCGTTCAAAATCAATATCTGAGGCTCCCTGGGATCACAAAACAGTAAACTAGTACCAAAATTTAAAAAAATTCAGCGCCATTTTGAAATTCTTTATTAGTTGACTGATTTCGTTCAAAATCAATGTTTGAGGCTGCCTGATGGGATCACAAAACAGGAAACTGTTAGCAAAATTTTCAACAGTCAGCGCCATTTAGAAATTCTTTGTCTCAAAAAAACAATGCTTAGTACGATTTTCTAATATGATAAAAAGTGTGTATCGATTATGAACGAAATCGGTACAATAACAAAGAATTTTTTAAATGGCGCCAACTTTTTTAAATTTTGGTAACAGTTACCTATTTTGTGATCCCTGCGGAGCTCTAAATATCGATTTTGAATGAAATCGGTCAATTAACAAAGAATTTCAAAATGGCGTCGACTTTTTAAGTTTTGGTAACAGTTTCCTGTTTTGTGATCCGAGGGATCCTCAGATATTGATTTTGAACGAAATCGGTACAATCACAAAGAATTTCAAAATGGCGCCGACTTTTTTAAATTTTGGTAAGTTTCCTCTTTTGTGATCCCAGGGAGCTCTAAATATCGATTTTGAATGAAATCGGTTAATTAACAAAGAATTTCAAAATGGCGTCGACTTTTTTAAGTTTTGGTAACAGTTTCCTGTTTTGTGATCCCAGGGAGCTCTAAATATCGATTTTGAATGAAATCGGTCAATTAACAAAGAATTTCAAAATGGCGTCAACTTTTTTAAGTTTTGGTAACAATTTCCTGTTTTGTGATCCCAGGGAGCTCTAAATATCGATTTTGAATGAAATCGGTCAATTAACAAAGAATTTCAAAAAGGCATCGACTTTTTTAAATTTTGATAACGGTTTCCTATTTTGTGATCCGATTGATCCTCAGATATTGATTTTGAACGAAATCAGTACAATCACAAAGAATATCAAAATGGCGCCGACTTTTTTAAAGTTTGGTAACAGTTTCCTCTTTTGTGATCCCAGGGAGCTCTAAATATATAGTAATATATATCGTAGTAATGTCTTTAATAATAAACACATAAAATAGAGTTCTATGAAAAATAAATTATTTTCCTGGATAAAAAATAGCCTTTCTCCACCTTCGGGATGTAAGCCATATGTGTACTAAATTGCATTAAAATTGGCTAACCGAACGAAATCCTGGGCGAGTCAACTAGTACAAGAAAAAAGAATATAATAAAAACATCACGGTTTGAACACTAACAAATATTAGTTTAGCACCTACTCATCAAGTCTTTGGTAATAAAATATTATAGGTACTCGGGCCATTCTTGACAATAAATAAAAATTCGGTTACAAGAAGCAAATACGAATACAACAAGTGTTCCTGCAAGAATTGAGCACGTGCAAATTTTATTTATGACCTAAGATTAGCAACTGCATAGTAGATAATTGCACACCTGAGAGAACTTCTTTATCAAAACAACCTGTATACCTGAAATAACCAGATTAATCTATTGACCAATATAATAAGCATTGATCGTATAATCTTTTGTTTTGTTGCGGCGTGATTGAAGGAGAAACCAGCAAACCAATAAACTAATAAACAAACACACTTTCGGATTATAATATGGGTAGTAATATAGCTGTATTTAATTCTTACAGGTGTTATGTGTAAGTATAAACGATTACACAACATCTTGATAATAATTATATACTTACCTAAATCGAACATTAAAAAAAAGGAAATATAAAATATACTAAGATCTAAAATTTTATTTTATTAGCGCGTTGAATTTGGAACGCAAAGTATCAATATAGGTTAGTCCGACCGCTTTTAAGTATACCGTGTCTTTGTGTGAGTGCAGCTTACGGTGCCATTGTGAGGTACACGCACACATTTAAAACTCGGGCCGAAACTGACTAGCGCGGGACGGCATACGGCCTCTTAATACTTTCGCAAAGATAGATAAATTGACGAGTTATTTATTATTAACATAGACAATGATAGTGATTCAGACACAAAAAAAGACTCTGAAAAAAAATCTGAATCCGAATGAATAGGATCTAATGAATAGTATAATTTCTTCATTTAAAATCTATAAAAGCTGAAAATTATTTGTTCATTCGGTTTAATCACTACATAGTATAAAACAAAGTCGCTTTCTCCGTCCCTATATCCCTATGTCCCTATGTCCTTATGTATGCTTAAATCTTTAAAACTACGCAACGGATTTTGATGCGGTTTTCTTTAATAGATAGAGTGATTCAAGAGGAAGGTTTATATGTATAATAACATCATTAAATAGTGGAGAAATACTGTTATTTTTGAGGTTTCTAATGTGATGTCGTAAATAATTAAATTTTTTCCGCTTACATTGCAAACGCAGGCTGAACCCTACGAGATTTATCAAAATAATGTACTAAGTATTGTACACATGAAAAAGGTCTACAGAAAAGTCCGCGATGGTATATGTCTATCTCTTATGGATATCCCACAATAAATTTTTTTTGTCATTTACTTTTTACGACAAATAATGGCAAATTTTCGAAGCGATTTCAACCAATACAGCATTAATCCTTATCTAATTAAATACCTTAAATACATTGTTGATTTAATATAAATCCATATGGCCCTTTACAGCATATGATTTAAATGAATACTTTCGAAGATATTACAGATTTAAAAATTGCGGCGGCGGGAGCGTGCCTATAAGCGCGTCGGTGGCCGCGGTTCTCCCTATAGCCCAGTGTCGATAATTTTTGAAACCAAAAAAAAAAATCACAGTACGTAGGATGAAACCCATTGGAAAAGGAGGAGAATATTATAAAAATACAAGGAAAAATAATTTACGGGCGATCTGAGCTCGGGAAAAAAGGGGGGGAGTTTTAAGGGTAAAAAACGGTTTATCTCGATTGCCGGCAAAACTAGAAGTCCTATGGAAAAAATCAAATGGCAAAGTTGTAGGTAATAAAAAGATCTACAACTTTTGTATTTACACTTTTTTCACATAACCTCAAAATTTATGTGAAAGGTTCAAAAAACCAAGTTTTTGGTTTTTTATTTTTATCTTTTAAAATAAATATATTTTTTTTCACGGAATCTGGTGAAAACTTACCTTTTTATGTCCCAAATACACTGTAATTTATTTGATTTGAAATATTTAGTTTTTCTCCTTATTTTTGACTTAATATCGACTTAATTCTGACAGCTGTCATTGTCATTTACAGATCAGTTATTTATATGGAGAACAGGGTTAACATCTACGAAGTACGATTTTACCCCAAACTACTTTAATTCCCTGTCAACATATAAAGCTCTAAGCCGCTTAATAATATTAATTGTTTCGCCCTAAAATATAAATTGAAAATGGAAACTAGAAAGTGCACACTAACAGCAATAGAAAACAAAAGAAGCACATTGAAAAAATTTATTCAAAAATGGAAGTCGAATGACATTATCACCATGAAGTGTCTGTCAGGCATTTGTCATATCTACATGCAGCAGTTGATTTGTATTTGCATAAGTTTTGAATTTTTATCTTTTTTGTGGGAATTGTTTTATCTCTGGTAACATTATGAAACGTCAGAATTCCACGGAATTAGTAATTCGGGTATAAGGTGAGATATAGTAAGTTCATTGTGGAAAATATCGTAAAAAGTCAAGCCGCCTGGGAGCTTTCATCGAAAACGCTGCCTAATCCCTGAGTGGGTAGTACCTACGCATAATATACTCTACTACCCGTGCGAAGCCGGGGCGGGTCGCTAGTTTATTTATAACAAAAATTTTGTTGCCGACGGTATATTTTAGTTTCGTCAGACGTTACACCGATGTTAATGTGACAAGGTTCCAGCGCAAGCAAACCTACTGTTTTGTGTCACACAGTCCTATAACTTATTGTTGGCTAAAATAATCTCCTATTGTTGCAGGTACTATACAGGAAAAATTACAGGATTTGAATAATTTTTAATTTTAACAATAATTTTAATTTATTATAATAATACCAATGTACTGAATTAAAATACACTATTATTTATTTATTGTTTCACGAAGTTGTTTTAATTTTGCACCATGTCCTGACCATTGTGAAGACAAATGATGCGCACACTTGCGGACTATAATATCTCGTTCGAGGCCGCCACTCGAGCACCTTGGGACCCGACGTCTATCGGTTTTCTCAGGCGAGTCGCTGACGCCGCTGGACACAAGCGGCACAAGATCGAGCTCTGTGGCGACCAAGTTTAACGGTTGAGACGTCATCTCAATAACAAATATATCCTCCTAGTTATTTGAGTCGTGTAAATTAAAAACCCCCCACATTCACCATTTAGTGGTGTCGGCCATCTTGGATTTGAAAATCATAGTGTATTCCTACGTTGACATATAGTACTAAATCATAGTGTATTCTTCATTGACGTAGTACTATATGTCAATGGTATTCTACTAGTCAACCCCTTTCATTTGATACCCATATTGAGTAAAATATGTAAGTTACGAAAAAATATGTAATCCGCCATTTTGTGGCGGCGACCATCTTGGACCGATTTTCATCAAACATAGCTATCCCGACTACACTCCTAATACACTCCCGACTAATTCACCTTTCTAACAACACGCACGCACACACACACACATCACACAAACAAACAGGGGGTTAAAAACTGAATCGATCTAGAAAGAATCTATAATATATATTATACTAGCGGACCCGGCAGACGTCGTCCTGCCCGCTATTAGCGCCACCGACCGGGTCCAATTTTTCTACTTATAAACCTTCCTCTTGAATCACTCTATCTATTAAAAAAACCGCATCAAAATCCGTTGCGTAGTTTTAAAGATTTAAGCATACATAGGGACATAAGGACAGGCAAAGCGACTTTGTTTTTAACCGACTTCAAAAAAAGGAGGTTCTGTATTCGACCCGTATGTATGTATGTAAGTATGTATGTAAGTATGTATGTATGTATGTATGTATGTATGTATGTAAGTATGTTCGCGATTATCTCCGCAACTAATGAACCGATTTTGATGATTGTTTCACTATCGTTACCTACATACTTTCAAGAAGCTTTTAGTATTTAACACATAGAGTTATCATTCTTACGTACGAAGTTATAAGCATAAATGTACACATATGTCACTAAATATGTTCTCTGAGATTGCCAGACCTATTGCTGAAGTCTGATATAGCTATTCTGTCCAAAGACTTCACTCTGCTACGCCTACGTAACATTGACCTTTTGCAAAAAGTTTTGGGCCGAAGTCAGTACAGTTGCATATAGAGTGATTCCTTGGAGTTTGTGCATGGTTACGTGTATTTCCATTCTATACAAAGCCAAACCGCAAGGGTGTGAAACTAGTCGCGTATAGATTATAAATTACGGTCTATCCAAAATATACAAGAGTTGTACGCATACAAACTAATCTTGTATAGATCAGAAGTTAGGTTAGGTTGGGTTAGAACATAATAAAACCACTCACCTATAGTATGACACATAAAATGTATATGTCACAGGATATTTAATAATAATTAATAATATATAGGTCATAATCTATTTTACATAGTTCTCATTTATATTATTATTATTATCTATACTAATAAATAAAATTGAAGTGTCTGTCTGTAATATCGAAATAACTACCTCATATTAAGCTCATATGGTTATTTGAACGATACTATAACCGAATCACACGTTTTTAAAATTTTTGTCTGTCTGTCTGTCTGTCTGTCTGTCTGTCTGTCTGTCTGTCTGTTTGAACGGGCTAATCTTTGGAACGGCTGAACCGATTTTGACGGGACTTTCACATACAAGTAGAGAATTAACCAGGGAGTGACATAGGCTACTTTTTTAACCGACTTTCAAAAAAGGAGGAGTTGTGTTTTTCTACCTATGTACACCGATATCTCCGAGATTTCTGAACCGATTTGCGTAATTTTTTTTTTAATCGATAGAGAAACATTGCGACACTGTCCTACAAAAAATTTGGATTCCAACTCCTCAATCCTGATGCTGTAGGGGATCTGATCCCCCAAACTAATGGGATTTAGGCACTGTCGGTTATTTAAATTGATATTGGGGATACCAATTAAAGACTTTATTGTTGAATGACCTTGAGTAGGTACATGTCCAACTCCTCAACTCTGATGCTGTAAGGAATTGCATTCCGAAATCGTAAGGATCCCACGGAATTTTTCCGTTTTGTGGACGGGTTACTACTTACTACAGATAGGCTACTTTTTGTTCTGGAAAATCAAAGTTCCCACGAGATTTTTACAAACCTAAATACACACGGGCGAAGCCGTGGGCATCATCTAGAGTAGAGGATCAAGCCGGTTCTAGATCATGGGTCCACTTTTTTCCCACGGGTCAATTTATATATAAAAAACACAAAATCCCGTCTCCCGTGAAGCTTGGCCGATTGAACAGCAATTTGATCAAATGGTTCATAAAAAAGAGCGCCCGCGTCCATCGGGGGTTAACAATGACCGAGGCATGGAATGCACCCTGCTACCTGCTTACTACCTGGGGTGCGGTTTTTGCGTTTTTAACCAAATCAGAAAAAAAGAGTGTGTTTCGTATTATGAATTCGATTACGAATATCGAACTCGTCTTTTTTAATTAATAACAAAGAAAATATATGTATATAGTACCTAGAACTTAAACCTAACCTTTTTAGTTCTTATTTTTGATTATCAATCAGACTCCATTTCAATAGAATGTTTTTCCTTTCTCAGGTTTAACCGAATCCGGAAAAAAGAGTGTTTCGTATTATTAATTCGATTACGAATATCGAAGTCGTATTACGAGTTCATCTTATTATTTTTACTTAAATTATACTAACCTAACCTGACCTAACCTTTTTAGTCCTTATTATTTATTCACTTTTTAATCAATTACAAAGAAAATATACAGAGCAGAACTTAACTGTCGGGGAATCGAACCCAAGACACACTCAATTATAAGACCGCCTAACTACTGGGTCAGTTTGTCAATAAAATCATTTCAAAATGTTCTAGGCACGCATCGAATCCTTACCTACGTGCTTGCTACCTGCACTAACAATAGACCTTGTTTTGTTAGGGTTTTAACCGACTTCAGATAAAAGTGTATTACGAGCTATGAGTTCATGATGTTATTTCATTGTTATTATAATTTGTAGCGGCGGCCATCTTGGATCGATTTTCATCAAACATAGCTAACAATACTTTTAATTAATTCACCTTTCAAACAAAAAAAAACCGCATTCAAATCGGTTCACCCGTTTGAGCGCTACGGGGGAACAGACACACACACACACACATTATTTGTCCGACCTGGGAATCGAATCTGGGACCTCGCGATCTGCAGTCGAATATGTTAATCACAAGACCAACGAGGCAATTACATCATAACTTACTTGTACGTTTCAAAGAATTTACCCTAATAATAGAATAATTTATAGCTCTATGCACGAATCTACCTGTTCGATTTTTTTGTCCATTAGATTTATGCATTTTACGATCTCACCAACCCCTTGACACGCACAAACTTGTCTGATTTTTTATTACTCTTTTATATTTTATCATCCCATTATCTTCGGGGAGGTATGTAGACAGGAAAAAATATTGCACGCAGGTGCAAAACAGGTGTTCAAGCATGTTGCTGCACGTCTAAGAGCATGAGTATAAGAACGATACATTTCAATTTTTCTAACACAAGTTTACTCAGTGCGACATCGTTAGGATCTCAGTCTAAAATAAGTCTTAAATATTACTTAGCTGTCAGTAGTAGAGTAGTAGAGTCAGTGTGTTGTGAACCTACATATTTATTATGGCGGTAAGTGTGTAATTGCACCAATTATTTAAATAATGATAGCTTATAATATTTTTTAGTGACAAAACCCAGGGACATACCTAAATTGCTCTAAAAGCCAACAGTTCAAATAATCATTTATAAGGTTTGACCATATTGTGACATGGTGATAATAAACCCTCGTATTTTTAGTTTTAAGTTTTCGTGAGTAATTATCACCATTATATCATGTTCTTAAATTGACGTTCAAAAAGTGTACAGTGTACCAATTTTGAATAAAGTTTATTTGTCTTGACTTTGTAACTAACATCTTGATTCGTTAGTAATGGGACTTTTATAAATTGTAACAAGTACTTTATAAATTGAAGTTAATTTAATTAGTTTATGTAATTTTATTTGTTGAAATATCATCTTTTTATTTCAGGACTCGCAGAATGATGAATTCACCTATAAACATTACTACTATCCACTCAATGTGTCAGACGATCAAGATGCGAGTGATTGTGCGTCAAATAATAAAAAGACTGCTTCAAAAAAGAACAAAATGATGGAGCAAAACAATATAGATGTATTTTTTGAACAACCAAAAAAAAAGAAGAGAACTACTATTTCTTCAACGGTAGCGCAAGCGACTGAAGGAGGTCTATCGTATATCTCATCCAATGATGGTGATGGTGTCAGTGCAACTCATCTCATCAAAATAGATGTCTATGACATGAAGAATCTGAAAGGGGTTTCACCTCTTGAGTACTGGAAACATGCAGATTTACGATTAAAGTACTACGCGAATTCAGACGCTGATAAATTTTATCACGCCACTCGAGATATTATTTACAACATAACAAAGCAGATCGCAGGAAGAAATGATTGTAAAAAATATTTTATCGACAGAGATGTCAAACAATAAAAATACCTATAAATTATTCCATCGTAAAAAATATAACTATTTAAAAGATGTTTAGACGGATTCCTAATGATGGGCGTATACACATGTGTTTTTAATAAATTCCTAAACCGAGTCCCCCACTCTTCATCGACGGAACAAAGTATAAAAGTGTTTTGCCCTGAGAGACGAACTTCATATTCTATTTCACTACGTCAAAACCATACAATGTCGTCTCAATTGTGTGAACTGAACGAGACCATTTATGATGAAGAAATGGTTTCACTATGTGAAGAAGTGGAAGAGGAAAATACGCTCAATTTTGAGGATATCGAGATCGAGTTGTGTGAAGACATACAAGATGAAAATCATTATTCCAGTCCAAGTCCAAGTCTCTACAGCCCGGTTGAATT
Organism: Melanargia galathea; assembly: GCA_920104075.1. Classification (NCBI taxonomy): domain Eukaryota; kingdom Metazoa; phylum Arthropoda; class Insecta; order Lepidoptera; family Nymphalidae; genus Melanargia; species Melanargia galathea. The sequence goes on from OV049868.1 coordinate 22,095,782, forward strand.
CATTGAGAGGGAAGATGCTCTATTTGGAATACGAATACCAGCAACAGACTATGAAGACTCTGAGCAAGATTCACTCCATTCGTTCTCACAAGATGAAAATCATTATTCCAGTCCAAGTCCAAGTCTCTACAGCCCGTTCTCATCACAGTGTACACTTAAGTTATCGTTACTTTAAGATTTATTTTAAAAAAATGGTATGTAAATAAAACTATAGTTATTCAAAACAATATTTTTTTTATTTCATTACCTTATAAATAAAGTCATAAACATATATTGTACAAGTTGATCATTATACAAAGTATTATCAGAAAATATATTAAGAAATTGTGACATTGAGATGTTGTTATATTTAAAATATATATAAACTAAACAATACATTCCGCAAAATGGGCTGAAATAGTTCTGAAGTACTTTATTATTATGACTCCACTTCTTACAATTGTTTTTCAAAAACATTTCATGATAATCCATTGGTTTTCGACCAAACGAGTCAAAATATTCACCAACACCATTAGTATCCACGTATATTGCTACCCAGTGAGATCCAGGTTTTGTATCAGGATCTAAATTAGAAATTAAATAAGCCGGTGGTGTTAAATAGATCGGTATCTTATTTGCTGCAAAAACATTGAAGTGAATATTTGGATCGATTATGTTTAAATATTTCCCAATCTCAGTAGTATCCATTGAAAACTTAAATAGAAATAAATTTAAAAGTAAATAAGATAATCTTCTTGATTGAATGAGTGGTTAACAAATGACTCAAAAATTAAATACCCGCATTTATATTCATTTTTAACTATTGTAGTCTAAACTAACATCTCGATTTTTATTAATTTCAATTACATTGTCAAACTCTGCGTATACAATACAATTAAGAGTTGTTGTTAGAGCTCTTTCAAATCGAACTTCAAATCTTACACTACCCCGTTTTATGAGATTCCAGTGGGAGTTTGAATTAGCAGATAAATCAGGAGTTAAATCAAAAGCAAGCAGACAATATCCATTATTATACTCCTCCTTAGAGACGTCATTTCCATCATTCAAGAAATGAATTCCTGTTCCAGAGAATAAAGTATGATATGCACTCGTGAACATATTATTATCAAAAGAGGGTGTTAATGTTTTTGATGGTATAGATTGGCCATCAACATACAAACCGAACAGGTTAAGTCCGTGATTACCAAAATTAAAAGGGTTTGTATTTAAAGATCCATTAAAGGCTGAATTTCCTACGAAACCAACTATACATCTTTTGGGAATTTGTCCTAAAAATACATTATCAAGCATTTTTCCCTGAATCCCTGATGGAATCGTTAAGACTTTAACTTCAGCACGAGTGACAGGATATTTTGCAGTTGTAGTAGCTAATACTTTCTCATGTGCAATTAATACACTGGGATTGATCCAAACTTTGCGCATTACAAGGCTAGCACTAGATATATGCACTTTGAATTTACTATCTGCTGTTGAACACATAAGATTAAAAGTATCTTTAGAACGTACTAGTTTTAGACGCATTTCGACACCGTTGATTAAAAACTTATCTTGATTAAAAATATCAGCATGTATGTGACCAATCATTTCAATAGTTTGACTTTCCTTTGCTAATTCTTCTCTTTTTGTGTATCCTTGATTTGAAGCATCACATGAATCCATTTTCGAGGCTGTATCTTTATACCAAAGGCCACAAGTAAGATGAGATTTCTTAGCAGCTGCACCATAATTAAGCAAAGTCTCGATGTAAGCTCGATACCCATAAGTGTTGTTTGGAGGTGATACGAGCTTTTGATTTAAATATATGTCAACCTGACTAAAAAGTGAGTGTAGCCAATTGTTAACTGGAGCAACATTAGTCGTCGCCGAAATGCTAGTTGCATCAGCATTCTGAACTTTAGCTTTTATGTGAAGTAGGGTATGAGATAAATCAATGTAATCATCTCCATTTCCAGGTACTAAAAACTCAATGGGACCATCATCAGTCAACGATGAAATGGGGTTGTAATGAATCCATTGTCCTCCCTCAATACTAGTTTGAGTTGATGGTAAAGCAAACAAATCCAACTCAGATTTTACGCATTCACAGGAGTTATGATGTAAAAATGACATTATTTAATTTTAACTTTTATGAAAAATATCTTGAATATTACTCTGTTTAATTTTCTTAGTACCGTTCCGTTTGAGAGTATTCTTAGGAGTGATACGTTTCCTTTTTTGTCGCCTAATTTTATATCCTGATCCTCTCATTATTGAATCAATTTTTTTGTCAGCTTTTTGTTTTAGATTCGAAGTTGCTGTTTTTAAACGTGATCTCATAGATTCATCCATAGGTTGCACATTTAACATATCAGATAATAGACCCACACCAGCATTCAAAGCTTCTTTACCCACAACTTTTGCACCACTTTTCAAAAGTGGAAGAACAGATCTGAATAGTCCACCCAAAAAACTACCAATACCATGACCTCGCTGATAAGGTGCACCTTTATAAATTGCACCAATACCAGTACCAGCTTGATGAGAATAATAATGTAAGTACGGACACGACATTTTAAATACACTTTTTCACTTGATTCTCTTAAAATGTACTTTAATACATGTGGTCCCAAACTGAAATGGTACTTTTCGACCTGTACTCGTTCTTATATCTATTTCTATCACATCGAACTCTCTACGCATGACAGGTACATAATGAGGCGGTGAAAAAATATGCATTTTATTAGCCCCGTATACATAGACTGTTGGATCTAGTGGTGCGATTCTGAGAAGAGGGGCCATAACATCTCCAACAATTTGTGGCTCTATTATGTCACAATAAATGAACAACTGAGATGGCAATCCTAATTTTAAATTATAAGGATATGTTCCAGTTTTATTTTGAATTAGGTTTGTATTTGGTTCAAAACCGAGTTGTAAACATAACTTTGTTGACAACTTAAGTACATCAATGAAGGTATTCGTACATAATACCGATACTTGCTTCTTTATTTCATCATAATTAAACATTATTCCAGCATCGGTATTTTTATTTAATTCAGCTACAATATGATCAATGCTATCATAATTCATGACAGGAATACGGTTTCTATAGTGCACTAATGAACTTATATCTTCATCGGGTATTGTAATCCACTTTGATGTATAAATAACATTTTCATACTCTCGAACCGTATACATAGTGCAAGGATATTGAAATTCAACAACTCCAACGTGCCATTCTCCTTCCAAAATAAGTGATTTTGGTAATTTTGTTGAGAACATGGTCGTCGTGTTTTCCGGGAAGTATTCCATTGAACTATTACTAAGTAAAGTTAAATAAAAATTGTCTTCCATCATCCTATCTGATTAAGACTGGATTCTAAAATCCAACTGTTAAACTTATCAGGATAACCTTTCCACTTGACAAGTACTTCTTTTCTGTTACCTGAGTAGCGAGACCGTAGTATTTTATCAATTTTATATTGAGTGGTGGGGCTATATGTAACTTTTTGTAATTCATTCTCATAAAAAGTACCAACAATAGGTTCACTTTGAAGATCTTTAATAGTATATACTACTCTGGACATGTTATTTTTTATACCAGTTATAATAAATATTTCATCACTCCAATTTGTCTCATATCCTTTTTGAAAAATGTGCTTATATTTTGTTATTCTTACATGATCTCCAATCGAAAACTTAGACTGTGGTATAGCACTGATTTTATTATTTATATTTCCATATAAATTATTCCAAACTATCATAATGTTATTAAAATTAACTTCAAACGGACACACTTTTATGCTTGAATGGAAGCTATGATTATAAGAATAGAGTAAATCTTGTAAAATATTAATATAAGTATAGGTATTTTTATGTGTAAAATAACGCCACATTTTAGTTTTTAATGTCCTCTGAAATCTTTCAACTACACTTGCTTTAATATCTGGGTTGTTGGTTGTGTAATAATTTACATTTTTACTTTTAAAGTATTGTCTAACATCTTTTGATACGAATTCGGTACCTTTATCTGATTGTAAGTGGGTGGGAGTTGCATTAGCTTCAGTAAATATGCTTTCAAATGCTTGTTTTATACTTTCAGAATTTTTCTTTTTTAGGGCTCTAGCGAAAGCGTATTTACTAAAAACATCAATAACACAAAGAATATAATTAAAACCTTCATTATATTGAGAATAAGTACGCATATCACTTAAATCTGCTTGCCAAAGTTCATTAAGATTAGACAATATATATTTATTCCGAGGGAATTTTCGATGCACAGGCTTATGTAATGTATAAGTTTCCTGAGCTTGCAACCATTCTTTCACTTGCTTTCTATTCATTTTACCTTTTAATGCTCTTGATAATTTCTCTGCGCTTCCATAACCAGCAGGATTGGACACATCGTAATATATATCTTTGATGTCTAATATGGATTCCATCTTTCCCAAACGTCCTGTTTTTTCCTTAGTTTGTATGATGTTAAAGTTTTTGGACTTTTATCATCAATTGGAGAACTATGTCTTCTGGATTTTGGTGATATATTACTAATATTTTCAGAAGCTTGAGGGTTACCAATACATATTAAGGGAACCCCTATATCTTTTATAGTTTGGATAAATTTTTCCCATCCATTAGGCTTGGGGCGTTTTAATGGTCTCAAGGTATAATTTACTAGATCCACTATATTACTACCATCTACAGCTTCATTATCTACGACTATCAATCCATCCTTTGTTGAATGGAAGCAGGCGTTACTTTGCGGAATTCCATGATATACAATGAATATAAAATTATTTTGCTATAATCCGCTAACAGTGACAAATTTGTAGGCACAACACCACACAATCTTGTAGGCACAACACCACACAATCTTGTAGGCACAACACCACACAAATTCACCACAAAACAAACTCGACGATCGTTTCGCTCCGACACCGGAGCATCTTCAGGAGATGTCGACTTCACAACTTTGCAATCGTCCGTTGTGAAGTCGACATCTCCTGAAGATGCTCCGGTGTCGGAGCGAAACGATCGTCGAGTTTGTTTTGTGGTGAATTTGTGTGGTGTTGTGCCTACAAGATTGTGTGGTGTTGTGCCTACAAGATTGTGTGGTGTTGTGCCTACAAATTTGTCACTGTTAGCGGATTATAGCAAAATAATTTTATATTCATTGTATAATCCATCCTTTTTCCAACTAATTTTTTCTTTATTGTTTAACAGAGTATTTAACAATATTTCACCTTTTTTTCTATACGTTTTTGGTATAAGTTTGTTTATATAAGTAGGGGTATATAAAATTTCAATCGGTAGCCCAAGTACGTGCTTATCATCATCTGATTCCGCATTAACTGCTGAATCATTGTCTTTCATTTCCTTTTTAAATATACTGTTATTGTCATAGTTTCGATCGTCCTCTACAGTGACTGGTAATTTAATTGGTTTTCTCTCTCCTTCGGTAATATGGAGATATCTTTGTAAAATTTGCGTGTATAACGTCCATTTTTCACGATCATCTAGTTTACTTTTCAGTATTTTTTGCATTTCTTTATCTAATCTTGACAAAGAATCGTCAGATGCAATATTTCTTGATTTTAGTCTTTCAATGACCTCTGGTTCAATAAGAACCATTTTTTTTGCGTGTTCCATTTTTATATTAAATTAAACAACCCATTTAAAACAGCTCCCAAAATAATAGGCAGAAATGCTCCTCCTTTTTGAATGATAATACGTTTTCGTGATTTATTTCCCCCTTTCTTTATTAATTTTCTGAGAATAGTTTTGTGTTTTTTTAACTTAGTCTTCTCACAATCCTTTAAAGGTAGTTTACCATTTAGTATATTGAAAATACACTCGCAAATACAATTGATTTCCTCGTCCTTACACACTTTCAATAAGGCTGTTCGGAATTTTGGTTGAAGTGTGTGTAAAGCCTTTAGTAAATTTTTGTGTGTTTTTACTCGTGCAGACATTGTTTTACAGTGATTCTGAATACATATTTATATTAACTTTGTAGAAAAGAAGCAATTCAATTTTACAGACGATTCTCTTGTCTCTTTATTGGGGGTATTTTCTTTAAATATTTCTTTGATATACTCACAAACACGATTAATTTCTTCTTTCTTAAGAGAGCGAAGTAAAATTTTACGATATTTTGGTTTAAATGTTTGTAATGCACACCTCAACTTTTTCGTGTCTTGCGTAGTACTTCCTTCAACCATTATTTGCTACTGACAAGAATTGAGTCATGCAAACCATATTTAAACCCCTTTTTAGGGATGTATACTACACAATCATTAGAAGTATTATCAATCTTAGTTTTAAAACGACATGAATCATTTGTATTTTGCTTTAAATCAATCATTAAATAACCATGAGGTTCTGTAGTGGCATCTTTATAAGCCTCTTCAACAAACTTTGAATTCTCAGGAAATACTTGACGTGCTAAATGGCGAATTTGTGTTCGGTCTCTGGGATTTTTAAAGTAAATTATGTAACTTGTATTTAGAGAAATATCTCGTTGCCCTTTCCCTTGATGAAAAAGATTTTGTGTGATATAAAATACACTTAAATTTCTGTGGTGACTACCTTTAGTAAAAATATCAACAACACGACCATCTGACTCCCTCATAAGATCATCAATTATGACTAATCGAGGATGTTTTCCATCAAACATACTCATTTCAGGAATTCCTTGAATGTAAGTTACATTTTCTAGATTGTATAGAGGCTGCATTTCATCGTAACACCACAAAATTTGATCAAATCGTGTATTACATATATCATTACAGTGTTTTAAGAAATTTGTCACAAAATGTGATTTACCACATCCACTCGGTCCTGCAACTATAGCAGTAAATGGATGGAGAAAATGATACATGTTCAAAAATACGTGTAGTTTCAGTTGAATTAGATATAGAAATGGGGAATAAAGTAATAAGACATTGATTTAAGTATACATTTATTCGTAATTATATCTTAATTTTCTATACAATTTATAACTTAAAGATACATCTATACATTGTAGCACTTACTTAAAAAATAACATCGAGTCTTACCGCAAATCATTAGTAATCGACTTTATTTTGTAATGACCCCAAGCTAAAGTGTTGGTAGAGTTATTAATTAAAAACCGTTTAGTATCTGAATGTGATAATGATATTTTATTATTTTTTTGAGTAAATATTATATGCTTTATCGATCTGAATCTATACATTTCACATAACTCATTTTTTTGTTCAAATAAAACTGTTTTATAATTCTTAATTTTAAAATTTTTGGTAACCGATTTGTTTACGCCTTTTGCTTTAGCAATGAATTTATTTTGTGTATTAAAAGCATACACTTTTGATCTCAAACCAACAAATTCAGTCATAATAGTACCATTATTTTCATCCTTAAAATAACCAATTTTTTTTTTTATTTGTCCGAGGAATATCATAACTATTATTAGAGGGGTAATCCGAAGTATCAAAGTATTTATTTAAGTCAGGTTTAATGTCATCATAAAAGTTATCAGTAAAAATGTGATATATGAAACTATCTGTGTCTGTATAAAGCATTTTACAACTTGAGCCATATTTCTTTTTCATATATTTGTAATGGAAATCATACATAAGAGTTTTAGAAATATCTAAAATACAAAATCCTAAGTAAATAGGTTTATTATAAAGTAATTTAGTTTTTCTCAATTGTATAGCAACCAAATTTTCTGAAAATATTGAGACACTATGAAACTCAGGTCTCGCAATAAGTTTTTGAGCACCAACAGATTTTCTCTTATCTTCCCAATGTGTACATAGTTTGACATCTACACGTTTTTCAATGTTCTCCATTGTTTTCCCAAATATTGAATTATTCATTAACTTATAGAAATCCTTTTCAAAATCAGATTGGGCAGATGTACGTAACTGTGTGTTTAAATCAATATATTTTTGTAGCCAAGGACTTTGATTGAATTTTAAAATCCGATGAATTTTTTTTAGTTTTAAACCCATTTCTAGGCACTGTATAAGATTTCTATAATGAATTACATACTTAGTTTTATCGAATAGATTTGGAACTAATTTTAAAGTTTTACTCCCTCCAACAAGTATATTCTCTGGACAAAGAGGAAAATCGGTATGTAAGTCATGTAAAGCTTCGGGATATTCTAAGTCTACTTCTAGAATATAACCCACATCAGAATCAATCGGTATGTTGAAATTAGTCTCACAATTTACCCATTCAAATCCACCTGTAGGAAGGTATTGAGACATAGCCCAACCATATAAATTATTAGCGTCTAAGTATGCGAGATAAGATGATTGAATTTTCTCATTAAAATTTGCCATGTACTTATTATTGGCTTGTGCATAGCGGTTACTGCACTGTGAAACACCACCGCGTATACCTGATTTTACGAATGCAATTTTTTCAAAATCTGTTAATAAATCTAATGTTATTTGTGTGTACTTTAACATTGCATCCCAACTAAGACCTGGTGCTGTATAATAATGAGCAGGATCTAAATCATAAGTTTTAATACAAACGTTTCTAAAATTTTCAAATATATCTGTTAAAAGTAATACATCCGTTTTCAAGTATAAATCAGAGTAATCACTCATATAAAGACATTTAAAATGGTTCCAAACATCTCTAGCATGTTTATAATCTTCATTTGAAATAGTACTGTTTGTAAGTGTACTGAAAAATTGATTCTGTGTTGGAAGTGATGTTAAATTTAAGGAGTCAAATGATGTCATATATTCGTATGGGTATACACCTTTACGTTTTAAATAATAAATATCTTTTTCACTTTGAAAATTTCTTCGCAATTCGATGAAATCTTCATCATTTAAATTATTTGTTAACGATTCTAGACTACTAGATAAAAATTTAAAAGAATCAATAAACCTCAATTCAATTTGTTTGTTCGTGATTTGTGTCTTTTTTGAAAACGAAATATATCGTTCTTTATTTTGGGGTATGACATTTATTGCACCTTCTGAGAAATTCAATGCATGCACAATGAAATGAGCATCGTAGTTACTAAGGTTATGTAAAATTATCGGTATAAATTGAGGAGTTTCTAACTTTTTACTACAACTTTTGTGGCAGACACCTACAAAAACTCCAGTGTATTTATTATATGCTATTTCGCGATCCGATTTTAGTTCTTTTTCACATATATGACATGTAGATATTGCAGATAATTTTTCGTTGTCATTTATCGTTAGAGGCAGTGGATTAACTTCAATTAAATGATCATCATAAATTCGTTTTATATCATCATTTAAGGTCTCCATAAACACTTTGGCACAATCAGTACCTGTATATGTTTTATATATTGATAGACTATCATTAAATGTACATTTGATATAGTATCCAAAGCTATATACTTCATGTTTTTGAAAATTTGTTGTGTATGAGGTAGTTGGATCATTATCACATCCTTGTATAGGATTTAGAAATGCTTCAAAATCTGCGTAAACAACAAAAGGCAATTTGAGCTTTCTCTCATATTTATTAAATGTTAATTTAGCTTTCGTGATATCGGGCATATCAGTTTTAATGTGATTACAATCAAACTTTTGATGTGATTTTAATTTACTCTCCGATTGAAAATATAGTAAGCAACCATCGCAAATAAATGTGGCGTGGTGATGTTTGTTTAATTGTTGACCAACTAGCCTGGAAAGATTTTTTATATAACAATAATGACCATTAGAACCATTATTTATGTATAATAAATTTATGTGTTTATGTTTTCGAGATTTTGTGAAATAGAGAGGACCAATAATCTTCGTAGAATTGCTTTTTGTGTCATGTTCAAGTCCAAAAACATTTATACTAATATTATTTAATGTCTCAAATTTACTGATATCTTTTAATTGTACTGGAAATGAAATATTTGTAAAATCTAAAGAGTTTTGTTTCGTTATATATGAAGTCACTCTGTTTGCATTCACTTTGACTGGATACAAAGCGGAAAGTATAGCCCATTGAAAGCATCTATTGTCATTATTTTTTACATTAATAATAGCAAGTTTATGTTTGATATCTATTGGTAAATCTATATAAGAGTTCCCTTTTAACGGGTTTAATTTATTTATATTTAAATCCACATAATTAATTTTTTTAAGACTCCAACCACTATCTTTCTTTTCAAAATTACAAACTTTACTCGAAGTTTCAGCTAATAAATCCGAATAAATGGTATTAATTTCATCACCTAAACAGAATGTATAGTTACACGTTTGAAAGTCAAATGAATTTTCTAAATTTTTTGATTCTTGAATAAAGTCACCGTTTAAAATGAAGTTAACTTTAATCAAAGTATGCTCTTTTAAAAGCGTATGAAGCAAGTCATGAACAATATTTTTAATGGAATTAAAAAAAGATTCAGGCGTCTCAAATTCTAAATTATTATTGGAAATCCTGTATGTTGCTATCCGTCGACCAAAAGCATTTTCTATTAATTGCACGTTGGTTAAGTTTTGTACCGAACTATTAAGAAGTACATTATTCATATGTTTCTTGCTTTTAAGGTGGTTGGTATAGTACTTTCGACTAACATTTATTTTACAGTAAGGACACTCAACACTATGATATTTTGTAGAACTTACAGATGAGGACGATTCTTCCTGCACTGATTTTGATGTCGTTAATAACCCCGTAGATGTAGAAGGTTCTTGACAACATGGTCGTTTACTCGTAGACTGTGTGACTGCAGTAGCCTCTCTTTTCACTCCGGCTCCAGTTTGCTTTGAACTGAAAAATAAAAATAGAATTATGAAACATATTTTCTATAATACAAACGTTACACTAATCTTTATTTAAATATTTACCATTTGTAGCACACATATTACAATATGCTTTCATAGGAAATACACCGTCAATTTCATCCGAAAGAGGACAAATGGAGATACGATGACCACTACATGGTGTATAAAACGGTTTAATCTCTGGGTCATCTAACATCCATCTAGGTAGTCTTTCAGAAATGTACCACAACCGTATGTATCGGTGCATCTTATTTAACACAAATGATTTAGTAAATACACTTATTTCATCATTGGAAAAAGCTTCCATGATTAATATTTTTCTATCACAACTTCGCTCTGAATGAGTGTAGTTAACAATAAAACCGAGTATTTATACGTAAATAGCCCCTCCCCATCAGCGTTGTGTTTAAACAAGTTTGAACTAGTCAGGGACGAGGGTGTATGGGATGGTGGCCGTTACATCAATAAAAAAATATAATCATGCACCTTATCTTCGGTCAACCGTTTGGGGTATAATAGATTAAAATAAACACTGTTCATGGAGAAAAAAATGATGGATAAAAAATACTCACGAATAAACTTGATCTCGTTCGACTTCCATACATATGTTAACTAACTTAGCGTTCAATTCTGCTTCTTCACAATTTGCCAGCAATTCTTCATCGTCAACAGAGTCGTTAAAGGCACACAGTTGACACAGCATTGTTGTAGATGGCGAGATGGAATATGACTTGAGTGTGTTAGAACAGGACTCTTTTATAACATATTATTTTGAAATATATTTACGTTAAGTGACCTGGGTTACTAATTTTGTTATTTATTTGCAGCAGGCAGCGATGTTATCTTTTAAATAGTTATATTTTTTACGATGGAATAATTTATAGGTATTTTTATTGTTTGACATCTCTGTCGATAAAATATTTTTTACAATCATTTCTTCCTGCGATCTGCTTTGTTATGTTGTAAATAATATCTCGAGTGGCGTGATAAAATTTATCAGCGTCTGAATTCGCGTAGTACTTTAATCGTAAATCTGCATGTTTCCAGTACTCAAGAGGTGAAACCCCTTTCAGATTCTTCATGTCATAGACATCTATTTTGATGAGATGAGTTGCACTGACACCATCACCATCATTGGATGAGATATACGATAGACCTCCTTCAGTCGCTTGCGCTACCGTTGAAGAAATAGTAGTTCTCTTCTTTTTTTTTTGGTTGTTCAAAAAATACATCTATATTGTTTTGCTCCATCATTTTGTTCTTTTTAGAAGCAGTCTTTTTATTATTTGACGCACAATCACTCGCATCTTGATCGTCTGACACATTGAGTGGATAGTAGTAATGTTTATAGGTGAATTCATCATTCTGCGAGTCCTGAAATAAAAAGATGATATTTCAACAAATAAAATTACATAAACTAATTAAATTAACTTCAATTTATAAAGTACTTGTTACAATTTATAAAAGTCCCATTACTAACGAATCAAGATGTTAGTTACAAAGTCAAGACAAATAAACTTTATTCAAAATTGGTACACTGTACACTTTTTGAACGTCAATTTAAGAACATGATATAATGGTGATAATTACTCACGAAAACTTAAAACTAAAAATACGAGGGTTTATTATCACCATGTCACAATATGGTCAAACCTTATAAATGATTATTTGAACTGTTGGCTTTTAGAGCAATTTAGGTATGTCCCTGGGTTTTGTCACTAAAAAATATTATAAGCTATCATTATTTAAATAATTGGTGCAATTACACACTTACCGCCATAATAAATATGTAGGTTCACAACACACTGACTCTACTACTCTACTACTGACAGCTAAGTAATATTTAAGACTTATTTTAGACTGAGATCCTAACGATGTCGCACTGAGTAAACTTGTGTTAGAAAAATTGAAATGTATCGTTCTTATACACATGCTCTTAGACGTGCAGCAACATGCTTGAACACCTGTTTTGCACCTGCGTGCAATATTTTTTCCTGTCTACATACCTCCCCGAAGATAATGGGATGATAAAATATAAAAGAGTAATAAAAAATCAGACAAGTTTGTGCGTGTCAAGGGGTTGGTGAGATCGTAAAATGCATAAATCTAATGGACAAAAAAATCGAACAGGTAGATTCGTGCATAGAGCTATAAATTATTCTATTTAGGGTAAATTCTTTGAAACGTACAAGTAAGTTATGATGTAATAGCCTCGTTGGTCTTGTGATTAACATATTCGACTGCAGATCGCGAGGTCCCAGATTCGATTCCCAGGTCGGACAAATAATGTGTGTGTGTGTGTGTCTGTTCCCCCGTAGCGCTCAAACGGGTGAACCGATTTGAATGCGGTTTTTTTTTGTTTGAAAGGTGAATTAATTAAAAGTATTGTTAGCTATGTTTGATGAAAATCGATCCAAGATGGCCGCCGCTACAAATTATAATAACAATGAAATAACATCATGAACTCATAGCTCGTAATACACTTTTATCTGAAGTCGGTTAAAACCCTAACAAAACAAGGTCTATTGTTAGTGCAGGTAGCAAGCACGTAGGTAAGGATTCGATGCGTGCCTAGAACATTTTGAAATGATTTTATTGACAAACTGACCCAGTAGTTAGGCGGTCTTATAATTGAGTGTGTCTTGGGTTCGATTCCCCGACAGTTAAGTTCTGCTCTGTATATTTTCTTTGTAATTGATTAAAAAGTGAATAAATAATAAGGACTAAAAAGGTTAGGTCAGGTTAGGTTAGTATAATTTAAGTAAAAATAATAAGATGAACTCGTAATACGACTTCGATATTCGTAATCGAATTAATAATACGAAACACTCTTTTTTCCGGATTCGGTTAAACCTGAGAAAGGAAAAACATTCTATTGAAATGGAGTCTGATTGATAATCAAAAATAAGAACTAAAAAGGTTAGGTTTAAGTTCTAGGTACTATATACATATATTTTCTTTGTTATTAATTAAAAAAGACGAGTTCGATATTCGTAATCGAATTCATAATACGAAACACACTCTTTTTTTCTGATTTGGTTAAAAACGCAAAAACCGCACCCCAGGTAGTAAGCAGGTAGCAGGGTGCATTCCATGCCTCGGTCATTGTTAACCCCCGATGGACGCGGGCGCTCTTTTTTATGAACCATTTGATCAAATTGCTGTTCAATCGGCCAAGCTTCACGGGAGACGGGATTTTGTGTTTTTTATATATGACGGAGCGCGTGGCTCCAAAGAGTTTTAAAAGATGATGACGTCAGCATTGCTGACGTTATTCCCTTGATTATTAGGATGACTACATGGTGACAGTAATTAAACTAGTGACGGCAGGAGAAGCCAGAGACGTCACTGGAAGTCATTGTTATTTATGAGGGTAGATTGGAATAACTTGCTGTAGGTATAACAAGGTACGGGCCTATTTGAGAAGCCTCTCGTTAACTGAGGCACTAAGGAACTACCCTAACCTACCTATCGGTCTCCACCACCCCTTATAACCGAGCCATCGCCAACCAATCTAGTCTACACGACCTACGTCGTACAACAAACTAGGACATGGCACATCTTATGAAGGAAGTGTATTCGGCGAGAGCCCGAATCGGAATGTGTCGCTGCACGCTTGTGCCCTTCCTTTTATAATAAAAGGTTGGTGGGGGAATGACGTAATTACGTCATGCTTGATTGTTTACACTACAAGGCGGCGCTGCCGTTAATTTACAGAGTTGTTGAGGGTATTTACAACTTGGTTGACAAAGTGATGTTTAATTCATGATTTGAGTAGTTTGACTGAGACGAATTATTTAATCTTGTCTTTCTTGACACTGCCAATTGAGGCTGAAAACGTCTTCGCTCCGACACGGCCATTCTGATAGGCGGTGCGCGCTCTGCACCAGCCTGAGGATTTGATGTTAATTCTGAAACAAAGAAATTTCTTTGAGCTTGGCATCTGTAAGCATCTAATGATGCTCAGTCATGTTTCTAATGGACCAGCACATCTTTCATGTTTTGGTCTTTAAGGATTTAGTAATGTCTCGTGGACAATTGTGAGGTCTACGTGTTAACCTACGTTAACACGTAGATCTCGTGGATTTCTCGTGGATTTCTCGTAGATTTCTCGTAGATTTCTCGTAGATTTCTCGTAGATTTCTCGTAGATTTCTCGTAGATTTCTCGTAGATTTCTCGTAGATTTCTCGTAGATTTCTCGTAGATTTCTCGTAGATTTCTCGTAGATTTCTCGGAGAGTCTCGAAGATTCTCGTATAGTCACAATCATAAAGTCAAAGTCAAAGTAATGTTTTCTCGAAGAATCTCGGAGATTGTCGAAAATTCTCGTTAAGTTACAGTCATAAAGTCAGTCAAAGTAATGTTTTCTCGAAGGTTCTCGGAGGTTCTCGTAGGTTCTCGAAGATTCTCGTAAAGTCAGTCATAAAGTCAAAGTAATGATTTTTCGACGGTTCTCGGAGACTCTCGTAGGTTCTCGGAGATTCTCGGAGATTCTCGTAGATTCTCGTAGGTTCTCGGAGAGTCTCGAAGATTCTCGTAGTCACAATCATAAAGTCAAAGTCAAAGTAATGTTTTCTCGAAGGTTCTCGGAGATTGTCGAAAATTCTCGTAAAGTTACAGTCATAAAGTCAGTCAAAGTAATGTTTTCTCGGAAGGTCTCGGAGATTATCGTAGGTTCTCGTAAGTACTCGGAGATTCTCGTAGGTTTTCGTAAATAAACTCGTGGATAAACTCGTGGGTTTGGAGGAAGGAGTCGTGCAAATAATCTCGGAGGGTCTCGTAGATAAATTTGTGGATTCTCGTGTATTTACTCGTGGGTTTGGAGGAAGGAGTAGTGCTATGGTTTCATATGGTCTCGGAGAGTCTCTTAGATGAACTCGTGGATAAACTCTTAGATAAACTCGTGTATTTGGACAATGGAGTAGTGCTATGCACAAGGTTTTGAAGATGAAAATCTGGGGCGGAACCTCACCCATAGATTAATAGGCACTTCATTTTGAGGTTTGGTGCCAACGTTGTTTTACTGGGGCATATCTGGAGATCGAGCTGATGGAACGGTGCTCGATCCCACTTCTGATGACGGAGCGCGTGGCTCCAAAGAGTTTTAAAAGATGATGACGTCAGCATTGCTGACGTTATTCCCTTGATTATTAGGATGACTACATGGTGACAGTAATTAAACTAGTGACGGCAGGAGAAGCCAGAGACGTCACTGGAAGTCATTGTTATTTATGAGGGTAGATTGGAATAACTTGCTGTAGGTATAACAAGGTACGGGCCTATTTGAGAAGCCTCTCGTTAACTGAGGCACTAAGGAACTACCCTAACCTACCTATCGGTCTCCACCACCCCTTATAACCGAGCCATCGCCAACCAATCTAGTCTACACGACCTACGTCGTACAACAAACTAGGACATGGCACATCTTATGAAGGAAGTGTATTCGGCGAGAGCCCGAATCGGAATGTGTCGCTGCACGCTTGTGCCCTTCCTTTTATAATAAAAGGTTGGTGGGGGAATGACGTAATTACGTCATGCTTGATTGTTTACACTACAAGGCGGCGCTGCCGTTAATTTACAGAGTTGTTGAGGGTATTTACAACTTGGTTGACAAAGTGATGTTTAATTCATGATTTGAGTAGTTTGACTGAGACGAATTATTTAATCTTGTCTTTCTTGACACTGCCAATTGAGGCTGAAAACGTCTTCGCTCCGACATATATAAATTGACCCGTGGGAAAAAAGTGGACCCATGATCTAGAACCGGCTTGATCCTCTACTATCTAGTTACCTAATATAAAGAAAACAAATCATTAAAAATCATAAAATAATTTTTTTCAAAGAAAAATGAACCGACTTCAAACGAATCGAACTAAAAAGTTTAAAATAATTTTTAATTCATTTAGATTGACGATTAAACTACCTAACTCAAATAATATATAATTTTTTGAAGTCGGCGCCAAACCACACTCAATTCGTGTAAGTAAAATCAGAATATCCACTTTTGAATGCGAGCGCGGTGAACCTAGTCGCGGAGGGTGAGTCTGGCACCCGGGGGGCACATTTTCGACTTGAAGTGAACTTGAAGTCATTTGGCGCCGACTTCAAAAAATTATATATCATTTGAGTTAGGTAGTTTAATCGTCAATCTAAATGAATTAAAAATTATTTTAAACTTTTTAGTTCGATTCGTTTGAAGTCGGTTCATTTTTCTTTGAAAAAAATTATATATGTCGGAGCGAAGACGTTTTCAGCCTCAATTGGCAGTGTCAAGAAAGACAAGATTAAATAATTCGTCTCAGTCAAACTACTCAAATCATGAATTAAACATCACTTTGTCAACCAAGTTGTAAATACCCTCAACAACTCTGTAAATTAACGGCAGCGCCGTCTTGTAGTGTAAACAATCAAGCATGACGTAATTACGTCATTCCCCCACCAACCTTTTATTATAAAAGAAAGGGCACAAGCGTGCAGCGACACATTCCGATTCGGGCTCTCGCCGAATACACAGCTCTGTTCATACGATGAGCCATGTCATAGTTTAGTATGACGTAAGTCATGTAGACTAGATTGGTTGGCGATGGCTCGGTTACAAGGGGTGGTGGAGACCGATAGGTAGGTTAGGGTAGTTACTTAGTACCTCAGTTAAACAAGAGGCTTCTCAAATAGTCCGGTACCCTTGTTATACCTACAGCAAGTTATTCCAATCTACCCTCATAAATAACAATGACTTCCAGTGACGTCTCTGGCTTCTCCTGCCGTCACTAGTTTAATTACTGTCACCATGAAGTCATCGTAATAATCAAGGGAATAACGTCAGCAATGCTGACGTCATCATCTTTTAAAACTCTTTGGAGCCACGCGCTCCGTCATCAGAAGTGGGATCGAGCACCGTTCCATCAGCTCGATCTCCAGATATGCCCCAGTAAAACAACGTTGGCACCAAACCTCAAAATGAAGTGCCTATTAATCTATGGGTGAGGTTCCGCCCCAGATTTTCATCTTCAAAACCTTGTGCATAGCACTACTCCATTGTCCAAATCCACGAGTTTATCCACGAGTTTATCCACGAAACCCTCCGAGACCCTATGGAAACCATAGCACTACTCATTCTTCCAAACCCACGAATAAATACACGAGTTTATCTAAGAGTTTATCCACGAGTTCATCTAAGAGACTCTCCGAGACCATATGAAACCATAGCACTACTCCTTCCTCCAAACCCACGAGTAAATACACGAGAATCCACAAATTTATCTACGAGACCCTCCGAGATTATTTGCACGACTCCTTCCTCCAAACCCACGAGTTTATCCACGAGTTTATTTACGAAAACCTACGAGAATCTCCGAGAACTTACGAGAACCTACGATAATCTCCGAGAACTTCCGAGAAAACATTACTTTGACTGACTTTATGACTGTAACTTTACGAGAATTTTTGACAATCTCCGAGAACCTTCGAGAAAACATTACTTTGACTTTGACTTTATGATTGTGACTACGAGAATCTTCGAGACTCTCCGAGAACCTACGAGAATCTACGAGAATCTACGAGAATCTCCGAGAATCTCCGAGAACCTACGAGAATCTCCGAGAACCGTCGAAAAATCATTACTTTGACTTTATGACTGACTTTACGAGAATCTTCGAGAACCTACGAGAACCTCCGAGAACCTTCGAGAAAACATTACTTTGACTGACTTTATGACTGTAACTTAACGAGAATTTTCGACAATCTCCGAGATTCTTCGAGAAAACATTACTTTGACTTTGACTTTATGATTGTGACTATACGAGAATCTTCGAGACTCTCCGAGAACCTACGAGAAATCTACGAGAAATCTACGAGAAATCTACGAGAAATCTACGAGAAATCTACGAGAAATCTACGAGAAATCTACGAGAAATCTACGAGAAATCTACGAGAAATCTACGAGAAATCTACGAGAAATCTACGAGAAATCTACGAGAAATCTACGAGAAATCTACGAGAAATCTACGAGAAATCCACGAGAAATCCACGAGATCTACGTGTTAACGTAGGTTAACACGTAGACCTCACAATTGTCCACGAGACATTACTAAATCCTTAAAGACCAAAACATGAAAGATGTGCTGGTCCATTAGAAACATGACTGAGCATCATTAGATGCTTACAGATGCCAAGCTCAAAGAAATTTCTTTGTCTCAGAATTAACATCAAATCCTCAGGCTGGTGCAGAGCGCGCACCGCCTATCAGAATGGCCGTGTCGGAGCGAAGACGTTTTCAGCCTCAATTGGCAGTGTCAAGAAAGACAAGATTAAATAATTCGTCTCAGTCAAACTACTCAAATCATGAATTAAACATCACTTTGTCAACCAAGTTGTAAATACCCTCAACAACTCTGTAAATTAACGGCAGCGCCGTCTTGTAGTGTAAACAATCAAGCATGACGTAATTACGTCATTCCCCCACCAACCTTTTATTATAAAAGAAAGGGCACAAGCGTGCAGCGACACATTCCGATTCGGGCTCTCGCCGAATACACAGCTCTGTTCATACGATGAGCCATGTCATAGTTTAGTATGACGTAAGTCATGTAGACTAGATTGGTTGGCGATGGCTCGGTTACAAGGGGTGGTGGAGACCGATAGGTAGGTTAGGGTAGTTACTTAGTACCTCAGTTAAACAAGAGGCTTCTCAAATAGTCCGGTACCCTTGTTATACCTACAGCAAGTTATTCCAATCTACCCTCATAAATAACAATGACTTCCAGTGACGTCTCTGGCTTCTCCTGCCGTCACTAGTTTAATTACTGTCACCATGAAGTCATCGTAATAATCAAGGGAATAACGTCAGCAATGCTGACGTCATCATCTTTTAAAACTCTTTGGAGCCACGCGCTCCGTCATATACTATTTAGTGATGTTTCACTTCTACCGGTGAATTGCACACACTTTTTTTATTATTATTCTCGCTCCATGTTTAGGAGATACCCTTTTATTACAACTTTCTATAACTGTGCTCTACTTTACAGCTTACTAGCGAGCAGCCCCCTGCCCTGGCTTCGCACGGGTAGTAATTATGCGCTACGATCCCACTATACATTGTTTTTTATGTACTTATTATCTCAAGGGGCAGCGTTTACGATGAAAGCTCCCAGGCGGCGCTTGTCTTCTTTCCGACATTTTCAACAATAATCGTCATATTTCAACCAATTTATATAAAACCTTACCAAATTACACACCTAAACCTTCCTCATGAATCACTCTGTCCATTGGTGAAAACCGCATGAAAATCCGTTCAGTAGTTTTTGAGTTTATCGCGAACATACAGACAGACAGACGCTGCAGTCCTCCCGATATTTAACTCATGGCGGCGAATCTCGACCGAAGCGGAGACTAGCCAATTACTTAAGTACATACATATAGGAGATATTACAGTGCGCGAGCTCAAGTACACTCTCTATTGTCTCTGTCAATCATTGTGAAATTGGATTATTACCTTTAATAAAGAACTATTATTATTATTATTATTCCCTCACTCTCATAGTCCGATGGTACACCAATGCCACGTGACCGGAGAGAGATCAGGCGCAGTAGCGACGGCTTTACGTGCTCTCCGAGGCACTGAGATTTAATTAAATTAACTAGGTAATAGAAAAACCCAATATTTTTTTCTCGGCCTACTCGAACTCGAATCCAGGACCTCGTGATTCGCAGCCAAACAAATCAGCCGCTAGACCAATGAGGCAATAAATTTTAATATTAAGTATAACTTATTAACTAAAAGACAATGGATTAAAATTAAGGGCATTTATAATTTGAGCAGTTTTCCGCATAGCGGCATGGCGCAGTCTGCCGGTTTATCTGTGTTGCCAGCGTACAAATAGTGCCTTCTTTTAGGGAGATTTAATGTCTACATCCTAGCATGGTGACAATATTGTTTCCGTTAATCTAAAGTTTAAATATAAATGTATGTTTGATAGGTACAAGCATCGAGGGATGTGTATGGCCTAGTTGCAAGTACATGCCAGTCGATCGCGGTGGTTAAACAACGTTTATAAAAATCGGTACCTAACAGAATGGGTGATTGACTTTAAAGGTCTGATGTTTACTTTTTCCTTTCCTCCGTGCCTCGGAGAGCACATTAAGTCGTCGGTCCCGGTTACTTTCACTATCATGTTACAAAAGTCGTTAAAGTCCGCTAACCCGCATTGGAGTAGTGTGGCAGTCTGAGCTTATTAGTGCCTCCTTTTAACCGACTTAAAAAAAGGAGGTTATCAATTCGACAACATAGTAAGTAATATTATCATAGATATGTATGTTTGTATGTTTGTAAGTGTATATGTATGCATGTATATTTGTCCACGGATTTCTTTGAAAGTATTAATCGGATTTTGACCATTCTTTTTTCATTCGCTTACATTTACTTCAACTTAGGGAACAGTGCAAGTTTCATCAAAATTGCTTCTATAGTTTAGAAGATATGGACCGTTAAACGTGTGGTGAAGTTGGTTTAACTTTCAATGTTTTAGATTATCACTTGTTTATAAGAGGAGGCCTGTTCCCAACAATGTGAATGTAGTAGTGGGTGCTGCAAAGCCATGTGGCAGACTTCTCTTATTTACTGTGAAAATGGGTAATTTCGCGTGGGGTAAATATAGCTTGCGTGCGGCAACACCGGCTCAGTGCGTCTCCAACGCGGCGGAGGCATCGGGTGGAATTGGCCCAGAAAATGGGATCCAACCAAAATATCCACCGGAAATTATTATGAAACGTTGAACTAAACTATTAATTTTAAATTAAAAACTATGTTAGTGGCGTTATAACATTCGGTGCGTATCTAGTATTTAGTTTTTATTTATGTAGTGATTTTTTACAAAAATGTATGTGTCGGGGTAGGGTTTGCCCGCATTAAGCGCCAATTAAAAACAATATCTATTTTTTTATTTTCAATCTGTATTCTTCTATTTTACACGTCTTAAACCTATATTTTTTAATCGAAAAAGTCTTTTACAGTGCGCACACAAAAAAATACAGTTCAAAAACCGTGTTAAAACTCGAGTTTCAAAAATTAGGTCAAAGAAATTAATATAACAAAAAGAATAACACAGTGACAAATAAGAAGTGGTTTCTTTTTTGTTAAATTATAGTAAACAATGCTTGTTTCGGTCGGGTTCTGCTTAAAATCAATAAATGTCTGCGCATAGCATTGCCGTATACCTACCTACGCTATGAAGTCACGAAACCTATGTAGGTAGGTAAATCTTGCATTTGAATAACATAATTTAAAAAAAATATCAATTTTACAATATTGTAAAGTGTGCATGGTAAAGAACCTACTGAAATAAAAAAAAGTTGAACTAGAAAATGTCGCATTGAATTTACCTGCACTTAAAAACCACCTAGGTAGTTTACTTATTATTAAAAACATTGCTTTCTAAAATTACAATAGTGTGTATATTCTGAAAACTAAAATAGATTTTGTCACTAAAATTAAATGCGAGCGCGCGTATTTTGAAATACGAATTATTATGACGGTTCCCGCCATTTCGCCTGTCAAGAACGTGTGATAATTTTTTAACTATGCGCTAAATAAATAGCCTAGGGATGTCCATTTTTCTATCGACACTTTTTATATTATAATATTTTAATATTAAAAGTATATTATTTAGTTCAAATAAATGCACGCTACATTATTTTAACGATGAAAACAGAAATAAAGTTTTTCTTTTTTAATAAGTAAGTACACTGTTAGATGATTTTTTTCATTGAGAGCTCATACTTACGTATTAGCCGAGTGTTATATAATAATTTAAGATACAATAGAACCTACCTAGCACAATTTGAAATTGGTTGACTTAAATATTATGAGTAAATATAAGTATTTAACTTCAGTTTTTTTTAAAGGTTTAATTTTTTCATTTAATACATAATACTTATTGTATTTTCGTACAAAAATACGTAGCTATGTACCTAGGTACCTAGTAGTTGCAGTTCTAAGATAGCCTTATATAAATATATTAGATAGATTGCCTTTCATAAAATATTTTTTATTTAGTAAAATATTTCATTTTACTTCTTTTAAAACATTTTTACGTAGCTTCAGTTTTAAACTTTATTGATAGAGAAAAAAAAAATACGTTTTTATTTCATTAGTATTCGATTAATTTCGTACGGATATTTTTTTGTGTTTATATTTTTTAGTGCGAACTCCGAATGTTATAATATTATTACGTCCACTGAGTTACACAACGGAGTGTTATTTTCAAGTTAACATTGACCGCATGACGCATCTCTAAGAGGAGTGCAGGCAAAAAAAGATGAATGTCAAAAAAAACTGATTTATAATTTCAGATGAAACTGTAAATGTAGTACTGTAAAGTCCGAATCCAAATGAAGGCATGAAAGATATACTTAGGCGTCATTAAAATATCAAAGCTTCAAAATAAATCTCCTGGGAGAATGTTATCACGGACAAATGAAGTTGAAGGTCGGTGTGACAAAGTTTCAGTGAATTTTATCTTTTTCGGCCTGTATTAGTCTTCATGTGGAAATTAACTTTTGGGAAAACGTCATAATTCGACATATTCGTACTAACCCGTTGTCTTAGGTGAACCACAAATGCGACGTGACGTGATGCGATACGACGCGATGCGATATAACTCCATAGAATGATGATGCCCGTGACTTCATCCGCGTGAATTCAGGTTTTTTGAAAATCCCACGGGAACTCTGATTTTCTGGGATTTAAAGTACTAAGTAGCCTCTGTTCGTCCCCGGGATGTGAGCTAACTCTGTACCAAATTTCTCTGTTAAACTGTTGAGCCGTAAAAAGCTAGCAGACAGACAGACAGCCAGATACACTTTCGCATTTATAATATTAGTATAGATGACAAACTTCTCAGGCTCAGCTACTGTATGATATAATTTTCGCGTCGCGTCGCATTTGTCGCTGACGTAGAACACCTAATCAAAGACAAATTATTATTAACGCACGGTTAACGTTAACTTGAAAAGTTAACACTAGTCAAAGTTAATCTCACTAGAGTTTATCCGCAGGCGCAAAGGTCGTTAGGATGTGCATCTAACAGTAAACAAATATAACGCGTCCGCGAAGCGATGGAGCAGTCCAGCTGAAGGCGGGACACAGTTCGCATCGGGGACGGCCGGAAGAGACGCAAGATGCACTGGATTTTTCCCGTTCCAGGTAAATCCCTCTTTATTATTAATTGCATACATTCAAAATTACCTTTTACAAATAAAATGGTGATGACAAGTGTCTGTACCAACCCTCTTATTAAGGTAAGTAACTAACAAGAGATAAAGTTCGTAAACTAAAACCCGACTACGCTTAATAATTTAATTTAGTATAAAATAATATTTTAGTGTGCAGAAAGCGCGAGGCACGCTGCTAGTGGCGCCATCTGTTAAGTCTATCTGAAACTATTTTATTATTCGCCATCTAGTGTCTGATTGTAATTAATTATTCGCATGCCACCACTACCACTACAGCCTTTTTAATGTCCCACAGCTGGACACAGACCTCTCTCATAGGAGAGAGCGATTTCGAGCTTAGAAGCGCCACGCTGCTCCAATGCGGGTTGGCGGGCTTTAACGACTATTGTCACATGATAGTGATAATAACCGGGACCGACTGCTTAACGTGCTCACCGAGGCACGGGAGTGAAACACCGCCAATTACCAACTCCGTGCTGGCACTGAGAATTTCTTGACAGAAAAACCCAATACCTAACAATTATTTGCCCGACCCGGGAATCGAACCCAGGACCTCGATCTGCAGTCGATGCTAACCACTAGACCAACGAGGCAGATTATTTGCATGCAAAGAAGTATAACTTCTTACGTGTGTACATAAGTACATAAAATACCTTATTTTTTAGAGTACCTACCTCGCAGGTAGGTAGATAAGTTCTTCCGTAGACTAGTTACATCACCATCCACCCCTATCTTATCGTACCTCAGTAGGACTACGTCACAGATGTCGGGCGGGGCTGATTCCAACTCGGCACTGTGCCAAGTCCCAAAAAGTTATACGGCTTTCGTTAGAGGCGTGGCGCTGCGCAACGCGTCATTTTACCGGAGTAATGGACCACTTGGTCAATGAATCACTACATATTATAAAAAAATCCTCCGCCGCGTCTGTCTGTCTGTTCGCAATAAACTCAAAATGTACCTTACTGAACCGATTTTCATGCAGTATTCACCAATAGACAGTTATTCAAGATGACTTGCTTACGCGTCACCGTTCCGAAGTTATGGACCACTTGGTCGATGAATTAACAATTTTCAGTGTGTTGACTGTCCCTCTTCTGTCGGTGTCTGCCTATTTGTCCGTCCGTTTATCACTGATATTTTGTTCCTACGAACTAGAGATCTACGTCATATCATAGAGAGAACGCAATGACTTACAAACCTGAAATTTGAACATTTTTCAGGTGGGAGAGACCCTCCTGAAAATACAGTTGTCAATTCCCATACATGAAGAATGACCTGAAATTTTTTTTTTCTTACCCTGGCCACCTGACACCCTAACACCCCTAGTGTTTTATCTAGATGTAGCTGATGCCCGAGACTTTGTCCGCGTGGATTAATATAAATATCAAACAAACTTTTAACCCCTATTTAAGGGTTATAGGGGATAAATTTTAAAAAATCCTTTCTTAGCGTATGCCTACGTCGTAATAACTATCTTCATGCCACATTTCAGCCTGTTCCGTCCAGTGGCTTGAGCTGTGCGTCGATAGATCAGTCAGTTTGTCAGTCACCTTTTCCTCTTATATACTTACTAGCGGACCCGGCAGACGTCGTCCTGCCCGCTATTAGCGCCACCTACCGGGTCCAATTTTTCTACTTATAAACATTCCTCTTGAATCACTCTATCTATTAAAAAAAACCGCATCAAAATCCGTTGCGTAGTTTTAAAGATTTAAGCATACATAGGAACATAGGGATATAGGGACAGAAAAAGCGACTTTGTTTTATATCTACTATGTAGTGATTTAGAATAAGACAAGTCTAGAAATCTAGAATTTATTAAGTAGAATGCAAATACATATTTTTTTCTAATTTATCTTCAAAATCTAGTTTGTCATAATATGTTCGGATTAATAGAGCAAGGCCCGACTCGCACTTGGCCAATTTTATCCAAGCTTAATTTAACTTTCGTCTTTTAAAAAAAACAACATGTTTTTTTTGTAAAACCGGTGAATTGAATAAACAAAGATTTTTTCAATAAACTAAATATTTTTGTGACGTAAAAAGAAAGAGCCTTTTAAATGTGAATGTTATTACAAATCGTTGTCGTAAAAGACTGATGCGTCAGTAATAATTAACGCAGCCTTTGATCGCGAATGTCTAAACAATCGTAAAATACGACTCCAAACGTACAGATAGAGTCATTCATATTATATTCTGAGAAAACTCTGAAAGGTTTAGTTTATTTGTATTTAGTATAAATAAAGTAAATAATAAAAAATATGGTTTTCTGTTCTCGAAGCACAATAATATAATTTACTGAAAATATCTGCTCGGACCCCACGATACAGGTTTCACCTAGTGTGGTGTCCACCGATAAATTTACAAGGGAAAGCTTCATGTATTTATATATCCAATGTATTACTTAATTTATGTTACATATTAATTACATTGTCTTTCTCGTCTCATAATGTTAAATAAATACATTTTTTTTTTTTTTATGTGCTCTTTGAGGCACGGGGGTTATTAACAGTGCCAACTATCCAATTCCGGGTTGCTATAGACTAAATAAATTATTTCTTGACAGATTAAAAATACTGCACTCTTAGTGCAATATTTTTATTCAGCGCGGCGTCAGGATCAAGGAGTTGGGATCTGGAGTTCAATGATGAAGTCTATTCATTTAAAATATTAATTAGGTATACTGTCTCGTTTCAAAAACCAATTTTAACACTGTTTTCACAAAAAGGTCTCGTTTTATTTTCTGTTGCGTATAAAATAATGACAGCAAGCTATAATTTAGAAAAAAATTAAAGTGACTTCGGTCCAGCAATCTCAGAGAAATCGGTGTACCAATCAAAATATTAGTGACATAATATATGCGTGTAACTTCGTACATAAGACTGATAACTAGGTGTGTTATATACTAAAACCTTTCTGAAAGTATGTAGATTACGATAGCGAAAATATCATCAAAACTGGTCATTTATTTTTGAAATATCGCGAACATACATACGTCATACTTACATACATACATACAGATCGAATACAGAACCTCCCTTTGAAAAAAATTAAAGAAAGAAAAACCTTAATATCCAATGTAATTGCCTACTAGGTAACATTAACTATTCGGTAACGCTCGGAATACGTTAAACAGAAAACATTTACGACGACAGTAAACGTGAGCATTTAGAGCCCATGTAAAATACAAATAAATCTGTTTTTACGACACGTGCTCTATATTTTCTTTCATTCGTTTGATGGACATTCAAAACTTTATGTTCTTAGACAATATGTTGAACAATTAAGATTTACGGGATATTATTAAGATTTAGGGCAGTCTAAAGCCGGATCAGTTGCGACCATGTTTTTATAGAAATTAGCTGGGATACAAAAGAACCTAGATCACCTGCTCGTGAAAGTACCGTCAAAATTGGTTCAGTCTTTCCAATATTAACTTCGAAAATTTAAAGATAGCACAACACATACTGTGAGCTGGTGAGCTCACAGGTAGGGTAGTAGGTAGTGAAATGAAAGGCTAGGGTCGTGGATCGAAGCCTTTAATGTCTTCTCCACCGCTCCACACCGTTTACAATAGGAAGGAGAAATGGTCACCGGCCTGAGAATGGACGCTGCTGGCTGTAGGGCTACGGTCTCCAGCCCAGGTGAGAATCCTGCACGACCCAGCGGTCGCCGCGAGGAAGTCGGCGGTACCGGCGGTGCTCTGACCCAGCGTCTCGTCCAGCTGCTTTCAGGCGGCGGACCCAGCTGTAGGCGGCTTTTAAGAGTAGGTCTGTCCTCAGAAGCTATCCTCAGAAGCTATCCTCAGAAGCTATCCTCCGAAGATATCCACAGAAGATATCCACAGAACCCCAGCGGGTTTTGTATCCGTTTTAGGTTGAAGCACTAGTTTTAAGATTCGCCAATTTTAAGTTACAATTTGCCAATATGTACGTATGAGACAAGGTGTCCGTTAGAATTCGATTTTAAATTTTTCTAGCGAGACCGTTCGTATGTGTTCGGCTCAAGCGATCGTCTCAAAGTCAGTGAGTGACGACACCGCGTCGCGACGCCCCCGCGTCCCGACGCCCCGCGCCGCGACGCCCGCCGCGAAACGAGTTCTAGGTACTTAGGTACTAAAGAGTCGCTCTGTGCGCCTTTTACAAATAATTAGCAAAAGTTAACGTACAACGTTACAGCACCCCGCCAGAAAACGTAGGATTTTTCGTACCTGATACAAAAATCCGACTAACTCCACTCTTCGAGAACACTGTCTTCACATTCGTACTTCTACATTCGCACTTTCATACCTCTCTTTTAGACTTCCTCTTTCATACTGTCTTATAGTCCGTAGTAGTTAAGACATAAGACCCTAGCACTAAGAGTAAATATTATTTAATATAGTAATTTTTACTCAAAACAGCGATTCAATGAATATTGTACATATACATAGCTGTAAATATTCGCGCGAAAAGTAAGTTGATGGTGATAATAAAATACGCGGGTAGGTACTTTGTTGTTACGTTAGTAATATAAGTTAGGTAATATTGAGTTTATTTTTAAGTTCGGTGTGAGATTAGGGTATTGAGAAATTTATTAGTTTAATTATTAATGTACTTAGTTAGACATATTGTAGATAAATAATATAGGTAGGTATATATTTTAAATAATTGTAAAAATATAATGATTAATTAATTAAATTGTATTATATGTAGATATATTATGTAGGTATCCTTAATTCTAATATTTTAATTGACTTTTAAATGATTTGATGTCTTTGATATGCCAAGTACCAAGATCTTGACCGTTCATATCTTGTAACTTGTAGACTAGAGGAGATAATTTAGAAATTATGCGACATTTAACGAACTTAGGAGCGAGTTTTTTACTGAAGTAACGATCTTTGTCGCTTTGAACATAATTTCGTTTCCATACGATGTCGTTAACTTGAAACTCAGTATGTTTCCTACGTAAGTTATACTGTCTAGTATTTTTAGCGTGAGCCTGCCATAATGACTGTTGTACCTCATTAAATATATTAGCTAGATGACCTATATTTTCACAGTATACATCTCTAGGGAGAAATAAAATTTCATCATCTTCATTAGATTCTAGGTAGTGGGAACCGCAAGGAACTAGTTCTCTGCCATAGACTAAGAAATTAGGGGTATAGCCCGTAGTTTCGTTCACTGAGCTATTTATAGCGAACTGAATTTTAGTTAGTTTGCTGTCCCACGATCTATGATCGTTTTCAATGAAAGATGCTATGCTAGTGATAACCGTTTTGTTGTATCGTTCCACGGTGTTAATTTGTGGTGTGTATTTAGGTGTAAAGTGGATGTTTGGAATTTTGTATTTATTGAAAAACGAGTTAAGTTCTTTACTACTAAAATGAGATGCATTATCTAGAATAACGGTCTGTGGGATTCCATGTACTAAGAATACATTATCTTCTAGGATTCGGATAACGGATTCTGAAGTTGCACGCCTTACAGGAAATAACATAGTATATTTAGAAAAACAACATACCACTACTAATAGATAACTATGCTGCTTTCTACTAGTCGGCAATGGACCCATGAAGTCTATAGAAATCATCTGGAAAGGACGAGATACTTGTTTAGGTCTACCCATTTTACCTAGCGTACCATGAGTAGATTGCTTGTAGGATAGACAGGTGTCGCAACTGGAGACAAAGTTAACTACGTCAGCGTACATACCTGGCCAATAGAATCGGAGTGCCAAGCGCTTATAGGTCTTGAATATACCGAAATGTCCGGCGGTAGGTTCAGAGTGCGACTGGGTAAGTATTCGCTCGCGTCGTTCCCTAGGAATTACCTCCTTCCATTCAAATTCTTTATGTAGTACGCATTTAGCTTGCATAAAACGGTAAAGACGTTTATTTTTAACAGTATAGTTAGGGAATGAAGTAGGAGAATTTTGACATCCATGATAGATATTTAGATACCACGGGTCCGAGCTATTAGCGCCATCTAGCGATGTATCGTCCGTATCTATAGCTAATATAGGACATGCGCGAGAAAGAGCGTCAGGTATAACATTATCAGAACCGCGACGGTGTTTTATAACGAAGTTGAAGCAAGATAGTCTAACTCCCCAACGAGCAAGGCGGCCGGTAGGATTGTTCAAGTTTAGGAACCATTTGAGAGCTGAGTGGTCTGTGTACACAGTAAACTGTTGACCATTGTCGAGATAGCATCTCCAATGTTCTAGAGCTACTAGGACAGCAAGCGCCTCCCGCTCGGTAATGCTATAGTTCCGTTCAGGGGCTGTTAGTGATTTGCTCATGTAAGCTATAGGATGTTCGGTGCCATTTTTAGTTTGCGTTAGTAGCGCGCCTACACCGTAGTTACTAGCGTCGGTATGTACTTCGAACGGTAAGGTGTAGTCGGGACAGGATAGAATAGGGGCGGAAATTAAGCATTCCTTTAGCTTATTAAAGGATTCGTCAGCTTCCCTAGACCAAATAAAAGTTTTAGACTTTTTACTAGACGAAGTAAGTTGATTTAACGGCGCAGCAATTGTACTAAAGTTCGGTACAAATCTCCGATACCAAGATGCAGTGCCGATAAATCTTTTCACTTCTTTCTTGTTAGTGGGGGTAGGAAAATTGAGAATCGCGTCAACTTTTCCAGGATCGACATGCAATCCCTTAGAGTTGACTACGTACCCTAGGTATTTGAGTTCGTCACGGATGAAAACTGATTTTGACAAATTTATACGTAGGTTTGCCATTAATAGCTTTTTGTACACTTTAATTAATAAGGAAATATGAGAATTGAAATCGGGAGAAATTATAATAATGTCGTCTACGAAAACGAATACAGAATTTTCAAATTCCGGCCCGTAGAATAATAAATCGACTAGTCGTTGTTGTGTTGCCGGCGCGTTCGTTAATCCGAATGGCATCGTAACGAAACGGTAGGTACCGCGACCAGGAATGTAGAATGCAGTCTTGTCGCGATCTTCTTCGGCGATAGGTATTTGCCAGAAGGCTTTAGATAAGTCAATACTAGATAGGTATTTAGCATTTTTTAGATTATCTAAGATTTCTGAGACGTACGGCAATCTATACGCGTCTTTACGAGTTACAGCGTTCAATTTGCGGCTGTCTAAACAGAACCTGAGTTTACCGTCCTTTTTCGGCGTTAGCAATACCGGTGAGGACCAAGGGCTTTCGCATCTTTCGACGACTCCCAATTGTAGCATTTGATCTAACTCCTCACATAAGATACGCTGTTTGTCAGGTGACATTCGGTAGTAGCGCTGTCTGATAGGTGGTGAGTCACCAGTGTCTATGTGATGAGTGATCAAGTGAGTACGACCTAGACCGAGTTTTTCCGCGGAAATATTCTGGAATTGCTCCATAATATTATCCATAGTGGTACGTTGCGCGTCGCTTAAGTCGTTATAGGAGCGCAACAAACCGTTAGTCTCATTCACACACGAAACCTGTAGTTCGGAATCGTTAGATAGCTGTATTGATTTCGAAAACTGAGGAAATATTTTAAATTTAGTCCAGAAATCGATACCTAGTATTAAGGAATTCGTAACGGATGGCATGACGTAAGCTTTCAAAACATGAAATTGATTTTCAAATTTTGTAGGTAGATTGATATAGCCAATAGAATTCAAGTTTTGTCCACCCGCAGCGATAAATAATTTAGAGTTATCATTAGGTAACAGAGTTAATCCCATTTTTAATAATTTTTCATGAGAGTTTTGGCCTAAAATAGTCACAGCTGAACCAGAATCTAATAAACCACGTAGGGAGATGTCACCTACGCATATAGTTGCGTAAGGACGAATGTCATTATTAGGTTTTTTATCCAAGATTGATGCAATTGAGTAACTAGAAAAAAATATATTAATGTTAGTTAACCACTCCTTCCATTCTTGTTCTTTAAAGTTTTTATGTTCACGAGTAGGTATAACACGAGAATTGCAGCAATCTTGCGATATTAGTTTTTTGTATTAGTATTAGTGTTAGGTTTACGTTTAGATTGACAATCAGGACAGTCAGGAAATTTAACCTCCCGTTTCCCGCATTTAAAACAAATAGGAAAACGTTCCTCTTCACATTGACTCAACGAGTGTTGGTTTGTCCGGCAGCGAGGGCAAGATAACCGAGGATGAGAGACTCGTTCGACAGCATTGACCGATTTTGATTGAGTTGTATTTACATTTTTAGGTGGTTCATATTTTTTCGTGTAGTGTTTTGAAAATTGTGTTTTATTTGTATAAGAGTTTTTATTTTGATGAAAGTTTGTGTTATAGTTTTTATTGTGATGAAAAGCTAGGTCAGGAGCTAATGTATTAGGTGTTACTCGCGGTGGTTCCCTATACTGAGATGTTAGGCTTTGCACACTTTCATAGTTCCTACATAAGGTACGCAGACTTTCGACTGAGTTTATACTAGTAGGGTTAGTAGCAAGAACGTTCGCGTAACAGGGACGAATATTGTGAAGCAAAATGTCTAGTTTTTCCTGTTCGGACAAAGGTTTGGTTAATCTAGAAAAATAATCAGCCATTATAGAAAAATATATGACTACATTTTCAGAATCCCCCTGTGTACGGTTACGAATCTCAGCCAATAGTCTGTAATCGTAGTCAGATTTACTAAAGTCATTAAGCAGTAGTTTTGTTAGTTCACCCCAAGTTTTAACTGAATCACGTATACTGCGGTGCCAATGTTTAGCATTGCCGGTGAAAAATAATGGAGCTTGAGCTAATAAGCGATCAGCAGTAATATTTTTAATTGATGCGTAATCCTTCACGTCGTTAAGAAAAGCACGAACGCAAGAACTACCATCAAACTTAGGCCTAATGCGTTCGAGTTGATGATCACAGTTAATTACCGTAGTTGGTAACGAAGTGCCCTCGAAGAAAGGCTGGCTTGAGTTAGATGTACTAGGCGTAGGAGTACTGGGACGCTGCACGGTAGATAGGCGATTGTATAACGCATTAAAATCTTTATTTACCGACCTCACGGCAACATTAGAGTCCGCGGCGTCGATGCGTTTTAATCTATGATAGATGTGATAGCACAAAGCGCGCGCGCGTTCGTATAGACTAGCATCATACTTCTCCTCGAGCTGTTTAATACGGGTAGCGAGTTCTTTCATCGAGTTAACGGCACCTGCGAGATCGTCGTTAAAGTCTAGACCTGACTCTAAGATATCCGTACTCGGAAGCGATGGCGTTAATTTAGCGATTTGTTTTTTAAGCTCGATAACAGTAGTAGCTGGTTCTACACCTCGTATTAAAACCTCATACGTAAGCTCATTTTTGTTTAGCAGAAAATATTTGATGGCGTGAGTTCCCATATTTAGAAAATAAAAAAAAATAAGCAAAAGCGCAACAAAAAATAAAATCAACAGCAGGTAGTTACAAGATTAATCAACTATGTATGAAATGAAATGCTAATAAATGATATGTAATGGATAAAATGATATGAATGAATGAAATTATGAATTCAAAATTATGGTAGCGTAAACTATTCTTTACAAGGTCCCTACGTACGACTCGGTGATGATAATAATATGCAGGTAGGTATAGCGCTGTTAGATAATGACTAATGAGCGAATGAAATAATGAATCAATTCGAGATAAATGGGCAAAATCAAGTTAGTTACGAACTGTTACGTAATTTTACAGTTTAATTACAATAACATGAGTTTAAATATATAGTAGCATCGAAGTTAACAAGTTACACAAAGAAAAATTTTGTAGGTAGGTGAATATTTTTTCTTAGAACTTAGTTAAATGTACATGTACGTAACAGTTTATAATTAAAAGCAATTACAAAACAAAAGAAAAATAGCTAATGCATTAATGTTCTCAGAGCTAGCTGTAAAATAATATAATAAATTAATAGGTAGGTACGTACCAGTTCGTAGATGTTACAACACCTCGTCGTTTACACGGTTGAGAGTGACGATGCAGAGGCTGTAGTGCTATGAGAGAAAAACAGTGTGGATTGGTGGATGAAGAACCACGAGAAGGGCGCCACTGTGAGCTGGTGAGCTCACAGGTAGGGTAGTAGGTAGTGAAATGAAAGGCTAGGGTCGTGGATCGAAGCCTTTAATGTCTTCTCCACCGCTCCACACCGTTTACAATAGGAAGGAGAAATGGTCACCGGCCTGAGAATGGACGCTGCTGGCTGTAGGGCTACGGTCTCCAGCCCAGGTGAGAATCCTGCACGACCCAGCGGTCGCCGCGAGGAAGTCGGCGGTACCGGCGGTGCTCTGACCCAGCGTCTCGTCCAGCTGCTTTCAGGCGGCGGACCCAGCTGTAGGCGGCTTTTAAGAGTAGGTCTGTCCTCAGAAGCTATCCTCAGAAGCTATCCTCAGAAGCTATCCTCCGAAGATATCCACAGAAGATATCCACAGAACCCCAGCGGGTTTTGTATCCGTTTTAGGTTGAAGCACTAGTTTTAAGATTCGCCAATTTTAAGTTACAATTTGCCAATATGTACGTATGAGACAAGGTGTCCGTTAGAATTCGATTTTAAATTTTTCTAGCGAGACCGTTCGTATGTGTTCGGCTCAAGCGATCGTCTCAAAGTCAGTGAGTGACGACACCGCGTCGCGACGCCCCCGCGTCCCGACGCCCCGCGCCGCGACGCCCGCCGCGAAACGAGTTCTAGGTACTTAGGTACTAAAGAGTCGCTCTGTGCGCCTTTTACAAATAATTAGCAAAAGTTAACGTACAACGTTACAATACATATCTAAATCGTTTACGTGTATTTCAGTAGGTACGTATAGTAAATCAGTATGCAGGTAGGTACCTATGCCAAATTGTAAAAACTACTGGATTTACAAAAGATATGTAATGGAACCTTATCATATAACATATAACGCAGCACACGACACTACTTATGACGCTATAAAACGAGCAATAACCGTCAGCCCGCGGACGTAAAACGGCGTGAAGATTTATCGATATCGACAGTTGCCAACGTTCACGAGCGCAACACTAGAGGGTGGCCCACTTTGCCGCTATTTGTAAAATAACGTCATTCTGTTTTATTAATGACAGACTTTGGCGCAATGGCCAATGCTTTAAACAGCCAACTGGAAATATACCTACGTTGCGGAATAAATATATTTTTATACAATAAGAAAATGTATGCGAATAGTCTTAGGATTCTCAAATGATAATTCTAAAAATAAAATAATGTGACCATATTTTTACCAGATTATTAATACTACTTACTAGTAAGAATAGGTATTTGTAATTTTGACTGTAAGTATTTACTTCTGGTTATTCGGGAACTTATAATTTCTTAAAATTATCTGTTGTCTGTTCTGATGGGAGGCTTCGGCTGTAACTAGTTACCACCCTACCGGCAAAGCTGTGCCGCCAAGCGATTTAGACGCCAAGAAATACGGACATTTTCTTTAATACTTTTCGAATGTTCTCGGTTTGAGTCTGCAGTCGGTACAAGTACTTACTTGTAGAAATTAAATACAGTTTTAAAGCAACAAAATTAATGAATTTCATCCCTTTTTCCAGTTCTCCTCATGTCCTGGTTCGGAGTGGAGCAAGTAAAAGGGAACTCGTGCATCCGGACCGGTAATACGATGTGTTCGAGCCGTCTTTGTGTCACACTGTCGTGTTTAGTCTGTGACCAACTGTCAGACTTTTGACGTTAGCTGTCAAAGTGTTTAGAAAGTGTTGTGCGACGCTCGCCCGCGTCGATATCGATGAAAACTATAAAAAAACATTTCATTTAATTTTCATTATAAAAAAACTTTTCATTTTCAAACCTGGCCATTTGTTTATGTTTTGTTAATATTACGATGGTGACGTTTTTCTTTTTCATTTCGATATCGATGAGGCATTGTCAGTTTGTTTGTGTGTTCGGATTCATAGGAATGTGTGTTTAAATGTTTTTTTTCTAAAGGAATGGGCAAATTGCATGTGACCTTGTCTTTCTTCCAAATTTCCAAACACTATGAAGTAATACACGAAATGTTTCTGTTATTGTATTTAAATAATTGTAACACTTAGGTATTTCCTGTGAATAACTGATTTTCATTTTTTCAATATTTTTTTAAATTTAAATGATATAAAATTTCAAATACGAATAGATTGAAATCACTTTTTTGTTTGTTTTTTTAATATTTCTTCTAAATTCTATTCGTTTACGATATTCTAAATTCTTTCCGATGATATATATTATTTGTTTTGAACAAAAATCTTCACCCAGTCTACGGTCTCTCTGACCACTCAGTTATTTACAGGATATTTTGGTGCTTAATTAAAAAAAAATCTTCTCCAGAAAACGTCTTCTGTTAATATCTATTTGTGTAGTTGTGTTTTTGTTAGTATCTATTTTTTTCTTTTTTACTAATTAAAGCATGGATTTTCAGCAATATGGGCTCTAAGTCTCAGTCCGCTTGTACAGGCGGAATGCCAAAGTAAGTATTAGTTCTATAACCTTATTTTAAAAGCCTGAGCTTAAAAAAACATTTTAAGCTACACATTTATAATGTAACAATTCATAAAAAACATAGGCTATGCAAGTTACTTTTTATACAAAAAAAAATATTTGAAAATACTAACCGATATTTTATTAATAATTATTATTACCTATAACATACCGTAGACTGGGTCGTTTATCTAATTTCACTGTCATTCAGTTATATTAATTAATAATGTTTTTTTTATCTGTACCTACTCTCTTTTATTATACATACTTACTAATTCTATCAACCCCTGTGCTACACAACTTTGTAACATTGCATTGCATTCTATGACAGTATTTTACTAGCTAAATATACATCTAATATATATATTTTAATGATGTGTTTTTCGGCATGTGTAGATTTGCATGATTTATTCACTTTATCTTTACGAATTAACTTATTTATACTCTGATTTTTAATTCGGTGGAATTCTGACAGCTGTCATTGTCATTTACAGATGAGTTATTTGTATGGAAAACAGGGTTATTAAGAAACGTCAGAATTCCACGGAATTAAAAATCAGAGTATAACTTAATTCACTTTATGGGTCGCAGAGTAGTAGGTAGGGCATTCCCGCAACATTATGCACTAAATTATCAAAATTAGTTTAACCTATACCGGTATTACTAATTACCCGGAATTCTGACAGCTGTCATTGTCATTTACAGATGAGTTATTTGTATGGAGAACAGGGTTAACATCTACGAAGTACGATTTTACCCCAAACTACTTTAATTCCCTGTCATCATAAAAAGCCATATGCCGCGTAATAATATAACTCGTTTTGCCTTAAAATAGAAAACACCAAGAGTGGAAACTAGAAAGTGCACACTGACAGCAACAGAAAACAAAAGAAGCACATTGAAAAAAATTATTCAAAAATGGATGTCGAATGACATTATCACCATGAAAGTCGGTTGTCAGGCATTTGTCATATCTACATGCGGCAGTTGATTTGTATTTGCATAAGTTTTGAATTTTTTATCTTTTTGTGGGAATTGTTTTATCTCTGGTAACATTACGAAACGTCAGAATTCCATAGAATTAGTAATATCGTCATCGCATGACTATGGCTACGTAATAAAGCAGGCATGTTGTAGAGATATTTATTTATACCTAGACATGCTCAAAAAATATAGATATTTTACTTTTATCAAACATTAAGTAGTAAACCGGTTAAAATGGTTATTTATCCAATATTTACTAAATTTACAAAATGTTGCGCTTATTATTAATTGTTGTAATTATACCGGTTAGTTATTACTATTAAATTATAACCAAAACTGGTTGACACCGTTAAGCGAAGTTGCGATGATAATTGACAATTTACTTTGCCGCCGCCGCTCGCTCGCTGGCTTTGATTGGGAGAAGACTCAATTTTCCACTTATTGCATTGTGGTAATCGGTTGAACGCTTCCAAATATTGCATAAATTAAAATGAAAATTAAATCGATGGAATAAAATTGAAAATCTTAGTAGGGTAACCTCCCTATGCTATGGTTTACTATGCTTCCATTTTTAAATATTTTATTTAACGACTCGCATGCAATGTATTTAAAAAACAAAAATAAGGGCGAAAAATATGAAAAATGTTGATTGTTGGGTGTTATTTGTTACCTACATGTAATTAATGTACGAAAATATATTTAAAAAAAACTGTAGAAATTTTTGATAGAATTTTTTCTAAATAAATTAAGATAAGTAACCTAACGGTGATAATATTCGTCAATATAAAATTCTACTACTCAGCCGGGTATTATTTGTATCGATGTTTTTTCGGACAGCGATCTACGTGCCTATTGGCTGTTTTTTTTTAAATAAGTAATGAAAATGAAAAAAAATTTAAACAAATATTAAGTATAGATCGACCAGAATCTCATGAAAAATAGGGAAATTAAATTTTGTAGTAAGCAAAACTAGGTTAACTCGGCTGCCCTAGTGATAAACAAAGTAATTACATTCAGAACACCTTACCTGGGATTGTTTCACGAAACGAAAAATCAAGCAACTGCATTTTAAATACAAAAACAAAGTAATCAACATCCAATTATTATACTTGGTTTTTGCATTTATATTCCGGGTTAGTGAGTGCAGTTACTTTGTTTGGGCAATTTAAATTTCAGTAAACGGTTCAAGTTATTTGAAATATTAAACTGTGGTAAAAAACTACTCGACATAAAACTTTTGTTAATGCAAAAAGTCAATTTCACAAAAAATGTCAGTTACTTTGTTTATCGCTAGGGCAGCCGTAGTGTTGCTAACCTTGGAATTTCATTTCCCTATTTTTCATGAGATTCTGGTCGATCTATAGTTATTCATTTTTTTTTTACTTTTTATAAGAAAAAAAATCTAAGAATAGATACGGTTAATATAATAACGATTTAGCACGTCGTCGTTAATATATGAACTAATAGGTTTACACTTGAGTCTAGCGGCGATCCTAGACGCTAATACCCTTGGGGTGCCCGCGATACGACTCTAAGCCAATTATCGACTGCATATTAACGCTCTATGTATCTAATACAATAAGCGATGGCTCGGTAACAGCAGCGTAATAAAGATAAAAT
Source organism: Melanargia galathea (assembly GCA_920104075.1). Lineage (NCBI taxonomy): Eukaryota > Metazoa > Arthropoda > Insecta > Lepidoptera > Nymphalidae > Melanargia > Melanargia galathea. The sequence goes on from OV049868.1 coordinate 22,134,794, forward strand.
ACAACTACCCGCGACTTCGTGCTTTTTTTCAGGTTTTATATTTTTTTCACAGGTATTTTTTCATATGTATATGTGTATATGTATGCTGTTGCTGTTATTAACTATCGTTATATTGTTAGGTTTGGGTCGTATAGGGTAGCTGACTACTATCTATTATTAATAGAAAGTAGAAAAATATTCAGTATTAATAGTTACTTAATTATTTATAAAATGTAATGGCTGCGGCGCAGAATGCAATGGCTGCAACAAATAATTAATATTTGATACAATAAAGCGCAGAATAATTAATTTTTTAATTATTTCATTGAGGCCCATGGGTTTGAGTCCTGAATCAAGCCAAAAAAATAATTTATTTTAGGTATTTCTGCCGAGAAATTTTAAGTACCTAGCAGCCTGGAGTTGGAAAATTGGCGGTGTTAGATACAGTGCCTCGACAGCACGTAAAGCCATCGGTCCTGCGCCTGATCTCTCTGGTCACGTCGCATCGGACTATGAGAGTGAAGGAATAGAGTCACCTGTGTACTATAATATCTCCTGCGTATCTAATTGGCTCCGTCGTGACCGAAATTCTGTCGGAAATATTGCGGCCGACGGGGTAGGTTTACAAGCAAATGTTGACAGAAAAACACTTTAGAATACCTGCGTAGGTACTTGCATAGTTTTCATAAACTGTAGGCTGTGCTAGCATGTCTAGGTCACCTATTCGGAACGGCGTCGTTGTCGTGACGTAATGACCTGTGTTCTAGAAAATAGTTAGCAGTCTAGAATTGTATACAATTGATTTGCATGTTGTACATAAACCAGCTAATTTAAGTTTTCTTAAAATTCCGAATTAACTCGTAAACTATAATTTTCTCGGGGTAAACAGTGTGTGTCCGACTCAAGAATGCAAGCTGTCTCTGTACCAAATTACTTAAAGATAGGTTCTGTGTTGAGGCTGTGAAAATGTGATTAAATTAACCTTTATTGTCTTCGCTTTATTTTTTAAATGTTACAGTTTGATTTTTCGCTCACGTCACATATGGCTATCTTGCATTATTGCGCAACTCTGTCTCGGTACATGACACTGAATAAATCTATCCCCCTCTGCACGCTTTTGCTTAGTCAGTTTTGTTGTAAAGCACCCCACCAGTTAATCGATGAATTGCATGCCTAAATTAATAGCAAGTAGAGCATAATGTAATTTAGAGACGAGAGAGGCATGTTGCGGCTCGTCCGCCATTGTTATGTCATACTTAAATAAAAACTGTATATGAAAACAACTCGCGCAAATTATGCGACATTTTATTGAGAATAGGTACGTCATTTTTAGTGCTCGCACTATACTTGTAGAGCTGTGTGCGGGTGTAGTTTTTACCACGTTTTAAAAGTAGTTAAGCCATGCCTGCTCTTGTGATCTAGTTGTCTGCATCTGCACTCAGAAAGATTGGTGAGTAAGTACCTATTGCCATTGCTTGCCTGTCGTTTCAATCGATTGTTGTGATTGGCTTAATTTATAGTGAGATCGCCTCATCGGTCTAGTGGCTAGCTTATCAGCTGCAGATCATGAGGTTCTAGATTCGAGTCCCGGGTTAGACCAAAAAGTTAAGTATTAAATTTTCTGTGTTATGAAAGCATTAGGAGCCTGAAAATTGGAAGTTGGCGGAGTTAAATGCATCCCCGTACCTAGGAGAGTACGTAAGCCGTCGGTCCTGTGTCTGATCTCTTTCCGTTCGTTCGGATTGCTGTTCCATTGGACCATGAGAGTGAGGGAACAGAGAGCTTACGCACGCATTTGTGCTCTACAATATTTCCCGCGTAGTAGACTACCTAATCAAACCTAAATAAGAAATAGCGTTTTGTTATTAAAAGTAAGAAAATAAGGTGTTTTTAAATTACAAGGAATATAATAAACAGTTCCAAAATGGAAAAAATAACCTACGTAGTAATACTTACCGGTAGGTACCGATAATTTCACATCACTATTAAGCTTTCATTCTATATTTTTCATTAGTCTATGTTATATAGTGATGTTTATGTTAAATAATTATCGATATATATAGGTACCTATATTTTTTTAAATAAAACTTAGCAAAAATAGCGTCAGTTCAATTACTATTAATATTAACGTTAATTTTGTCGAGTATTGAATAGAAGCAGGCGTTAGGTACTTTGCGGAAATCCATAATATATGATGGAAAGTCAAAAATATTTTGCTGTAATCCGCAAAACAAATAATTTTGACTGTTTTGCGGATTATAGCAAAATAAATTTGACTTTCCATCATAAATTTTGTCGAGCACAAATAATGTTACCAATTAAGTAGCTTTATTTCGTTTCAAGTAGAATTATAGGTATCATTACAACTTTATGGAACGTTAATAACTGTTTTAGTTGAGAACTGTGTTACAGCTATTACAGTCTTGCTGGTGTGCCTTTCCGCAGCGCGCACGATATATTGCTACGAGTGCGACAGCTGGACGGACGCGCGCTGCAAGGACCCCTTCAACTACACCGCGCTGCCCCGCGACCAGCCGCCGCTGCAGACCTGCAACGGCTGCTGCGTCAAGATGGTGCGCTACTCGAAGAGCGGTGAGTGTACTTTTTTTGAAATAATAGAGGGCAAACGAGCAAGCAGGTCGATGATGTTAAATGATTACTGCCGCCCATGAACATTAGCAGCACCTAAGGAAGCACTAATGCGTTGCCGGCTTTTGAGGAAGGCTATTCAGCTCGCTGCCCGAACGCATCGGAAGCTTTGCGGCAGATTACGGCTGAAGTGTGGTCGCTAGCCAGGCGGATTCGGGGTAGAATCCTACCACAAAGCGATGATACCATCTAGATTCTAGATTAAGTTGTAAGGTATCACAACGACCCGTACCTAGAGGGGACTGAGAGCATCAGGGCCTCGTTAGCATATTGGCAGGATGCACCGCGCGCAAGTGAGGTTGACTTTAGCCACATAAATGAAATTTGGGCCACTTGCACCACAAAATACATCACTGATCACCCGAATACACATCTCTGTCACATTCACTTTCCACTCCATTCCATCAGCCTGCAGTTCTCCACTGCCTCCTGACGTTCGTTTAGTGTCTAGCATATTCGACTGCAGATCACGAGGTCCCGGGTTCGATTCCCGGGGGCAAATAATTGTTAGGTATTGGGTTTTTCTGTCAAGAAATTCTCAGTGACAGCCCGGAGTTGGCAATTGGCGGTGTTTCACCTCAGCGCCTCGGAGAGCACGTTAATCAGTCGGTCCCAGTTACTAGACTGGCCCGTTGGCGCGGTTAGCAGTGACCCTGCCTTCCGCTCCGGGGTCGCGGGTTCGATTACCGCCCAGAGTCTGGGTGTATGCAAGTATATAAGTATATAATATGTATTTATACATTTACTAAATATATATACATAAATATATTGTAGTATATATGTAAATATGTCTATCAGTCGGTTGTTACCTATAACACAGGCATTAAGTTGCCTATTTTAGGAACAGTCGACCGTGTGTGTACATATGTGTGAATATTTATAAAAAAAAAAAAAAAATTATCACTATCATGTGATAATACTTGTCAAAGCCCACCACCCGCATTGGAGCAGAGGGGCGAGTCTAAGCTCTAAATCCTCCTCTCCTATGAGAGAGGAGGCCTTTGGGACGTAAAATTCGATCCCCGGCACGCACCTTTAACTTTTAGGTGTTATGTGTGTTTTAAGCAATTAAATATCACTTGCTTTAACGGTGAAGGAAAACATCGAGGAAACCTGCACGCCTGAGAGTTCTCTATTAATGTTCTCAAAGGCGTATGAAATCTTCCAATTTTGGCCAGTATGGCGAACTACCGCCTAAACCCTTCTCACACAGAGAGGAGACCCGTGCCTGGTAGTGGGATAATAATGATTAATGATTAACGTCATTAAGTCATAAAAATTAACTTCAAAATATTTCTCAATTCCAGCGTACGAGGTGGTCCGGCGAACTTGCACCTCCCAGCTGCAAATAAACCTGTTCATGGTCGACCACGTTTGCATGATGGAAAGTACGGGCACTGGTCACATGTGTTTCTGTGAGGAGGACATGTGCAACCGCGCATCGACAACCCTCATCGACATCACGCTGGCGCTCACAACACTAGTGCTACTGGCATGTGCATGCTGCAGGTGAAGTAGGACGCTAGTGACGGCTGGCTGTCGATCGGTTTTATCGATTGGTCGCTGTTGTCAAATGGTATTCGTATAAAGTTCGTAAACTAAAACCCGACTACGCTTAATAATTTAATAATAATTTAGTGTGCAGAAAGAACGGGGCGAGCAGCTAGTGGCGCCATCTGTTATGTCTATCCGAACCTAATTCCCTAAATAATCTAAATCTAGAAAGCCGCGCGATGGTCACTTTTCGATTTTTTCGTAAATATAAAATGTAGTATATGTCGCCCGGACCATAACAACAAATCAATAGACACATCATTCATTAAAATCGGTCCAGTAGTTTAGGTGCTACGGTGGTACACACATAATCTCATACAAACATACATACATAATATTATGTACATACTACATAGACTGCTAAAATCCTTCCTTTTCTATTGGCTTTGCCGTAGTCGGGTAAAAATGAACGATATCGATTGGGGAATTTGATGGACGTTGATTAAGCCATCAAATTGGAAAAGAAATGTCAATCTAGTAATCGAATATCGATTACTAGTGGAATCAATATTGATTTCGGATAACTTAGACGTCGAACGACATCGATATTTTTCGTTATGTTCGATTGATATCAGGTTACCTATTAATTAATTATTATTCGCTATGAAATTCAAATCGTTTTGAACGCGTAATTATATTTTCTGATGTCAAAATTGACAGTTCTTCATACAAGGACTGTCTGATTAGTGATATTTTGTCATATTATACAATTACGAGTGAAATACTATTTAAATCATACAGAATAAGCAAGTGTTTTACCACTGATTATTATATTTTATCAGTATTGCTCGTGTAACGTATTAAACAATAGGTGCTGGAAATTAAGTGTTTTCAATATATAACGATAAAATATAACGAAATATTCCTTTGTACAACTGCCAATCGATAAAATTCGTAAAAACACGAATTCGAAAAATTCTTTTGTAAAAGCTTGGTACCGTGTCGATATATTTTTGATTTTCGTCCGTTTTTATTAATAAAATAACGTTATTAATAACGTTACGCAAATATGGCTAGTGTCGGACACGAATCAAAATATTATCGATACGATACGATCGGTCGACGGACTCAGCGCAGCCCTAGTATTAATTACATTTTTCGTCCAATCGTAGTTATGTAGACATAGTCTCAAAGGTGCTTAGTTTTCACAGCGCATTTTGAAATAATATTACAAAAAATAGCCAAAAAAATTCTCTTATTAACATTTTCATTCACATTCCATTTTCTAAAATTATTATTTTTCTACGAATAAGTACATAATTTTGAAAAATATTTCATCGCTTATCATGAAGAACGTAATAGACCATGAAAATAAAATCAAAAATTGTATGATTAAAACTCCGATATGTTGGTAGTATGTTTCAAAATATAAGTATACTTAGTACTTTTTCTCTAGCTTTACTCAAAACGGCTACTGATAAATCTAGTGCGCATGACCAATTATATGAACAGCCATTAAAAAAATTGTTACGATTTTTATAAAATGCGCCTAAACGTAGCGTGGAGGTTACGGTGTAATTTTTAGTTTTATACCGTTGCGTTTATTCAAATAAAAAAAAAACTAGTGTGAAAACTAAAAGCTTAGTAAGTAATTTTTCAACAAAGACGTTTTCGCTAAACTTAAGTATTTCTTAAGCGAATCGAAGATACGTTACTAAGTTAAAAAAAATAGATAGTACTCCAATCCAATATTCAAATGACAATTTCTAGCATGTAAATAATGCTCAGCCACATAGTGATGGGACTGATAATATCGATAAATATGATAACAATGATCCCGGCAAGGACCCTGAATCATAGACAATTGAAATCATTAACTTATGCATTTTTAACGTCGTATTTGACACCTTTCCATACAAACTATTAAATTTACGATGTTACGAATGTATTAAGATTTTCGTTTTGAATGTCACAGTGAATAAGAGTCCAGCCGTCTAAGCACCAGAGTCCAAACATTGTTATTATGATTGCGATACTTGCAATTTTCGCTATTGGCTGTCGCGTAACATTTCAGCCAACAGCAAGCTCGTCAGCCATTCGGTAGAATCGAACTTTGGTGCTAACGGTGCAAGCCGACTTCCGCCGATGCCACGACGCTTCGAACCAATTGGTCCAATTTGTAGACCAAAGTGAATTTGCTCATAGATGCACATAAAAATAGACGTGGAGCACACATTAGGTAGATAAACGAATTAAAACGAGACGGAACTAGCGTGTACTGCCGTATAATGTAGTCGTCGGATGTAAGTATAAAATAGACGTGTAATGATTAGGGTTACCGCGGCTCGGAATTCTTATGACATCGAGATTATAACCACGCGAAATGCATTTCATGACGTCGAATGCGATCGGTGAGTTTCTTAGGGAGCCTATATAAAACAAATAATTCGTAATATTTTATTGCATAATAATGTCGGAATAACAAATCTAGGTCTAGATAACTAACAATGGAACTCTCACTGAAAATAGGTTCGCAATCGTCGGTGAGAACTTACTTCTTATTGACACTTTTGACGATGTTTAAATTCTGATTAATTTAAAAAAAAGCATAAAAGCAAGTTTAAAAAAAAGGGCGTGTGTTAAAATTTGCATGGCATAGAAAACGAGGACGCGGTTCTTTTTAAAAAGTGATATCGTAGAAATTATGAATTTCTATAAACTAAGAAATCGTGAAGTTCGTATAATAAGACCGTTGTTTTTTCGTTTAGAGATTTTAAAAAATTTGTGTTACATGATGTGTAAGAGAACTGGATTTTTTAGAACATTACATGTGTATTCGACTGATAGGTTCATTTACTGTCGTTTAACGAGAAAAATGGCAAACACCAGAAATCTCGCAAATTCTCAATATTTCCCCATAAAGAAGAAGCATCCAGTTTTCTAACATAACCAAATGAGTGAGAAGCAAAATATTTAGTGATTAAAATAAAATATTAATTTCGCTGCATGTTGTACCTAAGAAAGTACAAAATATATACATATAACGACATTAAAATAAGTGGATACATAAGTATGCAATAGAGTTCTTTTACGATAAAAAAAAAGATTCCTAGACGCAATAATAAATCCAGAATGGTTTTTATAATATTTTAAAAATATATAAGGCGTGGATTACGAGCTACAGGATAAGGTAAAGTTAAAATGCTAGATTTTATTGGGGCTACTCATAATCTAGGGTTGTCAATGTTTAAGTTATAAAAATCTATCTTATTGTATTTTGTGTCTTACTCTAGTCTTTAATTTCTAACAACAAAATTTGTAAGTATACAAAAATATAACCACAATAATATTAAGTTACAATAGTGTAAAGGATAAATTTTTTTATATTATGTGCAAAACCAAAAAGTGATTGGCATGTTTTTCACTGGTACACATCTAGTCTCGCTCACCATTGTTCATAGATTACTTTAAACATATAGAGACTATTAACAACATTATAATGCAGTATAATAATTTCAAAAAGCAATGAAAATTACCTAAGTATGATTTTTTTAAAGTTGGCAACCCTATTCATACCTCAACTATAGCGTCGGTATTGAATATTAATTTAGGAACATAAACACCAAATAAATTTAATCGTTAATATTTACGATATTGTAGATAAAAATAATTGTTAAGTTTTTTTTTCTGTTTTTATAAATTAATACGATTATGAGATATACTTATTGTAAATAAAATTATTATAGGGTACCTATATTTATTATTAAAAAACTTGCTCCTTCATAAATCATAGACTTAAGTTTATTTGGTCGATGAAAAACTATTTCTTATTATTAAAAAATAATAGGCTGACGTAAGCGCGTACTTTACAATATTTATCGACTTTTTATCGGGTACCTACTTGAACGCCCTACGCTTTGTAATAACAAAAAAAAAATCCGCGCTATTTACGCAAAGACGTTTTTCATCCCTCATTTTATTTAGCACTAAAAACTTTATCTAGATAATATAGTGTTGTGTATATAATATATCGGCGAAAGATATTATTTATTATAATCGTTATAATATCTTCCTAAACGAAATTTACCGTTATCGAAACCATTATAGTTATACTGTTATTTATTTTGGTAACGAAGCTCGTTACCTAAATAAATAATGTTATTTGTTAATCGTAATAGTTCAATATATCGTTTAAGTACATTGCATGTTCAGTTTTATCTGAATGATTATAAAGGTGACTTTGGCATGATCGCTGCACCGTACATAGTTGGCCTTTCACCCGGCACCTGCTGTTAAGGACTGCTAATGTCGTTTTGTATGATTACAAAAGTATATAAAAATAGACTTATTTTTTGCTTTAATCGCTTCAAAAGTTCATATCAATATAAATTTAAATTATTTTTATTTATCAGTGACGGCTAGCAGTCCTGCAAGTAAAATTAAAATATATTATATTTTACTACTTAGTTTTCACTGTAAATTAAATTTTATTAAGTACCTAAGTGAATTAATGCTGAAATGACTGCGAAAAATTATGCAAAAGGATAATCAAAATTTAGATTTAAATTACGTAACAAAATATTGTAATCAAAGTACTTGTAAAAGTTTATTTGAATAAAAAACCTTTTTATTCTATTCTAACAAAATCTCACGCACAAGCTTAACAAAGTCTTTTAAAAATAATATCATTTTACGCAGTCAGGTTAAAAATACACCAATTAAACAAAACTGAATGAACTCATTTCAATTAATGGATTTGAGATTTCGTATCGATTTGAAGCCATTGTCCTATTTCAAGGCAGTTCAAAAAACGTAATGGTGTGTTTTTAAGATAACTTTATAACATTAAAATTGTCAACTTATTACCTACTCAATTTACGTAATAACGTTCTTGCTTTAATTTTAACCTACTGTATAGTATAAGAATGCTATGTACTTATAAATGAAATATATTTTGTCACATAATTATATTATTTTTCACAAATGTTTTCGAGCCAAGTTCAATCCAAGTCTGGATTAGCATTATGGATCGCACTACGATGTGAGGAGGCAAGTAAGTAGGTATCTCTCATAGAAGCCAGAGCAGCAGTGCGAATTTTTTGGTTAAATGTACAAAGTTGGAACAATTGAATGTTTACTTAAGACAAAATATATTTTAAAATACAATTTTTCTTCAAATCAAAAATTTCTCCTCCACTTTTACGATTGCATATCACGCATAGAAAAACCTAGCTGTTATGAAATTTTATAGGTTATTTAGAAAGTTTCTTACATATCTTTGCATTAGGCATATGCCTGTTAATGCCACAAGTGGAATGAACTAAACTTAAGGACCTAGAAATCTATTAATTAGCATGTATCTATTTCAAATAATTATTCATTACAAATAACAATTCAATAACACTAACAATTTAATTTCTATCATGACGTAACTTTATCACGCTATAAAGTTTTTCACATTATAAATAGTGTAAAAAATGTTAACGTTCTTTAAAATTATGCATGCTTGGTTTATTATGTTACCAGTATAGGATGTTACTGTTATTGAATTCGTTCTTATCTTTATTAACCTTGCACTTATTTCACTGTTAAAAGCTAAAAATATCCGCTTTTTAAACTAAATAACTCGTTACCACCAGATGTGTCGACGTTGTCTTTACGCTGCAGTTTCGGAATTAACGATATTTAAAAAAAATTGGCCCACATTTTGATTATTAAATTTTAAATCATAACATGGTTAAAATATCGTTGAGTTCGAAGCTTATGTACCAAAACACACTGTGACCTGTCTGTTTATTTTTTCACATGCCATTCGATGGTTTACGAAAATCCCAAATATTCAGAATAATAAAATGTCATTTTTCCTCAGCTGACTTTTAAAAGTTTAGTTTTAGTTTAAAGTACAGCTTATAGTTTGTATTACCATATTTAAATATTTTAAAAGTAATTTTAATAATTAAAATATAAATTCGAATATTTGGGTCAAAGCATACAATTAAATTATTTAAATAGCCGATCGACAAACTTCGGTAAAAATAGGAAATTGAAAAAGCATGGCGACCGGCATCTATTTAATTTATTTAATTGTAAAATACGATTCGATTAAATGTTGTTGTTCGATGTTTTGACCTATACAAATAAAAGGACTGCTTATAATAATGTTTAGTAAGCTATTAAATTTATATAAGCTATTTATATTTTATTAACAATATAATTTGTTCTGTGTTAATAATTTTATTTCAATAAATCTGTATAACACGGATAATATTTTATCATAGATTGAAATTGTAATTTTTTTTATTACAATGTTAATTTATTATTTACTTACTATTTATTATTTGCTTTTTTCTCGTAGGAAAATAAAAAGGAATAATTGCAACAGGTATTTTTGTCGCCGTTACTATTTAAGTATGTTTTAATACGACTGTTATTTAATTTTAGATATTTATTTATTCGTAATAATTAAATTTAAGTAGAACAGTAATAAATAAATTATCAGGAATTCTGTCTAAAATTATAGAATTTAAACTTTTGTAAGTATTTTCTTTTTAATAGACAAATAATTATATGATTTAAAATATTTTTAATTTAAGTATCTTGGTTATAAAGTGTTTGTTATTATATAATACAATAGTACTATACAAGTACAAACAGTAATAACATATTTTGCAATTATAAATACTTACGAAAAAAATGTATCGATAACGTTTAACGTTAAACTCCTAAAGTTGTCACATCACTACAATTACCTACAGAACTGAATTGACGTCTACTACTTATTATTTCGATCTTCAATTCAAATACTTTGTTTTGCGCTTACTACTCACTTCACGCAAGACTTCGATAAATAATACCTACTTTATAGGCCTGTTAGCATTTGAATATGGCAATAGCTGTTAAGTAGTTCTTTCATGTGTCAATGTACTTGGTTCTGTCCACATTTTTTTCAATTTTATGGTTATAAATAATTTCGAAAATCGCTACCTTTTTTCGTATTAAATACTGTAATAGTTTGTAGGTACCTACTAGGTACATGTACCTAAGACTAAACACACTTTCGCAAAAGTACTTACCCAATACTTACCTAACATTTTTCCTCTTTGACGAGACAAAACTAAGTATTGTTTTAGTCCAATTAAAGTATTGTTTAGTCTAAAGTGTAGTTAGTCCCTCATATAATATAGGTTTATAGTTGATACTATTATTTTAATTTTATAATAATTAATTATTTATTAATACCTAATGTATGTATATAGAGAAAATAACAAAACAGGCAGTTTTGATTTCTGGAAAAAAAGCTAATTTTGTTGACAATAAAGAAACAGTGCAGTATTATTTCACGTATTTTTTTAAATTACCTTTTTCATATCTTCACTAGCTAACGCCTGCCACTTCATCCAAATACTACGCGGACGAAGTCGCGAGTATCATACCCGCGACTTCGTCCGCGTGGATTTAGGTTTTTTAAAAATCCCACGGGATAAAAAGTAGGTAGCGCATATGTCCGTCCCCGGGATGTAAGCTACCTCTGCAGCAGGACTAGCATGGGCAGGGTGGATATATATCTACGGTGGATATAACGGGAGAAGAATTGTCCCCGCAAAAATCGCACACGGTGTGTTTATTTAACACACACGGTGTGTCAACACGGTGTAACACACCGTGTGCGTTAAATTCAAATCGCACACGGTGTGTTTAATAACGGGAAAACTGACATTTTTGTCTCTTGAGAGGGATAATTTTATCTACGATATTAGACGTGGGTATAAATCTCAAATCAAGCACGCACGCACCGCACGTACCGCACACAGCGCATTCGCATGCACCGCACGCAACACACGCACCGCACCCACCGCGCGGCGGTGCGTGCTACGTGTGGTGCGTGCGCTACGTGTGGTGCGTGCGCTACGTGCGTGATTTGAGATTTATACGTGCGTGCGTGATTTGAGCGATTTGAATTTAACGCACACGGTGTGTTACACCGTGTTGAGCCGTGAACTGTTGAGACAGAAACAAGACACATTTTCGCATTCACAATATTAGTATGGTTTTTGTATCGGAGAGTTGTTCTTTATTGCTCTGCGGTTGACGGTTTGTGCAATCATGGGGAAGGTTTGAATTAAAATAAAACCAGTTAAATAATTAGTTACAGTTTATTACATCGATGTAAGTTACACAATGCCCCAGCTTAATACAAGCCAGCTGCCGGCGGTACACGTATAATTGTATATCTTGTATAATAAATTGTACATTATACACCAAGGTCCCTCACTAATCAAAATATACGCCTCGCTAAATGCTACAAAGCTTGCAGTTTACAGTACATTTCAGGCATACATTTGACGTGCATAAAAGAGTGCTTTGAATCAGTGGGGACCCAAAAATAAAATCTCAAATAATATTAACAAATCAATATAGTATTTTAATAGATATTAAAGTAGTCCAAAAAAAAAAATTCAAACCGATTTTTAATAAAAAATAAAATAAAAAGAATTAGTAGGTATGTAATTCATTTGGTTTCCAGATTTATACCGAGATTAACTTGCGTTTATTTATAACGTAGATAATTCTAAGGTTTTACTCTAAAAGTATAATAAAAATGGCTCAATTTCATTAATCTAAATAAATAAAAAATATCTGCGATTTTTAAAAAACTCATTACAAAAAAATTAAATCATCACCTCATAAAATAAAAAATAAAATGACGCACATAAAAATATACTTCAAATTGAACTTGACATGTCAAAGTAAACTGTAAAATCGAGCCATATGACTACTTAGATAAATTACATCTATACTAATAAATAAAATTGAAGTGTCTGTCTGTAATATCGAAATAACTACCTCATATTGAGCTCATATGGTTATTTGAACGCTACCATAACCGAATCACACGTTTTTAAAATTTTTGTCTGTCTGTCTGTCTGTCTGTCTGTTTGAACGGGCTAATCTTCGGAACGGCTGAACCGATTTTGACGGGACCTTCACATACAAGTAGAGAATTAACCAGGGAGTAACATAGGCTACTTTTTTAACCGACTTTCAAAAAAGGAGGAGTTGTGTTTTTCTACCTATGTACACCGATATCTCCGAGATTTCTGAACCGATTTGCGTAATTTTTTTTTAATCGATAGAGAAACATTGCGAACCTGTTCTATAGAAAATTTGGATTCCAACTCCTCAATCCTGATGCTGTATGGGACCTGATCCCCAAAACTAATGGGTTTTAGAAACTTTCGGTTATTTAAATTGATATTGGGGGTACCAATTAAAGACTTTATCGTTGAATGAACTCGAATAGGTACATATCCAACTCCTCAACCCTGATGCTGTAAGGAATTGTTTTCCGAAATCGTGGGGATCCCACGGGATTTTTCCGTTTTGGGGACGGGTTTCTACAGATAAGCTACTTTTTGTTCTGGAAAATCAAAAGTTCCCACGGGATTTTTAAAAACCTAAATCCACACGGGCGAAGCCGTGGGCATCATCTAGTTAATTAATATAAATATGAAAAGATACACATTTCTAATTACAGTAAACAACTACAATACACTATTATGTATATAGTTTTTAAGCAAATATAAAAGTATTATAGCGCGTTAAATTATACAAACACATACAAAATTACACATAGATTACACAATTCTTTTTATAATATTGAAATGAAAATGTATAATCGGTTTTAATAGAGTATTTGATATTTTAATTTTTAAATACTCTATTATTAATAATAATATTATCTATTAGTTACTAATATTTTAATTTATAAGTAAAGCTAAGAGTTAAAAACTGCCACAAATGTTAAATTAATCCAATAGAAGCCCTTAGAATGAGGAATATTAATAAAAAATCTTAAATTAAAAGTAGAAAAAATTTACATAAAATTGTATGCTGTATGAATTAGGTATATTCCACAAAATAGGGCTTTCAATAAAAAAAAATGTTTTGTACAAAACTTTTTTTTTCTGTAACTCCTTTATTCAAAGTCTAACTCCTTTATTAAGTCGATGTTCGAATTGTATATAATTGTTTACCGGCTTTAAATTTTAAGTTTATATTAATGTATAATCTAGATTTCTACTGTATAGTATAATCTAATAAATTGGTGTTTCAATACCTTCAGTGGACGTATCGCTTACGCGGGCAACACTAATCTAAAACTACGTACAAAAAATAAAATATTTTTTTCTCGTAAAATAAATATCCGTAAAAATAATCTGCGATTATAAGGCACCTTTCGACTTAAAATAAATGTAATTATAACTTAGGCTATTTAAAAAAAGGCCCTTTCAAAATAAATTAAATATATAAAAAAAAATATTTTATATATTTTTTATTTTTTCATAAATTAAACTATTCAAAATTATGACATCTATAAAGTACAACAAAATGGTGGTTTTCAATTTTAAAACAGTTTTAAAATTATTGTAAAAAAGATCCTATTTAAACAATGTTAAATAAAAAAATCTTTTCTTATATAATGTAACTTTTCGAGACAGGCGTAGAGATTTCGTTCGTTGTCACTACACTACAAAAAAAAGAAACAAAACATATTTTATCTGTACTAAAATATTATTAATAATGCTATAAAAATCTATATTTTTAATACTAACAACACTAAAATACTCAGTTATTTATTTAAATATAAATTTTCAACACATGCTTTAAAATTTTTAGTTAATTTATAAGATTTCATAAGCAATTTTTTTTCTCTGTCTAGTTAATAATGATATAAGCTGCTAAAACTTAAAGCTAAAATTATAATTTTACGAATATCTAACAAAGTAAACGATACGAAAACATCTAATATTCTTCAGTGGACATATACAATTTTTTTTTCTTTAGCTTATGAAACCTTTGCAGTTACATGTCTGTTCTTAGTCGATTAGTCTAAAAGTTAGTCGATAAAATTTAGAGTTAACATAATTATAAAAATTGCACCAAACATCACTATAAACTAGCAGTAAAATATTATAAATTTATTTTTAAATTATATACATTATACAATTTGTTATACACTTATACAATAAGGCTTGTCTATGGCACATTACACTTCGGATCTATGCTTTTAATATTTCATCAAAAAAAAGGATTAAAATCTAAAAATGTGACGCAAAAAATCCTGATATAAAAAAAATTATAAATCGTCAGACTTCAGTGTACTTATATATTTTTTATTTTTCTTTGGTCTAAATTTAAAAACGTTCTAATAGAATCCAGCATGAATTTGCACTTTTTATGACAATACGTAGACACTGACTGTAAAAATCTGTCAAAAAATGGGCTCAGAATGAAAAATGTATTTTATTATGGAACGTACATAAGATCCGAAAGCTTTTGTATATATTAATCATTTAATATAATTATATCCTTTTATTAAATTCGTAAAGGCACTCTTAAAATAATCAAGTCTGTTCACTTAAAAATTTTCAGATATTCAAAAACTTAAATTAGCTAGTTTTAAATATTTGGAAATTCTTGAATGAACTAACTATAGGTTTATAACTTTTTTAATTTTGGCGGCACACGCGGCTTCTAGGCACAATATTTTTATTTAAATTTTAAATTATAATTATTTAAAGTAAGCACCAGTAGGGTTTTATGAAATCTCGTTGGAAAAAATATTAGTAAAAAAAGTCATGAAAAAACTTCTTTTTAATTTTATAATATGTATTTAATTTTGATTTATATTATCTTAATTAAAAGGCATCGTATAATAAGGTTCCTCGTGGGATTAGCACTTTGTGAATTTAAAATCGAGACAATTTATTCCTAAATTATAGTCCATGAATATTTTTGACAAAAATATCACAAAATTTTCAAAAACATCTGTCTTATAATGCGTCACGAAAAATCATTTGTTTGGAGTTTCGACTTACTAAATCCAAATCGTAATCGACTCCTTAGGTACTGTACGAAAAGGTGTATTTGACAGTTTTTGAATGAAGAGGAGATTAGACATTCTTGCATGCAGATGTAGCACATTTCACACAAAAACATCCACAGTAAATTGTCAAATTCGGTGTGACGTCATTAAAGAATTGGCCTTTTAAAAACTATTTCAGGCATTTTAGAATTTCTGGTTTTCATGTAACCAGAAGGGTGTAGGCACTACAACACTTTAAACCTAAGAGCACCTTCGATTACCCTAAATCTACATTATCAATCAGATATTAATGCTAATTTGCAAACTCATAAATTAAAACGCAAGCACAATACACAAACTTGACCCAACCATCGACAACTATAATGGTAGAAACACATTTGCAATACGCCATGGCAAAATAAAACGTTGACTTTCCCTAGCACAGTTTTTTAAAGGAATCAGCAATACTCGTTGACAATTAAAAAAAACAGTTCAAAACACAAAGGGTTTATTTTTGTGGCGCTCAAATCAACTAAGATTTGGCAGGACTCAACTTACAAGCCGTGAAGTGTTCCAAACGTGTTTCTGCTACAGAAGTTCACAGAGCTACTCGACAACACAAACATCAAGCAAGACATAACGTATAAAAGCAGTAGCAAACCTTTAGAAATTCCCAAACTTCTTGGTCACCGTGGAACTGCTCTCGGATTTATGCGAGCTCGTCATAATCGATTTCTTCTCAATCGTTTCGGACGTTATCGATTGCTTCGAGAACTTTTTGTCCATCGAGTCGATCTCCTTGACCAAGTCCGACGGTTTCTTCACTTTGGTCACGCTTGTGGTCGCTTGGTAATCGGATGTTTGGAAGTCGGAAGGTCGCATGAACGATCGGCTCGTGTCCGAGCTCATTTTGGACTCTAGCGTGTTGAACCGAGAGTCCAAGGTGCTGTACCGAGAGTCGTTATCGAATTTCGACAGCTCGTCGATCCCTTCGAGCTTGATCGGTTCGTATTTCGTATTGGTCGTGGTTAAGTTGACCGGGGAAGAGCTGTAGATGGTCGTTTTGGTTATTTTTTGAGTGCCGTTCGGTATTTCTTTGACCTCTGTAGTCGTTTCCTCGAAGAAGTTCGGTCCGCCGAAGCTATGGACTTCCTTTCCATATGGGGACGAAATTCTATCGTATTCAGGCGTGACCGCTTTGACCATGTCCATGTTTTTGGAGTAATCCACGAAATCCGTCTTGGCCGTTTTGGAGTAGTCCACGAAGTCTGTTTTGGCCGTTTTGGAGTAGTCCACGAAGTCTGTTTTGGCCGTTTTGGAGTAGTCCACGAAATCTGTCTGATTTTTGACCGTTTGAGTTTTAGCTGGGGTGGACGTCGCGAACGGTAACTTAGTTTCCTGCCTAGTTTCCGTTTTGAAGAACTCTGTTTTCGGATAGGATTGATACGACTCGCTCTTTACCGTGAATTCGGACTGTTTCGTGCCACCCGGGATGGCTTCGGTGGACTTTTTGTGCTCGGAAAACGTTTGCCCCACGCCATCGAACGGTTTTTTGAGTGTGGAATATATTGGCTCGGGTTTGTCGTCGAACTTCAGGTCGCGAGCGTTGAATTTGGGGCTCATCGGTGCCACTTTGGGTGCATCGTAGCCGTATTTCTGATCTTTGTAGAACTGATTGGACGACGTGTCGAAATGTCTCTGTTCGTCGGTTTTCGATGATTGCGTGTAGTATTCGTTGACCGGCCGCGGCGTGTCGTATAGTCGGGTTTCGTAGCTGAAAGGTCAACACTTTTCTATTATAGTGTCAGGCAGACTTAATAGTTAAACCCGCAACCGAATAGTTAACCATCACCAGAATCTTGAGTGTACCTTCTTGGGTTAAAAACGAGTCATAGGAGTTAGTGAGAAATGTCAATATCACTGTACTATTGGCGTCAGGTTAAAATAACTCTGTTGGTACGATAAAGGATGAGACAATAGCGATGAAGGATCATCGCGGGGAGCGATAGGTGGACGAACCAACAGCGCGGCGGCACAGACACCTCTGCCGTTCCGTCCACTTCCTACTAATGAATAGATAAATCGCCCGCTGCGTCAGTTCAAGGTCAGAGTTATTTTTACCTGACGCCAAATGTATGAGACTTTCCACCTCGCAATTTAACTGGAAACAAGCATAACAACATCGTGTTGTATGGCGATCCTTGCAAGAGACCTATTATGCCCAGCAGTGGACATAATTGTATTCGAAAAGTTACGCTAGAGCCTCTGATTTAGTTTACAAATTGACAGAATAACGCCATCTCGTGACGAGTTCGTTAACTCAAAAACGTACACTCAATACATTACATGCCATGCGTCACAACAATGTTAACCACAAAATGTTTAATTAATGATTATTATTATTGTTATCAACAAACTACCGATGCCCCGGATTGTCGTCTAGTAATAACTAATAACCTCTAATGAATTACAATAAAACGACACATTTTTTTGTAGATGTTTATACAATACTGAACTATCAACGAAATCATGAGATTCTAACCACTTTCTTCTAATTATTATTGGAGGTAATGTGAAATATATAACAAAACATCGAGGGACTTTAGACTCAGGACCCCTGATAGACCCAGATACTGTTTTTAAAGAATATTAGCAAAGAGCGGATAGCTCAACGGGTTGCAAAGTTGAAGTGGCAATGGGCCAGGCACATAGCTTGAGGAATCGATAACCGTTGGGGTTCTGAGGTGCGTGAATGGCGACCTCGCCCCGGAAAGCACTGTTGGTAGACAGGTGGATCCCCTCAGGTGGATCGACGAAATCAGAGGAGTCACAGTTACCCAAATCGGTACTTATGTCCAAGTGTTATGTGATTTTTTTATCTACCCGTGATTGTTAAATTGTCAGTGGCACTAGATCGAAACGGGGATGAGCTTGAAGTATGAATTATGGGATGGTATTAACAGGGGTATTGGCGGGGTTGCTAAGTTTTGGAAATTCTGGACAGGTTTTGATATCCATTTAACATTACACCCAATAAGCCAAATATTTAGTGACAATGTGCATCTACCCCGTCTAATGAGGAACTACGAGATGAGGTATGATTGTATTATGAGGTGATGGGATGGCATTATCGAGTTTTTGTTATCCATTTCACATTACACCCCTACACTTTGATGAACCGGAAACTTCCATGAAAGTGTGCGTCTACCCCCGGTGCGTAATTTCAGTGAAAGTGTGCGTCTACCCCCGGTGCGTCAAAGAAACTTCCAGAACCCAACAGAACGACGAACTACGATGCATATGATTGTATTATGAGGTGATGGGATGGCATTATCGATAATTTTTCCTATCCATTTCACTTACACTAAACACTGATGAATTGGAAAATTAAAATGAAAATGTTTTCCCCGGTGCGTAAAAGAAACGTCCAGAACCCGATAAGTACACGAACTACGAGAAAGGGTACAATGAAGTTTATGTAATGACATTAACATGGGATAGGTTTTGCCATCCATTTATCCATTTTACATTACACCCAACACGAAACTTCAATGAAAATGTGCATCTACCCCCGGTGTCTAACTTCCCGAACCCAATAAATACGTGAACTACGAGGAAGATCATGAAGGTATGCGATAGCACAGATTTTTGCTATCCATTTCACATCACACCCAATAGGCAACTCCAATGAGAATGTGCGCCTACCCCCGGTGCGTAATAGAAACTTCCAGAACGAACCCAATAGCGTCACGAACTAGCGTTGTCCTCGTACTTTAGTAGCGAGATCCTGCGCGGCGGCGGCGGCGGCGGCCGCTCCCGGCGGTAGGGTATCCTCTCGCGCGCGCCCTGCTCCGCTACCAAGTAAGCCGTACGCACCACCGGCAGGTGCGAGCTCGTCACCACTACCGTCTCCTCCATGCTAGTAGTCCTGGTGTTAACACCCGCATGCAGGTTAGGGGGAGGGGGGGGGGGGTGATGGGGGGAGGGGGGAAACAAAAACATTACGATTAAATGTTAGTGCGCTACAGCGTTATATGGGGCGGGGGCAGGCATGTAAATAGACAAGAGGTCTAACTACTCAATATAACGTGTGCAAGGGAACCGCTGTCGGAAACGAAGATAGGTAATAGTAGTGATGACTACTGACAAGATAATAAGAAAATAAAATTTAAAATATTTCCTGTATTTTTTAAAGTTCGCAATGTAATGCAAACAGCTGACGCTAGAGGTCAACGAACGGTGGGTAAATACCTAAAATTGTGGCCGAGAAAAATACTAAACCACTTATACTACAAACATAAATGATTATTAATTATTAATATTGGATTGTATTTAGGTACTATACTAATAGCGCTAAGTTTTCGATAACGGTCCCCTTATACCCTGTATATTATATCGATAGTAAATAAATAATATTTTTTTATTGTTAAACTAATTACTTTCGTATTAGACTTGTCTAAGTACATGCAATCTATAATATTATTAATTATTATTAAGTATAAGTTTTTATCAAAAAAGCTAAGATTTTAAATCAGTTATACATAAAGGCACAATAATTGACTTACTAATAGATTCAGATGAAATATAGTCTGTACTTTAGAGTCAAAAAATATAGCATACAAATATAAGGACAAAAGTTGGGTAAAATAGCCAAAAAGGTGTGAAGTAGACAGTGATAAGTGATCACCGACATCTTCCTTACGTGTTACGTCTATTTTTTTGACAAAGAATATTTAAAGTAATTTTCACAAAATAAAACAAATCAAATCCTTGATTTTTCCGACAATTAAATCACATCTACGTGTGAAATGCACTTTTTTGACGTCAAATTTGACACCGCTTCATACAAGAACTGTCAAATTTAACATGTCTTAATACAATATTCGTCAAATTTGACACTTCTTCATACAATTACTGTCAAATTAGATGTTTTTTATACAACAACTGTTAAATCAAAATAGACGTATACACATAAAAAAGCGACAGAACATTCGCGAAATATGTACAGAACGATGCTTTGGCTTTTTTCAAAGGAATAAAAAAAAATGAACGCGAGCGGCAAGCGACACATTTCTGAGTTTCGACAAAACGGGAAAAACACTCGTTCGAAAGCTTTGTCGAGAGCCACCGACCTCGGGTATATACGCTGGACAAGAATTTATTCTAGTTTCGTTCAAAATTACTAAGGGCCTTTCACTAGCTCCTGAAAAGTGTCGGATAGCCTAAACGTAAGTTTTGTCTAAAAGTTGTGAATAAGCTATCCGACACTTATCAGAAGGTGGTGAAAAAGGCCCATAATGTTTTAAATAGGGTAAGACCCCATGAAAAAATGAGTTTGATCATTCCCAGACTATGTAATATTTAACATTACATAGTCGATCTTTCCATTCTATGACGACTGCGCTAATCGTATCTATAAATACCAATATTAGAAAAGTGCAAGTGTGTTTGTTTGTTGGTTTGTCCTTTCAATCATGTCGCAACAGAGCTACGAACTGACAATTTTTTTTATGTGAAGGTATAGTTTTGGAAAAAAGTCAAGCCGCCTGGAAGATTTCATCGAAAACGCTGCCTATCCCTTTGAGATAAAACAAAATCGACCCTACGACAGGAAAAACATGCTTCACTACCCGTGCGAAGCCGGGGCGGGTCGCTAGCATATAATAAACCTGTCCAGCGTATAAGCGTATCGAGGTCAGAGTCGAAAGCGCTTTCATGTCACGACTTACTTATTTTTCATCGTTCTGTCATGTGTTGTTTTTCCTCTGGAAACGGAAATATTATTTCAACAGATAATACATATAACGATGGCAACCATTTTGTTTAGTACAGCATTTTGCAGATTTGAGATTAAAGATGACGGCATAGGCCCAGTTTAGATAGACCAATAAACGAAGGTTTAGACAAAAATTAAATCGAGACAATTTTTCCTGGATTTCATAAATGTGGGGTAGTGTAGTAGACGGAAATTGGGAGAGGGCAGGCAGTCGGGACAACGTGGGGGAATTTGAGGGGGGCAGGGGAGGCATTGGTGAGATTGAAAGGGCAACAGAATGGAGTTGGTCGGGAAAAGGGGGAGTTGGGGTGGCAGGCGATAGGGGAGTGGGGAGGGCAGTTGAGGTATCAAGGGGGAGTTGGTGGCAGCAAGGGGAAGTTGGTGGGAGCAAGGTGGAGTTTGGGGGAGCAAGGGGGAGTTGGGGAGCAAGGGGGAGTTGGGGGGAACAAGGGGGGACAAAATATAGGGCAACATGACCAGATTATTTGTGAATTTACCATCGTTTACTGAACTATTACAGGAGTATTGGGAAATTTAAGTTAATTCTCAGAACTGGATACAAGTTACAACCAATTCGGGAGAATCTCTTCTCTGGTCCGTACAGTTTTTCCAATGTTTCAAGCTAGAAAAGCTCATGCGAGTCTCTTAGGAGTAATTTTGAATGATAATTTACGCGATTTATATGCCAATTTAACAGCCGATTAGTTTAGCAAATGACAACGAATAGTGTTAACTATTAAAATATTGAATATCTATTACACGAAAATAATTATTGATATAATAACCATCAAGATCTGACAAACAGACTTGAGGTAAAATTATATTAAGTAGTTAGATATTCAACATTATTCAACATTTTAGAATATTTCTTAAGACTAAAAGCGTTTTCCATATTATTCTATCCGATATTTGGGCAAGAGAAATTGTTATTATATACCCTCTTTCTGGCTGAAAATCTCACACAAATCCATAAATTACGTCACATAAATTTCATGATTTTTTACCCCCTCCCCCGTCCTTGAAAACATCCACGTTAACTGATTTATTATTTTTTGGTACACGATAATTTATACATATTATGATTATTTCATGTTCAACTAACTCAATGGCAGATATTTCTATTACATTTGAAACGCTTTCCATTGTTTTCCATTGTTTCAAAATGGTATTTTTTTATTAAAATGCACTAACCACCGTTCCTTTTATTTCTGGAAAAGTGTGCGGTGAGAGTAAAGTTAGGTACAAGTCACGGCAAATAAGTCGACCGGTGACCTTCAATGCGCAGAAGTCGAAAATGAGGTATCTCGGGGTGTGAGAGGGTCGCGGGGAGGGCGTGGGGATCGTTCGTAAGCACTGATTAGCTCTCGCGGATCCCTCGTAAGCGCTGATTGGCTCTCCAATCGTATTGTGTCCCGCTCACTCGTACGACGCTGCGTGCACTTGAAGGTCACCGGTCGACTTACGTGCCGGGGGTTATATACACAACTTCTTCAAGTCCTCCGGTATCATTCTATGCTTTGTAATGCATAGAACGTCAATTGGATCCTTACTGTTATTAAATTCATCTGAACGTGCTTCTAGTACGTCAGCTTTATTAAGAAGACCGTTTATGTTTTGATGCAGAATATTGTTATAATGTTTGTCTTGTTTTTTCACCACATGTAGATATTGGGAACTCATTTTAATTTACTCCTTACTTACATATTGATAGTGCTTTGATATCTTATTGAGGTTGTTTCGAAAGTTGAAATGTCTATATTTTAATGTTCATTGTCAGACTTTCTTAGCCATTTTTCACCACTTGGAGTTATTAATAATGAGTACCTAATAATTAATAATGAGTCCCCTCATTATTAATTTAACCCCTTATACTTACAGATTGATAATGCTTTTAATTTTCATATCTTATTGAGGCTATATCGAAGGTTGAGATGTCTATATTTTGAGATGTCGAAAAGCGTAGCATATTTGTGAATGATCACATGACACAGTACGTAACGATCTCCCAATCCTTTTCATTTAAAGTCTTTTTTTTTTTCGCTGGATATATTTATGTATATTGGGAACTCATTATTAGTTTATTTCTTTTATACTGAAAGTTTTCCATTGAGATTTACCATATTCTGAGATGCGAAACAGCTGGTCACATTTGTGAGACCCCCCCCCCCCCTTCCTTATTCAAACAGCAGTTTCGAATATTTTTAATTTATATTAATAGTTTATATTTCGTTCCAATGTGACGTCACAAAATTTAGGGCCCCTCCCTCCCCCTTGTCACACAATGTTACAATCTGTCACTCCCTTAACGTGTGACGTAATTTATGGATGGCCCCTTAGGGGATTTGCTTTCACCAAAATTAACTGTCAATTATTAGTTAAATGTAAATTCAATCAAGATTCCGAAAGGTTCTAAAGTCAAAGATAAAGTCAAAGATGGAGTCCCTAGTCGTTATACATTAAACAAACACCATTACCATGGAATAATGCGGAAAACGCAATAAACACGTATCTTAAGGTAACCTTAAAGCTAAGGCACGCATCATAAGTATTGTCTGAAGGCACTATGCAGGTGGTCGGGAGTGTATTATCATCTAAATGTTGGTCCGGCAGCGTGGAAGAGAAAGCGAGATTTTTAGACAATTTTGTTAGAGAAAAATGGTTGAAATGATGATTTTTTTGGTAGAAGTTTCATTTGTTATCCAGCGCGTTTTTTTTTTCTTTGTATGTACACTAATTTCTCCCGAGATTTCCGCACCGATTTGCATGGTAAATTATTATGGTTTCATGAAAAATTCCATGAAAAAATGGTTCCAACTCCTCAACCTTGATGCTGCAGGGGAACTTACCACCTAAACTGTGGGGATTTAGAAACGGTTGATTGTGAATTGATATAGTACGTACCAAGTTTAAACTTCATAATTAAACTCAGGATCCCAAATCCTAAATCCTAATGCTGCAGGGTATTTTACTCCAAAGCCATGGGGATTGAGTAACTTTTGATTTTAATTTTTATAAACTTACACTATTATTCAATGTCAATTGGCTTGCATCACCAAAGAATCACAATATTAAAGACTTTTTGTTCTTTCAAAAAAAAAAAAAAACAAATGAAACTTCAACCAAATTTTTTTCGTTAAATTAATCACGCATCAAAACTTACCGTGTAGTAAACCCTTCGTAGTTCTGTTTGGGCGTTTCGTCCAGTGGTCGGAAGCTGGAGAAGGACGGACTTTGGATCTTCTCGTCGCGGCTGTACCCGTTTTGATGGTATCCCGGCGATGTTGGCGGCCCGTGCACGGACTGCGACAGGTTGGAGACGTGCTGGCTTATGTTCTGTGTTGTGCTGTGTGTAGTGTTCTGTGTTGTGTTGTGGGAGACGTTTTGTGTTGTGTTGAAAGTGCTGTTGGGGCTGTAAGTTGTGTTGGCGAAACTGCTCGTGGGCGTTTTGTATCTGAAAATTGATTTCGGGATGTTACAAGTTTTAGAAGAATAGACCCTTCTAGCGCCTAGGCCTATATCCTGCTGGTACCGGGTTGCTGGCCCGGTAATGCTTTCATGATGATGACGGTTGACCATATCCATCAGATCAATGTCGACCGATGCCTTCTTCTCACCCGATCGGTAGATTTTATCGATCCACCATAGATCATTGATGGATCAATTGCATTATCGACCAATAATAATGGATCGAGTGTTTTATCGAATGGTTGATTCTAAATAATCAGATAAATGATTGACTTTAAATAATCACATAAACCGATCTACGCAGTGAGCCGCTGCATACAAGTGGCGCAAGACCGCGGCGTGAGGAAATCATCGTCACTATTGGACACTATCGATTGAGAATTATGATATGGGAGATAGTGAAAATAGAAAAAAAACCCGGCTGAGTTTTTTGTGGGCTCTTCTCAGACTAGCGCGCTTGTAGTTTTAGTTTTGAGTTCTGGTAAGTAATTATCACCATTACCTCACTTTTATGCAAAAAAAAAAAGTTTACAGTGTACAGTTTTGAATAAATTTTATTTGACTTTGAATGGCTTTACCAATGCGGCGGATGGCTGGATACAAGCGATGCAAGACCGCGGCGTGTGGATATCCCCACAAGAGAAGCATGTCCATTGTCCAGTCATCATCATCATGATCAACCCATTACCGGCTCACTACAGAGCACGGGTCTCCTCTCAGAGTGAGAAGGGTTTTGGCCATAGTCTACCACGCTGGCCAAGCGGATTGGCAGACTTCACACACCTTTGAGAACGTTATGGAGAACTCTCAGGCATGCAGGTTTCTTCACGATGTTTTCCTTCACCGTTAAAGCAAGTGATATTTAAATACTTAAAACGCACATAACTGCGAAAAGTTAGAGGTGCGTGCCCGGGATCGAACCCACGACCTCCGATTAGAAGTCGGTCGTCCTAGCCACTAGGCTATCACAGCATCCAGTAGTGGACATCTATCGGTTGCGAATGGCGTTACCTGTGCGGCGTGGGCGTGTGGGACGCGTCGCTGGAGTACCCGGGGTGGTCGGTGTCGGTCTCGTCCCCGGACGCGCCGGCCGTGTCCCGCAGCTTGTACTTGGCCTGGCGGATGGCGTTACCTGTGCGGCGTGGGCGTGTGGGACGCGTCGCTGGAGTACCCGGGGTGGTCGGTGTCGGTCTCGTCCCCGGACGCGCCGGCCGTGTCCCGCAGCTTGTACTTGGCCTGGCGGATGGCGTTACCTGTGCGGCGTGGGCGTGTGGGACGCGTCGCTGGAGTACCCGGGGTGGTCGGTGTCGGTCTCGTCCCCGGACGCGCCGGCCGTGTCCCGCAGCTTGTACTTGGCCTGGCGGATGGCGTTACCTGTGCGGCGTGGGCGTGTGGGACGCGTCGCTGGAGTACCCGGGGTGGTCGGTGTCGGTCTCGTCCCCGGACGCGCCGGCCGTGTCCCGCAGCTTGTACTTGGCCTGGCGGATGGCGTTACCTGTGCGGCGTGGGCGTGTGGGACGCGTCGCTGGAGTACCCGGGGTGGTCGGTGTCGGTCTCGTCCCCGGACGCGCCGGCCG
Organism: Melanargia galathea; assembly: GCA_920104075.1. Lineage (NCBI taxonomy): Eukaryota > Metazoa > Arthropoda > Insecta > Lepidoptera > Nymphalidae > Melanargia > Melanargia galathea. The sequence goes on from OV049868.1 coordinate 22,161,600, forward strand.
TGTCCCGCAGCTTGTACTTGGCCTGGCGGATGGCGTTACCTGTGCGGCGTGGGCGTGTGGGACGCGTCGCTGGAGTACCCGGGGTGGTCGGTGTCGGTCTCGTCCCCGGACGCGCCGGCCGTGTCCCGCAGCTTGTACTTGGCCTGGCGGATGGCGTTACCTGTGCGGCGTGGGCGTGTGGGACGCGTCGCTGGAGTACCCGGGGTGGTCGGTGTCGGTCTCGTCCCCGGACGCGCCGGCCGTGTCCCGCAGCTTGTACTTGGCCTGGCGGATGGCGTTACCTGTGCGGCGTGGGCGTGTGGGACGCGTCGCTGGAGTACCCGGGGTGGTCGGTGTCGGTCTCGTCCCCGGACGCGCCGGCCGTGTCCCGCAGCTTGTACTTGGCCTGGCGGATGGCGTTACCTGTGCGGCGTGGGCGTGTGGGACGCGTCGCTGGAGTACCCGGGGTGGTCGGTGTCGGTCTCGTCCCCGGACGCGCCGGCCGTGTCCCGCAGCTTGTACTTGGCCTGGCGGATGGCGTTACCTGTGCGGCGTGGGCGTGTGGGACGCGTCGCTGGAGTACCCGGGGTGGTCGGTGTCGGTCTCGTCCCCGGACGCGCCGGCCGTGTCCCGCAGCTTGTACTTGGCCTGGCGGATGGCGTTACCTGTGCGGCGTGGGCGTGTGGGACGCGTCGCTGGAGTACCCGGGGTGGTCGGTGTCGGTCTCGTCCCCGGACGCGCCGGCCGTGTCCCGCAGCTTGTACTTGGCCTGGCGGATGGCGTTACCTGTGCGGCGTGGGCGTGTGGGACGCGTCGCTGGAGTACCCGGGGTGGTCGGTGTCGGTCTCGTCCCCGGACGCGCCGGCCGTGTCCCGCAGCTTGTACTTGGCCTGGCGGATGGCGTTACCTGTGCGGCGTGGGCGTGTGGGACGCGTCGCTGGAGTACCCGGGGTGGTCGGTGTCGGTCTCGTCCCCGGACGCGCCGGCCGTGTCCCGCAGCTTGTACTTGGCCTGGCGGATGGCGTTACCTGTGCGGCGTGGGCGTGTGGGACGCGTCGCTGGAGTACCCGGGGTGGTCGGTGTCGGTCTCGTCCCCGGACGCGCCGGCCGTGTCCCGCAGCTTGTACTTGGCCTGGCGGATGGCGTTACCTGTGCGGCGTGGGCGTGTGGGACGCGTCGCTGGAGTACCCGGGGTGGTCGGTGTCGGTCTCGTCCCCGGACGCGCCGGCCGTGTCCCGCAGCTTGTACTTGGCCTGGCGGATGGCGTTACCTGTGCGGCGTGGGCGTGTGGGACGCGTCGCTGGAGTACCCGGGGTGGTCGGTGTCGGTCTCGTCCCCGGACGCGCCGGCCGTGTCCCGCAGCTTGTACTTGGCCTGGCGGATGGCGTTACCTGTGCGGCGTGGGCGTGTGGGACGCGTCGCTGGAGTACCCGGGGTGGTCGGTGTCGGTCTCGTCCCCGGACGCGCCGGCCGTGTCCCGCAGCTTGTACTTGGCCTGGCGGATGGCGTTACCTGTGCGGCGTGGGCGTGTGGGACGCGTCGCTGGAGTACCCGGGGTGGTCGGTGTCGGTCTCGTCCCCGGACGCGCCGGCCGTGTCCCGCAGCTTGTACTTGGCCTGGCGGATGGCGTTACCTGTGCGGCGTGGGCGTGTGGGACGCGTCGCTGGAGTACCCGGGGTGGTCGGTGTCGGTCTCGTCCCCGGACGCGCCGGCCGTGTCCCGCAGCTTGTACTTGGCCTGGCGGATGGCGTTACCTGTGCGGCGTGGGCGTGTGGGACGCGTCGCTGGAGTACCCGGGGTGGTCGGTGTCGGTCTCGTCCCCGGACGCGCCGGCCGTGTCCCGCAGCTTGTACTTGGCCTGGCGGATGGCGTTACCTGTGCGGCGTGGGCGTGTGGGACGCGTCGCTGGAGTACCCGGGGTGGTCGGTGTCGGTCTCGTCCCCGGACGCGCCGGCCGTGTCCCGCAGCTTGTACTTGGCCTGGCGGATGGCGTTACCTGTGCGGCGTGGGCGTGTGGGACGCGTCGCTGGAGTACCCGGGGTGGTCGGTGTCGGTCTCGTCCCCGGACGCGCCGGCCGTGTCCCGCAGCTTGTACTTGGCCTGGCGGATGGCGTTACCTGTGCGGCGTGGGCGTGTGGGACGCGTCGCTGGAGTACCCGGGGTGGTCGGTGTCGGTCTCGTCCCCGGACGCGCCGGCCGTGTCCCGCAGCTTGTACTTGGCCTGGCGGATGGCGTTACCTGTGCGGCGTGGGCGTGTGGGACGCGTCGCTGGAGTACCCGGGGTGGTCGGTGTCGGTCTCGTCCCCGGACGCGCCGGCCGTGTCCCGCAGCTTGTACTTGGCCTGGCGGATGGCGTTACCTGTGCGGCGTGGGCGTGTGGGACGCGTCGCTGGAGTACCCGGGGTGGTCGGTGTCGGTCTCGTCCCCGGACGCGCCGGCCGTGTCCCGCAGCTTGTACTTGGCCTGGCGGATGGCGTTACCTGTGCGGCGTGGGCGTGTGGGACGCGTCGCTGGAGTACCCGGGGTGGTCGGTGTCGGTCTCGTCCCCGGACGCGCCGGCCGTGTCCCGCAGCTTGTACTTGGCCTGGCGGATGGCGTTACCTGTGCGGCGTGGGCGTGTGGGACGCGTCGCTGGAGTACCCGGGGTGGTCGGTGTCGGTCTCGTCCCCGGACGCGCCGGCCGTGTCCCGCAGCTTGTACTTGGCCTGGCGGATGGCGTTACCTGTGCGGCGTGGGCGTGTGGGACGCGTCGCTGGAGTACCCGGGGTGGTCGGTGTCGGTCTCGTCCCCGGACGCGCCGGCCGTGTCCCGCAGCTTGTACTTGGCCTGGCGGATGGCGTTACCTGTGCGGCGTGGGCGTGTGGGACGCGTCGCTGGAGTACCCGGGGTGGTCGGTGTCGGTCTCGTCCCCGGACGCGCCGGCCGTGTCCCGCAGCTTGTACTTGGCCTGGCGGATGGCGTTACCTGTGCGGCGTGGGCGTGTGGGACGCGTCGCTGGAGTACCCGGGGTGGTCGGTGTCGGTCTCGTCCCCGGACGCGCCGGCCGTGTCCCGCAGCTTGTACTTGGCCTGGCGGATGGCGTTACCTGTGCGGCGTGGGCGTGTGGGACGCGTCGCTGGAGTACCCGGGGTGGTCGGTGTCGGTCTCGTCCCCGGACGCGCCGGCCGTGTCCCGCAGCTTGTACTTGGCCTGGCGGATGGCGTTACCTGTGCGGCGTGGGCGTGTGGGACGCGTCGCTGGAGTACCCGGGGTGGTCGGTGTCGGTCTCGTCCCCGGACGCGCCGGACGTGTCCCGCAGCTTGTACTTGGCCTGGCGGATGGCGTTACCTGTGCGGCGTGGGCGTGTGGGACGCGTCGCTGGAGTACCCGGGGTGGTCGGTGTCGGTCTCGTCCCCGGACGCGCCGGCCGTGTCCCGCAGCTTGTACTTGGCCTGGCGGATGGCGTTACCTGTGCGGCGTGGGCGTGTGGGACGCGTCGCTGGAGTACCCGGGGTGGTCGGTGTCGGTCTCGTCCCCGGACGCGCCGGCCGTGTCCCGCAGCTTGTACTTGGCCTGGCGGATGGCGTTACCTGTGCGGCGTGGGCGTGTGGGACGCGTCGCTGGAGTACCCGGGGTGGTCGGTGTCGGTCTCGTCCCCGGACGCGCCGGCCGTGTCCCGCAGCTTGTACTTGGCCTGGCGGATGGCGTTACCTGTGCGGCGTGGGCGTGTGGGACGCGTCGCTGGAGTACCCGGGGTGGTCGGTGTCGGTCTCGTCCCCGGACGCGCCGGCCGTGTCCCGCAGCTTGTACTTGGCCTGGCGGATGGCGTTACCTGTGCGGCGTGGGCGTGTGGGACGCGTCGCTGGAGTACCCGGGGTGGTCGGTGTCGGTCTCGTCCCCGGACGCGCCGGCCGTGTCCCGCAGCTTGTACTTGGCCTGGCGGATGGCGGTCAGCCTGCCGCGAGCCTCCTCCAGCTCCTTCTCTATGCGAAGAACTTCAGTCCTGATGGTGGAAAATTACAATTTAACAATATTTTATAAGTTTTGAGTACGTTTTGTAAAATTACTCAATATAAAATGGGACCCTGGTAACTGCTCTATCATAAATATATATGATAAGCTCTAATTTATTACCAATATGAATTTCAGCATCCGAACCCTCGGTAAATTCATAACTCCTCAACCACAAACAGCCTAAACTTTATTCTTGGTGTCTGGTTTATGCCTGGTCTCTACACCCTAAAACACTATAGAACCTTACGTAACATCAATAAATTATCTTAAGCAACTCCACTCCACCCCTGATGGATGAACCTACCATCGCTCCTTAAAGTAAACAATTCAATACTAAGCTTATAAATAAATCAAATAAATACGAAGCTCTGGTAGCTGCTCTTCCATATACATCAACATCTACCTCTGAACTATCAGCTATATGAATTTCAGGATCCAGATCCTCATAACCTCTTAACTCCTAAACCATGAACAGCCCATACCCGACTCTTGGTATGTGGTAAATGCCTGGTGCCTACACCTTGAAGCGATTGTAGAACCTTACCTAGCATCGATCTCTTGGGCGATGCCGCCCACCATGCGTCGGTTGAGGACCAGGCTTCGTTCGTCGTCGCAGTGGATGGCGTCGCGGGCCGCTCTCACCAGGTTGTCGGTGGACCTGATCACTTCAGCCCCGGCTGACTGGAGCCGCCGAGTGGATTCGGAACTCGGGTCTGCTTTCACCTGAAAATGGAATGTTAGGTCAGATAAGAGATTGTAGATGTACTTGTGCTATAGATCCTAAGTTCATATACATGTTTAATAGACGTTGCCGATTTAACCGATAGACGATTGCTAGAAATAGGTCTCTCACAAAAGACAATAGTGGGCTGCTTGTGTCCTACGAATTTATAACGAAATAACTCGTTTGAGATCATCGGACTACGTGGAAAGGTGGAGATTATGGGGAGGAGGAGATCTTCCAACGTTTTCCAATGCCGTTCCAGCACCTTGGGACCCTTAACAAGGATAACAGATATAAATAAGCAGTAAATAACACCATTTATCACCTTGCAAGCCATCTAAGATCTGACATCGGATCTGACTTTTCTCAAACACAGCCTGGACCAGTGAATTAGCAGAGTCCGCCATGGGCTGCTGCCGATACATGCATTGGGCCAGTCTGGCCGCGGAGACCAGATCCTCGGACGTGGTCCGGCCATTGTCTGATGATAGGACTTACCTTGCAGGCCACTAGCAGCTGAGCAGTGCTCGAAGCCACCTGCCTCGCGCTGGAAATCAGTCGCTCCTCGGAAGCCGCACCCTGAACCAATGCATTCGCAGCCTCCACCAGCGCGTGAGCCGCTGCAGCCACCAGTCTGGCCGCGGAGACCAGACCCTCGGACCATTGCCCATCGTCTGATGACGAGGTGGGACGGCGGGCCACTTTACCCTGGAAATAATGAAAAGTACATTAACTGGATGACGAATCTATACGGTGTTTAGTGACGATGCAGTCTAAGCGGGTTAACCTGGCGGGTAGTTTTTATTAAACCCATACACCCTGATCAGTTTCTACGTGACGTCACTGTACACTTTTTGAACGTCATTTATTCCCATCTGTCCCCCTGAGGGGACAGAGCAGGGGGACAGGCAGGAATACTTCGTACACACCTGGTCAATGAGCTCCCTCTGCGCGGCGGACGCTGCTCTCACGAGAGCTGATGTTGCAGCGATGATGGACTTCGCAGCCTCCAGGATCATCTCGTCGAAGTTCATGTTCTCATCCGTTTCCTAAAACCATCGACAACAAATTATTAAATGTATACTTAATTATAAATGTAAGATGGTACGGGTTTATTTTATTTGTTTTTATACACCTGTAACATATTTTTGACCCCATGTACCATTTGGTCGTAAGGATTTTGAAAACAATTTTGACACAATTGCGCATTAATAAATGATAAAAAAAAATCGGATTAATTATATTTTATACTCTGATGTATTAAGGACTGCGCAGACGAGGGACAACTCTGGGCATATTTTTTGTTCCTCTAAATAGTTTACTTATAACTGTATCAAATTTAACACGAGGGACTAATATTACGACAATTAAATTATACATTGAATTTTAAAATGAGAATATGGGGAAATCTGAAACCATAGAAGAATTGAATAACGCGCAAATGGCAAATGGGGAAATCTGAGACCATAGAAAATACAGGGAATCAATCAATGAAAACAGCATAAAATGATAGGATATTGTACTCCACGATAGTCCCTCGTCTGTGCAAGCCCTTACTTGTTTAATTACTACGCAGTAAAGATCTAGTACAAAATCTTCTGTTCCATTCTTGTATCTTCTCTCTTCCGTCGACGAACGCGCCACGGCCGGTAGGTAATATGTTTGATTCCCGGGTGATACAAAAACAACCAAGAATATCAAACATATCTTACCGACGCGTGGCATCACTTGAACATTTGACCTTCGTAATGCTAACAACTGGGTACAAAAATCATACTGTAAAAAATAACACTGAAAAACACATAAAAGGCCTGTTTCACCACCTTCTGATAAGTGTTGGATAGCTTATTCACAACTTTTGTCTTTGTCACTTGAAATTAAGTAGGAAAGTGACAAAACTTACACGTTACTTACAGTTTAGGCTATCTTACACTTATCAGAAGGTGGTGAAACATACCCTTAATGTTGCCAGTAAATACTTTTTGCATTGAAATTTCAACATGGCGTCAGTAAGGTGAAGGGCCCGTGGTCCCACCGATTTGACCTACCGGTGGGTCAAAGTAATTCCACTTTTTAGATAAGTTAGGACTATACAAGCAAACGGACAAACACGTAGGTATATCGAGTGTGTTCGCCAGTTTATGACAGTTTAGAAGTTACAAGCAAACAGACAAACGCGTATGACTGAACTGACCTGCATCTTGATGACGCGCGGGCGCAGCGCGTCCAGCTTGCGCGCCGCCGCGTCGATGGAGGCGGCGGCTCCGAGCAGCTCCTGTTCAGCGATCACCGTGGGATCCGCGGGATCCACCCACTCCGAGCCTGTGGGATTCACGACCAACATTACTTTACGGCTTTTTTAGGGTTCCGTACCTGAAGAGTAAAAACGGAGCCCTATTAATGTCACTCGGCTGTCTGTCTGTCTGTCTGTCTGTCCGTCTGTCCGCCGGTCACAGGTCTCTAGCTCGCAGACGAAATGAGTTACAAACCTGAAATTTTGGTATTTAGTGTAAAACGTTAACCCAAAATCAAATATTGAATTAGAAATTGAATTAAATTATTTTTCAGGGGGGCTCCCATACATGAAAAAGGAGCCGGAAAAAAAAAATTTTTCTTTACCCTAGCTTGTGGGGTATCATTGTTTAGAACTCATTAAGTAGAGTACAAATATATATTTTTTTAATTTTTATCTCAAAAAATAAGGGAATGGGAGGCCATCAAAGTTGTCAGTTTTAGACCATTTTTGTGACGGGGGCTATCTCAAAAACTAAACTAGTTGGGAATATGATATTTCAGTATATTATGTACTATATGCTCTATTTAAACAACAAATACTGAAAACAACGATTTATTAAATAGTTTATAAGCTGTGACCAAAATAAACGAACATTTTTTTGGGTTTTTCTTTCACGGTTTGTTGCGATGTCTAGCTCGGAAATTAAATATTTCTTAGACCCAAAATATTACATTGTTCATAATTATGTACGGAACCCTGAAAGAGCGAGGCGCGACTCGCACTTGGCTGATTTTTTATTCAAGTACAAGTTAGCCCTTGACTGCAATCGCACCTGATGGTAAGTGATGATGCAGTCTAAGTTGGAAGCGGGCTAACTTGGAAGAGGTATGCATATCCCTGATCGGTTTCTACACGGCATCGTACCGGAACGCTAAATCGCTTGGCGGCACGACTTTGCCGGTAGGGTGGTAACCAGTCATGGCAATATATCATCAGACATTAATATCATCTTCATCATTTTTGACGACCTCCCTGGCACAATAAGCGCTGTGTATAAGGCATTCTACTCACTATAATGCAGCAGGTCCGATTTAGGAGGTAACTGGGTTGGAGCAATCTAGGATGGTCCTTACACCTGGTCTGCCGCTCAGTGCGTGCTTGTGATCCTACCAGCCGATCTAGGAGGCGACATTGAATCTAACCTAGAATGACCCTATATACGACATGTTTAAAAAGCAATCTACAATCCTCCCCACTTTTTCACGCTAAATCGGCTCTGCCGCATTCTCTTAAGTAGAGTACTTAAGTGGGAGGTCCCGGGTTCGATTCCCAACAGGGGCAATTTGGGATTTCATAACTTCTAAATTGTCTCTGGTCTGGTGGAAGTCTTCAGCCGTGGGTAGTTATCAGCGTACCGGCAAAGTAGTGCCGCCAAGTGATTTGCGGTTCCGGTACGATCAAAGACTTTACCCTTGAGCAGTTCAGCCACCGCCAGCATGTCGGCAACAGCTTGCGCCACCCTCCGCGACAGCTCGGGCAGCTGGCTGCGGGACGCCGGCGCGCTGAGCAGCGCCGCCAGCAGCGAGCGGTAAGCCTCCGCTGCCGTCCTGGTGCTCTCCAGAGTCCTGATCTTCAGCTCCTCGGTTTCCGCCGAGTGTGCTGCACCCTGAACATTATATTTATTAAATCCAGAGTGTTTTATATCTCGTTAGTGGTATATTGTGGTGCGGAAGGATATAGAAGCCTATCCCAAAAGAATTCCTACCATTAATGGAAAGGCTTTAAAGTATTCCGTATACGACGCATATTGTATTGACATTCGTGTGCTACATAATTATATTATGACGTATCATCATCATGATCAATCCATTACCGGCCCACTACAGAGCTCAAGTCTCCCCTCAGAATGAGAAGGGTTTAGTTCGTAGTCCACCGCTGGCCGAGTGCAGATTGATAGACTTCACACGCCTTCGAACAGAACGTTATGGAGAACTCTCAGATGAGCAGGTTTCCTCACGATGTTTTCCTTCACCGTTAAACCGAGTAATATTTAATTTTTTTAAACGCACATAACTCCAAAAAGTTACAGAAGTGCGTACCGGGGATCGAACTCGATCTTCCCGAAAGGGAGGCCAAGTTTTAGCCATCTCATCAAGGCTATCACCTTCAAGTGCGCGCAGCGTCGTGCGAGTGAGCGGGACACAGTACGATTGGAGAGCCAATCAGCGCTTACGAGGGATCCGCGAGAGCTAATCAGTGCTTACGAACGATCCCCACGCTCTCCCCGCGACCCCCTTACACCCCGGGATACCTCATTTTCGACTTCTGCGCATTGAAGGTCAACGCTAAACTTATTTGCCGTGGCTTTTACGTAGTTGTATTGAGTTGTGGAAAAGTGTCAAAGTTGTAGAATGTTCCGATACCTTGGCTGCGGCCAGCATATCCAGGACGGTTCTCCGTCCGAGGTTGGCGGCGGCGGTGAGCTGGTCCTGCCCCGCCGCGGCCACGGCGCGCGCCGTCGCCGCCGTCATCAGCCGCGTGCAGCGCACCAGCTCCTCCACCGACGCCGTGGACTTCGGTGGCGCTGCCGACATCAGCACCTGTGGGGGACAATCACAGTACATCAGCACCTGTGGGGGACAATCACAGTACATCAGCACCTGTGGGGGACAATCACAGTACATCAGCACCTGTGGGGGACAATCACAGTACATCAGCACCTGTGGGGGACAATCACAGTACATCAGCACCTATGGGCAAGCACTGAAAGTTCATCAGGACCTGTGGGACACAATGAGAATACATCAGCACCTGTGGGAAACATTGAGAGTACATCAGGTCCTGTGGGAAACATTGAGAGTACATCAGGTCCTGTGGGACACAATGAGAGTACATCAGGACCTGTGGGAAACATTGAGAGTGCATCAGGTCCTGTGGGAAACATTGAGAGTACATCAGGTCCTGTGGGACACAATGAGAGTACATCAGGACCTGTGGGAAACATTGAGAGTACATCAGGTCCTGTGGGAAACATTGAGAGTACATCAGGTCCTGTGGGACACAATGAGAGTACATCAGGACCTGTGGGAAACATTGAGAGTACATCAGGACCTATGGGCAACCAATGAGAGTACATCAGGACCTGTGGGAAACATTGAGAGTAGATCAGGACCTGTGGGAAAAATTGAAAGTACATCAGGTCCTGTGGAAAACATTGAGAGTACATCACCCAGGACCCAATGATCCGCAGCCAAATAGGTTAGCCACTAGACCAATGAGGAAGTTTACACCAACCGAGAGGAAGTTCTTCCTATTGCTGCCTGTAAAATTATAACTACGAAACACAAAGGGCTGGATTCAGGTGCAGGTACGCGAGTACACCCGACTAATATCGAACTCCTCGGCAGCCCTTCATCATGAACATTTTCAGCCAGGTCAAACTACGGGCCACGGGAGCTTATGATGAGACGTGCTGTGAAAGCGGCTGAGTTTGGGGGACGAGGATACGCCTCACCACCTGATGGTACCTATTTTCTTAAATGTACTAGCCTGTTACTGTTAATTTTTCCCTGTTTTTGCCTCACAACCCGACGGCACCTGCTAGTCTTCTAGGATGTAGTTACAATGGATATCACTCACGGTAGTTTAAATGTCTGCAACTTAATTTTTACTTTGTTTTTTGCCTCACAACCCGACAGTCCCTGCTATAGTCTTGGATGCAGTTACAATGGACATCGCTATCACGTCAATCAAACGCCTGTAACTGTTAGTTTTTACCCCCGACGCAAAAACGACGGGGTGTTATAAGTTTGACGTGTCTGTGTGTGTCTGTCTGTCTGTTCCCCGGTAGCGCTCAAACGGGTGGACCGATTTGAATGCGGTTTTTTTGTTTGAAAGGTGAATTAGTCGAGAATGTTGTTAGCTATGTTTGATGAAAATCGATCCAATATGGCCGCCGCTACAAAATGGCGGATTACATATTTTTTCACAACTCCCTTAATATGGGTATCAAATGAAAGGGCTTGACGAGTAGAATTAGCACTATGCGAATCCAAGATGGCCACCGCCACAAAATGGCGAATGTCGGGGGTTTTTTAAATTTTCAATTTATACTTGTTACCCTATATTTGTGGTACAAACCTCGATCTCCTGCGAGATGGCCTCAATGGTGGACTCCAGGGCGCGGGTACCGCGCGTGTGCTCGTCCTCCACCGCCTTGACAGTCTTCAGCAGTGACGTCACGTTCGTCACCATCACCTGGAGAATTGTAACCATCAGTCACACTGTTTTTCATAGAATGTTTATGGTTTTCTTGCTGGGATTCCTTAGTATGAGTACTCTAACAATAGTGTATACTTTAACCGGTTGCGTGGCAGTAAAGACGGATTTATATTTATCACGCGTGTATACGATCCTTTATAACTTCAATAGTTAAGTGTGTGCAATTTTTTTATAACTTCAATAGTCAAGTGTGTGCAATTTTTTTATAACTTCAATAGTTAAGTGTGTGCAATTTTTTTATAACTTCAATAGTTAATAGTTAAAAACACTTTAGTCTAAATCATATTGTGAGATGATGATTATAAAAAAACCCGATCGAGTTTGTTGTGGGCGCGTTTGGAACCCGAAGTTTTAGTTTTAAGGTCTTGTAAGTGATTATGACCATTACCTCACTTTTATGTACTTGTAAAATTGACGTTCAAAAAGTGTACAGTGTACCAATTTTTAATAAAGTTTACTTGACTTTGACTTTGCGAAAGCCATTTCCAAAATTAGAAAAAGCTAAGAAAACGGTTTCTTTTCGTGTAACTACAATAGTTTAGTGACTAATTATTATTATTATTATTAGAATTTAACACATTATCCTATTTTATAATTATCACATATTCATAATTAGGTATATTATAAACAATGTAAAATAAACGTTTAGTAAAGCTAGTAGTTTTTTTAAATTTTAATTTCATTTTATTTATAAATATTTTATTTGAATTAGAACAACATATTTTAATAACAAAAAAGCTTTGGGTTGCCAACTAAGTTAGGGTTGACGATGACTAAAAAAAAATACAAAAAAAAAATTAGAAAAAAAAACACCCAGTGCGATAAAAGCATGCCTAAGCGGGAAACCCATAAGCTTTCAACCATAAAGACACCGTCCATTAGTTATGTCACAAATATTCCATGTTTTTTTTTACTTTGTGGTCACAAATTGTCACATTTAAGAGATTTGAACCCTTATTTTTGTCACTCATTTTTTTTCTTAAAGTAATGATTTATTTAACTTTTTGCTTAAAGTACTTTTAGAAAAATCTTTTTTTGCATTTATGTAATATTTTCTGATATAGCCTTTACATATTAGCTTCTATATATTTCAATAATGTAAAAAATTGTGACCTCTGCTATTTGTCGTAATTTGTGACACATCTTATGTGTGACATAATTAAAGGATGGTACCAAAAAAAAAGTAAATACATAAAATACATATAAAAAAGCACGTCTTATGTGTGTATAAAAATAATATAACGTCAATATTGGACTTTTGAAGCCTTTGCCGTGACAACCCTGACAGGAACCGCGTGAAATGAAAGCTTGTGGCTTTTGCTGTTAACACTCGATGACCCTGAGCCGAAAATAAGATGCAATCAATGCGACAACTGCAATCTTTGCGATTGGCTGATACTCCTGTGATTGGCTGACACTCTTCTACGATTGGCTTTTACACTTTTATTGTGATAATAAGATGAGCCAATACCCACAATCGCATGTTTGTGATCTTCTTGTATTTATAACTTGGTGAAAAGTGCGACAGTGTCAGCCAATCAGAAGCATTGAAATTACGGCATTCATTGCATTAAACTTTCGTATGAAAATTGACAACTCGGTGATCCGAAGAAAATTATATGAAATGGATTTAATAAGTGAAATCAGAGATTTTTATGATTTTAATATAAATATGGAATTCAGATATTCTTCTTAGGGTTCCGTACCCAAAGGGAGGGTGGCAAGTAAATAATAAAAGATGGGTAGATGAAATACATATCAGTAAATACTCAGTAAATACTCCACAGTAAAACAACAAATAATAAAAATTAAGATTCCGCACTCAAAGGGTAGGTTACTACCATTTTAGCGCTTTGTTTTTTTGCCGCAGTTTACCAGTATAATTTATATGTGGTACGGAACCCTTTGCTTATGCATTTTTATTTCATGAAGAGGAACAAATGAAAAAGGACAAAGTAAAAAAAAGGCTAAGGTGCTTTACAGTTCATATCACGCAAAATCAAAAGACAAACAAAAATATTATCGTTGCTAAACACGTTTCTGAGAGTATGATTGATTCTGAAAATGACGAAAGAAAGAAGCTTATTGAATGATTTTGAAAACTATTTTAGTCCCAAACACTTACTTAATTTAGAGACACACAAAATTTACTTAATTTAGAGAATATATAAAATTTACTTAATTTAGAGAATATATAAAAATAAAATGTGTTTTTAAAAATGGATGAAAAAGTAAAATTAGATTTTTAAACAAAAGCGTAAAGTTTCGAGTTTTCTTGAAAATCAACTTGAGTTTTAAAACAAATTTTTTTATCCCATATTTTATGACATCTTACGAAAACAGTCCTACGTCTTACTGAAATACCAAATTAGTGGTAAATTAATTTACAAGGAATAAAAATGTTTAAACTATTATATCTACAATATTTACAATGTTAATGGAGACAACATTTTAAAGCGTGACAAGTTATTTTTAAAGGTATAGAAAAAGATCACGGCGATACTACGAGGAAGAAAGAGACAAAACAGTTTGGGACTAAAACAGCTGCAGCCAGTACGAGTTAGGACATGATACACCACAAGTTATAAACGACATGATACGATGGGTTCAGCATACACAACACCATGCCATCCACTGCGTGCTTCTCTCGGTTATTATGTCGAAGGTGCGTTCACAGCGGTTAATGGACTGCAATGTAAGAAATCTGACCGATTCATTGCCGCTCGTCGCCACATCCTCGCTCTCTTGGAACCTTGAGTTCTTCACTTCGTCTAACATTCTCAGTTGCTCCTCCAGTCTACTGTTAGGTCTCGATTTCTTCATTCTATGCTCCACGACAGCTCTGATCCTTCTCAATTCTTCGTCGCTTATATCCTTTCTGTTTAGTATAGCTTCGTAAAAGTTCCACCAGTTGTCTATCGTACCGAACTGCTGCTCTCTATTTTTTAAGATATCCTCATAAATGGACCACCAATTGTTAGCGTAATATTCCATGGGATAAGTTCGCGTCAGGTCGAAAATTTCTAGATTATTCTGTGATTTGCGATTGATGTTTTTCATTCGTTTTAAGCTGTGACTGTTACTTATATTCATTGTGCTGTAATGATTGACGTTTTTAGTTAAATTGTGTTGTGAATTCAGGTTCAAAATAACATTTCTGTGGTAAGACGGCGGTGCAGATCTATTTTCCATTTCTCTATCAATATACTCTGTCGGTATATAGTTTTCTTTTTCGTGCGTTTCAGTTTTGTATTTCCGAATCATTTCTTTGTAATACTTTTCCAATAGGCACAATTCCTCGTATGTATATCTGGATATGTCGATTTTAGTGTAAACATTCAGTATATCTTCGATGTTAACAACTTTTTTCTTACGACCTTCTATTTGTATATTAGAGAGAAGTTTCAGTTTCTCGATTAATGGATCGAAGCCTTTGTAAATGAAATCTTTTTTGGCGAATTCGATCAGTTTAAGTACCATGTCCTCATACTTTTTATCGTATTCCAAGTCTTTGGATTTATCTACATCTTCGATGAAACTTTGTAATGTCTCTTTCTCTTTTTCGTATTTATCCATTTCAGATCTTATTTCTCCCAAAACGAGTTCGTGGCCACTGAAACGTTCCAATTCACGTCTAGTTTCTTCCATTTTTTCTAAATTCCTTTTAGCCAAAGCTTTCCACCACACTGTATCGTCTTTGAACATGTTCCAAAATTCCGTTTTATTTGTTTCAATATTCGTTGTAATTGTTTTGTCTTCTTTTGTTGGTGTCACTTCTTGTTTTGGTGTAATCACAGCATTATTTTTATCTTCTGGCGGTGATTTTATAGATTCACTCGAATCAGGATTTTTAACTTCTAAATTGACAACTAAATTGATCGGTTTGACCTTTTTAACTTTGAACACGGGACTTTTCAGCTTCGGCTTATCGAATTTAGCTCTTTTAGGTGTTGTTTCAATCACCGTAGTAGTTATAGTGGTAGTTTTAATGTTCTCATTAACAACGTCTTGCCAATCCAAATCGTCCATGACTTGAGATAACCTTTTCATTTCATCCTCGAGATCGGAGCTGGCCTTATGTTTCTCTTGAGCGTTTCTCCGTTTCCTATTTTCATCTTTATCGGCACAGCTTATAAACAAATCGACTAATTTCTTGAGTTCGGCTAAAAATATGTTCTCTCCATATTTGACGACGCGCCAATCCATATCGAACAAACTGTTTCGTGATGCGAGATTGTACCTCGTGTTGACATCGTCATTGGTGAATCTAGCTGGTGGTTTGATCATCTTACTCTCGATATAAGCGATTAGCTCTTCGCAACTGTCGTGGAATATAGTCGGAGAGACGTCATCGTCATGACTGGAATAGTCTAGGAGCTTGATGAGTTCGTCTTCCTGATCGGATTGGAACATATCTGTTTCAGAGTCGCACGAGTTGTAATCTCTAATGTTTATGGACCGCCGCTTGCTGCGCGGGACTGTGTTAGTTTTGATGGGGAGGCTCCATCTCTTCGGGTCTGAGAGGCGCTACAAAACACCAAAAAGTCCAATATTGACACGTACACGGACAGACAAACACAAAATAATTACAAACAATAGCACAGCTAAAATTATACCAAATTATAATTTTGTGTGAGACAATTTAATAATAAATATTTACATAATTTAGTTTGCTGCAAAAATAAGATTATACACAGTTTATTGTTTTAATCAAAATTATTGTGGTTAATTTTTTACACCCACTCAAACCCAACAAAAATATTAAGTAACTACTCTTTTATATAAATTCCCCACTTACCTTTTGAACTCCTTTTAATTTTTAACTTCTTGACCTCAAAGATCAAACTAGGAAGCATAATATTTAGAACTTATAACATGGTTACTATCTATAATATTTGTTTTAATATAGAAAAATGCAGCTCCGTAATCATAAAGTTTACCCAAGGAGTATTTAACTAACTAACTTCTAACCTACTTTTTCCAACTATCGTTTATAGCCAAAGATAACTTCCGAAGGACTAAAGCATTTTCTAAAGCAATATAAAGGATTCTTACAAGCACAAATCTGCCGGAATAATAGTTCGGGAGGAGGATAGATTCCTTATCATTCTATTCTAGACAACCCGAAGAACCCAGAAAGACCCCAACAATCCCCAAAATCCCCCAAAAGTCCCCAATAATCCTCAAAAAATCCCCGATGATCCCGAAGAATCTTGGGCAAACTTTCCGTACCTTGGCAGCGTGTTTGAGCGCATGCATGTCCGGATGCGCGACGCTCTTCCCGCTGGCGGCCGCCGTAGCGGCGGCAAGGTCCCGCAACGCCGCGGCCGCGTCTCGTGCCGCGTGCAGCACCAACACTTGCGGTTCCGCGCCGCTCAGTGAAGTGGCGCCTTGTTTCACCACTTCGCACAGTTGCACTGTAGATTACAAACATACAGGTTAGGACTTTTAGAAAGTTTTGATTCTAGAAGAAGTTCTAGATTTATGACGTTAAAAACCTTCATACGTGCGAGTTTCAAGCGAAATTTTTGTGGCGACTAGTTGGGAAATGTTCGGACACCATACTCCAGCAATAGAATAGAATAGAAACGTTTTTATTCAGATAAACTTTTACAAATGCTTTTGAATTATTAACTGAATCTACCAATGGTTTAGAATTGCGTTCCTACAGAAAAGAACCAGCAAGAAACTCGGCAATCGCTTTTTTCAAATATACATAAAAAAAAATAATGGCGCATAACTAAATTGCCGTCTCGCACATTGCTGGACCGAGTCACATCCACGCATTTTTATCATTTATATAATCTTCGCTTGTATAATAGGCTTTTTTATAAGCATACTTTTAGTAGAGTTCTTAAACTTGTGTAAAAGCAAGTCTAAAATTGAATGTTATTTTATAATATTACGCCCATACCCGCAAACAACTTTCGGACCTTCTTGAGGCGTAGTTGAGGAATCGCGTCTGTCGTGTAATTTTTTGTGATTGACAAGGTATTTAGTATGTATCCTTATGACTAAGGAGATAGGACGTACCTATAGTGGACACAGCGCTCTGAGCCGCGGCCGCCAGTTGCTCCTGGCTGCCGGCCGCTCCTCCCACCAGGGTCTTGGTGTCTTCCACCAGGGTCTTGGCGGTTTTGAGGATGTTCTCACGATGGTTGGAGAACGTATCGCCCTCCTTGTCGGATTGCAATGTTCCTTGAAGAAATATTAATACAAGATAAACATTAATCCCCAGTAATCTTTCAGACATAAAACCGACTTTAAATAAAAAATTAGGTTCTGTATTCGATTCGTATGCATGTATGTTTGCGATTATTTCAAAAATTAATGAACCGATTTGACGATTTTTTCACTATCGCAATCTACGTACTTTCAGGAAGGTATATGATACACCTATTTATCGTTCTTATGTACGAAGTTATACTTGTGTGTGAGGGAGTGTTCTTAGCTATGTTTGATGAAAATCTGTCCAAGATGGCCGCCGCCACAATAATGGCGGATTACATATTTTTTCACAACTCCCTCAATAAGGGTATCAAATGAAAGGGCTTGACTAGTAGAATAGCACTAAGTAAATCCAAGATGGCCGCTACCATAAAATTGCGAATATCGGGGGATTTTTAATTTTTTAATTTATACTTGTATGTCCAGCGGTTGTTGCTACTCATCTAATGTATCTTTTTTGAAGTCGGTTAATAAAAAGAAAACGGGTACTCACCAGCGCTGGCGAACAGGATGGTGGTGTCCAAATCGCCCAGGATGGTGGCGATGGTGGCGGCCGCATCGATGCACGCCTGCGTGCCGCGCGACCCCGCCTGCAGCGCGCTCAGCACGCTCACCACCTGGTTACCAACGGACAGATAGCGCTATAGACTATACCACGCTCACCACCTGGTTACCAATGGACAGATAGCGCTATAGACTATACCGCACTCACCACCTGGTTACCAATGGACAGATAGCGCTATAGACTATACCACGCTCACCACCTGGTTACCAATGGACAGATAGCGCTATAGACTATACCGCACTCACCACCTGGTTACCAACGAACAGATAGCGCTATAGACTATACCACGCTCACCACCTGGTTACCAATGGACAGATAGCGCTATAGACTATACCACGCTCACCACCTGGTTACCAATGGACAGATAGCGCTATAGACTATACCACGCTCACCACCTGGTTACCAACGGACAGATAGCGCTATAGACTATACCACGCTCACCACCTGGTTACCAATGGACAGATAGCGCTATAGACTATACCGCACTCACCACCTGGTTACCAACGAACAGATAGCGCTATAGACTATACCACGCTCACCACCTGGTTACCAATGGACAGATAGCGCTATAGACTATACCACGCTCACCACCTGGTTACCAATGGACAGATAGCGCTATAGACTATACCACGCTCACCACCTGGTTACCAATGGACAGATAGCGCTATAGACTATACCGCACTCACCACCTGGTTACCAATGGACAGATAGCGCTATAGACTATACCGCACTCACCACCTGGTTACCAACGCAGGTAATGTTATACAGCTGAGTGCTGATTGATAGAGGGTTAGACGACGGTGATGTAGGCGAAGGTCATGTCCTTAGATGCAATGATGAGTAAACGAACACTTTCAAAATGACCGCACCTAATTTTTGAAGTGGAAAAATTTCTTAAGGCGCGTTGAGCACTTTTTGGGTGAACAAAAATCGTGAAACTCGCGTCATCGTCACCGCACGCTTCCCATGAGCTTGTGAATTGTATCGGCGAGCTATAAATTATTATTTTCTTCCTTGATCACTTCTATGGGCTTTGAACTTTAATGCAGTTTTCACTTCTATCGGCAGTCCCCAACGACTGCCTCGCATTTTTTTTTCAATTACAAGGTAACCTTTGACTGCATTCTCACCCGATAGTAAGTGGCGATGCAGTCTAAGATGAAAGCGGGCTTAATGCGCTTAAAGAACTATAACTTCAATAAAGTGTAACTACTCACCTTCTCGTTGACTTTCCTCGCGGAATCCGCGACAGCCTTCTGGTTCTGCGTGATGGCGGACAGACGGCAGTGTCCGCCCGCGCGGACCAGCTCCGACACCGCCTCGCCCAGTTCTACTGCCGCCAGGCGGATCCTGGGGGCGAACATAGTTTGGTTTTAGGCACATGTATGTACACTTAAATAAAACTAGCTTCTGTCCGCGGCTTCGCCCGCGTGAATTTCCATAAATCCCGAGGAAATTGTAGATTTCCAGTTCCCGTTCCCGCTCCCTTTTTCAACCTTTATGCCTACTTTCAAGGAAGTTTGCTATAGTAATCTACCTATAGCTGTAGTTATAGATTTCGGTTTTTTCAAAATCCCGTGGGATATGTGGATTTTTCCAATATAAAAAGTAAGTGACGTTCGCACGGCTAAACTGGAATATTAATTTAGTTTCAGATAGACATAACAGATGGCGCCACTAGCTGATTGCCACGTGCTTTCTTCCACTAGTGCGCAGTTGAATACACGTTTTTCTGCACACTAAATTTGATACTATTATTATGAATAGTCGGGTTGTATAGTTTTAGTCTCTTGTTATAGGTACAGATGTGAAGGGTAAGGTGGTAAGGTGGTCAGGTGGTGAGGTGGTGAGGTGGTGAGGTGGTGAGGTGGTCGCGTGGTAGCTGTACCTGTTGGCGATGTCGCCGTTGGGCGTGGTGGCGGACGCGCCCACGCTGTCGGCGGCGAGGCGCTCGTACTTGCCGCACATCTCGTTGCCCACCTCCACCAGCCGAGTGGGCTCCGTGGCCGCTTTGGCCGTCTGCGAACCATAACACATGTTGACATGGCAGAAAGGAGGTTAAACAAGCATTCGATAACGGTGTCACAGACAAACAACTGTAAATTAAAAATTTAAATAACCCCCGACTTCCCTGGCGCAGTGGTGAGCGCTGTGGTCTTATAAGTGGGAGGTTCCCGGCAGGAGCAATTTTATAATTTCTAAATTGTCTCTGGCCTGGTCTGGTGAGAGACCTTAGCCGTGGCTGGGTATCATCCTTCCGGCAAAGCCGTGCCGCCAAGCGATTTAGCGTTCCGATACGATGCCGTGTAGATACCGATCAAGGGTATGCACAATGCATACCTCTTCCAAGTTAGCCCGCTTCCATCTTAGACTGCATCATCACTTACCATCAGGTGAGACTGCAGTCAAGGGCTAACTTGTAGTTGAATTTTAAAAAAGACCTGCAGGAAAACCTGACGTCCCACCGCCATACGTCAGATCCTTGATCAATTCAAACCCCACCCGTTGCACTATTGTCGCACCTACTCATAGCACAAGTTTTACGCTTATCTGGAGGGGAAAGGGGAATATTAATCATGTTCAGCATGGCTTTAATAATATTATTTAAAAAAAAACAATATGCAGTTACGACTCACCATGTCAGTGGCCAAGCGCGCGATCTCCTTCGCGGCGCCCACCATCCTCGTCTGGTAGTCCACGAACGAGTCCGTCTCGTCGTACGACCCGATCAGCGACATTCTGACGGACAAACAGACACATATAATATCAGCTATCTATCATACTTATATAAAGAAGCTTGTCCTGACTGACTGACTGACTGATCATCAACGCACACCCTAACCCATTGAAGTTAGAAACTTGAAATCACAGTAGGTTCCTTTTATGACGTAGGTGCACACTAAGAAAGGATTATTGCAAATTCCACCCCTAAGGGGGTTAAATAGGGGATGGAAGTTTGTATGAAAGTTCGTCATTTTTAAGTTCATCATCATTTTTTTCAGAATTTTTGAAAATTCCACCCCCAAGTGGGTAAAATAGGGAATGAGATTTATAAGAATCAAAGCGGACGAAGTCACTGGCATCAGCTAGTTGTAAATATAAAACATTGTCTTTCCTGGCTGTATTCCTCATATCCGAGGGTCCTGAACCCTTCCATTTGTCACACAATACTAAACCAGGGGTAAATTCAAACACACAAACAAATTCACACGCACAAAGTACTCATCGAGGATTGCACTAATTTAGCCTGAAGCTTTTCCATGACTCGCAGGTCACATATGCGTCTAACACTTCTTTCGCCATTAGATCGCCGCCCTTAAACCCCTACTTCTATAATAGTAACAAACAAAAATACAAACAGTGTACTCATATTAGCCGGTGACGCGTCTCGCGAACTGCGCACGCGCGGGGATCTCGCGCCGACACCAAGCGTGTACTGATATAATGAGGTCACTGAACTAATTGGGATACTTCATTATGAAACTATTTTTAATAAGCCGACTTCAATTTTGCATGATGTATTTGCTATATACAGGGGTGTAAGGCAGTGGCGTGCACTTCATAAAAGCAGAAAAGCACTGCATACCTTGAGAAAAGCAATGCTTATGTAAAACGATAAGTAAAGGAGCAGTAGAAATTTTAATACTACCAATTGCATACCCTGGCTTCAAACCCTGTGCACGCCACTGGTATAAGGGGAATGTTACGGAAAACTTAGCGCTATTATTATACTACCTAAACACAATCCAATACCACTAACCATTTGTCTTATTAGTGGTTTAGCATTTAATATTTTTCAATCCGGCAATGTTTAGCGTGCACAACTCTGGGTCACCGCGGCTACAACTTTAGGTATTTACTCAACGTTCGTTGAGTTCTAGCGTCAGATGATTGCATCCCATTACGATTTTTTTTAAATACAGGAAATACGTTAATTTTTTTATACTACACCTGCTCTGAAAGTACCTTCTGGTTTTTCTTATATCGAAAGTCAAAGTACGTCATTACTGTCAAACAAATAGGCGGGACGAAAAAATATATGGAATTTCATTGTTAACGCGCTAGAGCGGAAGTTCCATTTATGAAATTCCATTACTAACGTGCTTTTTTCTTTTTAATTTTTGATAAAATCCGATCAGTACATGAAAAACAAGTGTAAATTGAAAATTTAAAAAACCCCCGACATTCGCCATTTAGTGGCGGCGGCCATCTTGAATTTGCAATAGTGCTATTCTACTAGTCAAGCCCTTTCATTTGATACCCATATCAAGGGAGTTGTGAAAAAATATATCATCCGCCATTTTGTAGCGGCGGCCATCTTGGACCGATTTTCATCAAACATAGCTAAGAACACTCTCGACTAATTCACCTTTCAAACAAAAACCGCATTCAAATCGGTCCATCCGTTTGAGCGCCACAGGGGAACAGACAGACACACACACACACACACACACACACACACACACACACACACACACACACACACACACACAGACACGTCAAACTTATAACACCCCGTCGTTTTTGCGTCGGGGGTTAAAAACCTATGTCGACAAACACGACGTAAAAAGCACCCAATAAATAACAACCGTCACGGTAGGCGGCGCTGATGTCGCTATGTCACCGGGCAGGACCGGGGTCTGTTAGTTTAAATATATTTAATTTTAATTATTATAATTACATATGAACATAAAATAAAAGTAAAAAATACAAAATAGATTTTTTTTCGCGCTATTTTCTTTTTATTTTGCGAGTCGCTTTCTTTTGTTTTACCTATCCAAATTTTCAATTTATAAAATTACAAGTAGCTATTATGGAAGTCAAAGTGTCTAGTAGTGATAGTGAAGATTTGATGACGCCGCCCAACGCCGCCAGAATTAAAAATATGTGGCTAAGTAGTTATTTTTATATTGAAAATCTTTTACCCAAGATATCTAAAGATAGATAGAAATAGTTACAACAAAGCATATGAAGAAGAAGACAATGGAAACCCAACCTCTTCTTCTGATTGATTTACGGTAATAATTTTAATATTTTTGATTATTTTATTATTTTCCTCGCAGGTGTAGTACAAAGCACAGGGATACATCCCTTCGGGAGAAAGTGCGATTCCTCTCGGGTGTATTGCGGCCCTACGGCCTACGGCCTCGGGCCTCAAACTACAACCTCGTAGTAATCGGTCACTTTCTCCCGTCGAGGAACAATGTACTATTGCGATACCGGTCTCCTTACACTCGATATGATTAAAAGTTTGCTGAGGGCCTAATGTGAGTTAAGTTCGACCTGTGTGTGTGTGTGTGTTTTTTTTTCTATTCAACTACAAGTTAGCCTTTGACTGCAGTCTCACCTGATGGTATGTGATGATGCAGTCTAAGATGGAAGCGGGCTAACTTGGAAGAGGTATGCATACCCCTGATCGGTTTCTACACGGCATCGTACCGTGTGTTTTCTTTTTGTTGAAAGGTGAATTATTCGGCAGTGTTCTTAGCTATGTTTGATGAAAAACGGTCCAAAATGGCCGCCACCACAAAATGGCGAATTTCGGGGGTTTTTAAGATTTTTACTTTATACTTGTCTTACTTACTGCCCTCTTTATTACCACGGCAGAATGGGGTGAGAACTTATGTCTCACAATGCAGAATAGGGTGAGAACTTATTTCGACCGCGAGCTTATCTAGTACATAACTGATCACAGATAATTATAGTTCGCAAGCGTGCAGCACAAATGGAAATAGATTGTTGAGTAAGGCGCGTTTTGTTTACAATTAGCACCACGCAACAATGTAATTACCAGCAATGACGTCATACTGGATAACTGCCACGTATTAGCAATGCAATTTCCGGTTGGGTTAGGTCGTTATGGGCTTTTCACTAAGAACTTATTTGATACTAGATGAAGCCCACGGCTTCGCCCGTGTGGATTTAGGTTTTTAAAAATCCCGTGGGAACTTTTGATTTTTCAGAACAAAAAGTAGCCTATCTGTAGTAACCCGTCACCAAAACGGAAAAATTCCGTGGGATCCCCACGATTTCGGAATGCAATTCCTTACAGCATCAGGGTTGAGGAGTTGAATATGTACCTACTCGATTTCATTCAAAGATAAAGTCTTTAATTGGTACCCCCAATATCAATTTAAATAACCGACAGTTCCTAAATCCCATTAATTTTGGGGATCAGTTCCCCTACAGCATCAGCATTGAGGAGTTGGAATCCAAGTTTTTTGTAGGACAGTGTCGCTATGTTTCTCTATCGATTAAAAAAAAAATTACGCAAATCGGTTCAGAAATCACGGAGATATCGGTGTACATAGGTAGAAAAACACAACTCCTCCTTTTTTGAAAGTCGGTTAAAAAAAGTAGCCTATGTTACTCCCTGGTTAATTCTCTACTTGTATGTGAAAGTCCCGTCAAAATCGGTTCAGCCGTTCCGAAGATTAGCCCGTTCAAACAGACAGACAGACAGACAGACAGACAGACAGACAGACAAAAATTTTAAAAACGTGTGATTCGGTTATGGTACCGTTCAAATAACCATATGAGCTTAATATGAGGTAGTTATTTCGATATTACAGACAGACACTTCAATTTTATTTATTAGTATAGATATGTATGTCTTAATATATGTGCGTGTCATTTATTTGCTAAAACATGTTAACACTTAAATAAATATTTAATACAAATAAAGATAATTTAATTTAATTGAACTTAACCTTGAAAGGATCCAGACAAAAACATCATGGATACTTCTAGGTCACTTCGCCGCTTCGGAAGAACCTTTATCCTTCAACTTTTCAGACTTATGTGCGTTTTAAGAAACTAAATATCACTCGTTTTAACGATGAAGGAAAATATCGTGAGGAAACATGCACGCCTGATAGTTCTCTATAATGTAGTGACGCGGCGTGTTCGTGTACCGCACCGCACTCGGCCGGCGTGGTGGACTGCGGCCTGAACCCGCCCCACTCTGAGAGGAGACCCGTGCGTTTTAGTGGGCCGGTGATGGGTTGATGATGGTGATGATAACTAAATCTCATTGTCAGTGTCAGATCTATGTATAAAGCGCACTCTAACTCTACTCACACTCGAGAAAGAGTAAGACAGATTTACATCAGGGATATATTTATGCCCCGTTTTGACTCTGTCTCGAGTCTGAGTAGAGTTAGAGTACGCTCTATAGGTCACAGCGTTAGTGTCAGTATGTCAGAACAGACTTGACATTGGATCGATGCATCAATCTATATCTGAGTGAGCCGCTTGGCGCTTGGCCAGCGTCCGGTGGAGGCTGATCGATGAACGCACGAGTTTATTTGGGGCCTTTAAGAGCGAAGCTTTTACGATAAAAAGTTTAAACCAGTTCAATTATTGATGAATGATGCCTGAAGACAGTTGTTTGAACATTCTCAATGATTCTCATCGGGCAAATTGTGGCACTTATGTTATAGGTCTCAAGTCCAGACTGCCGGCGGTTCGTAAATTCAGTCAAAGAAGTAAAACTTAGTATAGTCCCGTCCATTTCGTCTGTGTCCGTCTGTAGTACACCTAAGTATTAATTTGGCATACTTATAAAAAGTTGGTGGTTAGAGAGGCGTGTAATATGAAACTTGGGGCCTGCTACTCAGAAAGAAAGAAGAAGAAACCCCCAATAAGTTCAATTACCTACCCTAATCCAAAATCAACAGGTCAAAAATTTAATCCAAATAAGTTTACTAATTGATAAAAGATTGCAATCTCAATACATGGATTGATAAATAATTATTATTGTTATTATTGAGACGCTTTACTAGCTAACCGGATTACATCGACCTTCGATCTGTTATTAGTGATTACATCGGCCATTAACCAATGAGAGTGTAAGTAAGTGCGTGTCCTTAACCGCGCGTTACTCCGCCGTCTATATTTAGCCGGGCGGGCGAGTGCGTCTGTTACTCGAGTGCACTTCATTATTAATATCATTAGGTTTATAATATCGACACGCTTTTGTGAAGGGTTGGATATATAGATCGAGGCGAATAATCGGACCTACTTAAAATAATACACACTTGATACAATAAACTTGATAAAGGCAGCAACGAGACCAACAAATAAAGACGTCTCCCATCGAAATCTCTTATGGAACCTATTCTTTACAATTTACAAATATTGCTATCCTTTTAATGATGTCCGTTGTGGTAAAGGACAGCGTTACATTTAAAATTAAAACTGTTCTTTTAGGTCAGTTTGGAGGTTTTACTGTCAAGAGAATTACCGTTATTGTGTCTGTCTGTTACTTCTTCCCGACTTCAACGGTTGACTGCTGAACCGATTTTGACCAAATTTCGCACCGAGAAAGCTCTTCTGGGTATCTTGGAGACGGGTATAGGACACTTTTTCTAGAAAACAGTACAGACGCGAAGAACGTAGAATTAGGCGAACTTATCACCTTAAAACCTTTTAAAACGTGGATTAGTTTTACACAATGCCGTCTAGCATAGTTTTTCCAACACATTTTTTTTAGAATATTGGACAGATACAACATTAAGGGCCTGTTTCAACAACTTTCTGATAAGTATCAGATAGCTATCTACAACTTTTATGATTGTCA
Source organism: Melanargia galathea (assembly GCA_920104075.1). Lineage (NCBI taxonomy): Eukaryota > Metazoa > Arthropoda > Insecta > Lepidoptera > Nymphalidae > Melanargia > Melanargia galathea. The sequence continues at coordinate 22,188,187 of OV049868.1, forward strand.
CTTGACATAAAGTATGAAAGTGACAGAAACTTACGTTTAGACTATCCGACACTTTTCAAAAGGTGGTGAAACAGGCCCTTAGGCAAGTAAAACTAACCTGTGCTCTGTCAGCCGGGCCACGGCTCTGGCGACGCTGTCGAGCATGGGCCCCACGGCGCCGCGCTGAGTGCTCAGCTCGCGCACGTGCGCGCTCAGCTCGCTCAGCGCAGAGCGCGCGAGCGTCGCCTGAGCGTCCACCTCGCCGTGCGCCGTGGTCGCCTGGACACGGTTACATCATCATCATCGCCATTATCAACCCATTAGTGGCCCACTACAGGGCACGGGTCTCCTCTCAGAAACACAATAGAGCAGTGTTTCTTAACCTTTCCATGACGAACCTGACATAATGCATTAATATAAAAATTGGTCTAGACAAGTCTTGGTCTGAATAAATAATGTGTACAATTTAACGTTCTAAGCCATAATAAGCAGCAGCAACAATAAAGAAACCAAACCTCGTTTTTTTTTGTCTTTTCGTAAAGGGTCCAAAAGCTCTTTTAAATGTTGAGGGGTCATGACTAGAAAAAGTTTAAGAAACCCTACAACAGAAAGTTTCCAACTTTTCTGTTTTTATTGTACTCACCCTGGGGTTTCCTGCGGCTTGCTTGGCGGCGTGCAGCAGCAGGGTGAGCGTCTCGAGTACCGTCCTGGTGTGCTGCAGGAGCGCGGCCTGCGCCTGCGAATCCGTCATGTTGGACGCGGCGCCCGCCGCGCCGTTCACTAGCGGCTCGGCGTATGAAATCTGTGGACAAAAAGGTGAAATAAATTCAATGTTTTTTTGGTCCTTCGAACCGGATTAAAACTGGGGAACTACTTCGAAAATTCGTATTAACTGATAAACCCGGCGCACCGGAAGGTGAGCTGAATTCGAAGTTTTTGTTTTGGTCCTTCGAACCGGATTAAAACTTAGTATTGATTTAATATATAGGATGATAAGATTATATTTAAATTAATTATTATAGACCTTGATATTAATATCAATGATGGTAAAATTAGTGCCCGTAAAGACAACTACTTGAAAAACCCCTAACTGTGAAGTAATTTTCAGTTTTAAGTATCAAGTTCTTGCATATTCTGTGTAATTTTAAAGGGTAAAAATTTTGAGATAATTTCGTACCTCGAGAATTCAAGATACCTCAACAGATTACCTATTTTTATAACATAAATGCATTATATCATTTTAATTGAAATTTTTAAGACAAAATTGTAAATAGCCAGTTTTAAGAGTTGTTCATTTTCCAATACTACATTTAAATGAGCGACTTTTCTCTACGCAAAATATATTCTAGGATGATTCAAACTTCTAGAAACCCTTGCATTTTAAAATACATACGCAATATAATTAAACTCACCAAGTTAACCACAGCGTGGCCCAGGTTCTCGGCCTCGCTGCGAGCGGCAACTCGGAGCGGTTCCAAACGTTCCACCATCTCCGCGGCGCTGTTCTCCATCTGCTCCGAGTAACCTGGTTCAAAGGACATTCTTTGTTAACATACTAGCCGATGCCCGAGAGTTCGTCTACTTGGATTTAGGTTTTTTTTTTTAAAAATCCCTTGGGAATTTTATGATTTTCCAGGATAAAAAGTAGCCTATGTCTTTCTCCAAGGTTTAGTTTATCTCAGTATCAAATTTCATCAAAATCGGTTCAGCGGTTTAGACGTGAAAGCGTAACAGACAGATAGAATTACTTACGCACTTATAATATTATAGTATTGAGTATAGATACACTAGCGTAACCAAGCGCAGCGTTGGAGGAAGCCGCACTAGGCCTTGCACCTAGTGCGGCTTCTTCCAACGCTGCGCTTGGTTCGAGATCAAGAAAGTCGCTGACGGCCGCTGGATACAAGTGACACAAGATCATCTGTCACAAGCGGCACATGATGAATGGATACAGTTAAATACCTACAGAGCGATATAGGATACTTTTTACCCTGGGAAAACAAAGGGTTTCCGAGAGATTTTGAAAACCAAAATCATAAGTTTGCAGCTAAGTTAAGCGATCAAAGGATTTTTGAGTGATTTTCGAAACTCCTCAGTTTGCAGCTACAATGAGGTAAGTGTAACCAACCTTGCAGCGTGTTGGCCTGCCGGGGTTGCAGCTCCTGCCCCACCGCCTGCAGCGCCACTTGATCCAGTTCTCGTAACTGTTTGTTGAGGGTCTCCAGGGCGGCGGCGCATTCGCGTTGACCTGGAGCTTTCTCCCTGTACATGATATATTAACCCAAATTATATATTTCAATATGTGAATGCAATCATAGTGTTGTATTCGGGCTATCCTATGTAAATAGTAAGTGATAATGGAGCACCATTCGCATCTACACAGAAAATAGGATTGCAAATATTTCGCTGATAGCTATTACAGCTTTATGTTAAGGGGGGCTATACGTTCCTGTGGTACATCATTTGGTGCCATGTTCAAATTGATGGTACAAAATATATGGGAGGTATATTCTGTACGTACCGTATATTGGCGACCAGCGACTTGATGGTGTCGGAGACGGCCTTGCTGTGGTGCGCAAGTGCGTGCCAGTGCGCGCGCTCCGACCCGCTCAGCGCCAGAGCACGCGCCG